>CM053268.1:63129510-63377961 GCA_028583415.1 Protea cynaroides | reverse complement strand
GATAAGTTACCCTATGCATTATGGGCCTATAGAACTTCTATAAGGACCTCTACTGGAGCCACGCCATATTCTCTAGTATATGGTATGGAGGCAGTACTCCCGGTAGAAATGGAAGTACCATCCTTGAGGATCCTAATGGATTCCCAAATCCCTGAGACTGAATGGCTTCGATCCCATTATGAAGAGTTGAGTCTCATTGACGAAAGGAGGATGAAAGCAGCTGATAATGCAAAGAAATACCAACAGAGAATGGCCGCAACTTTCAACAAGAAAGTCAGATTTCGTCACCTGACGGTAGGAGATCTTGTATTAAAGGAATAAATAGCACCTATCCATGACCCTAGGGGTAAGTTCCATCTGAACTGGAGCGGGTCATTCATAGTGAAGGAAATTTTACCAGGAAAGGCAGTTCGACTGATAGATCTGGACGGTGAAGAGCTACAATATCTGACCAACCTCGATCAGTTGAAGCGGTATCATGTTTGACCTCTTCACTCTCAAAAAAAAAAAAAAAGAGGGTGCAGTTGGTCATGAAAGTCGATCGTTTTGGATGAACTTCACGACAGGTTTGGGCTGGATTCTCTAAAGAGGCTATTACACCCTACTACTCAGGATTGGTTCCATCATTTTGTCATTATTAAAGGAAGAACTTCCTGCTTTCTGGCTGGACTCTTTCATCCGTTCATCTATCCAATGGATTTCCCAAGAGTCGCATAACAAGCCCATCTTTCATATCTTTTGATATCAACCCTAGTGGTGTATCATTTTGAAAAATGGTAATGATAATCTGGCTGGAACTCTTATCTGTCGTTCATTACATTCAACGGCGTCCAAAGGTTCCAAAGAGCCATTTATTTTACAAGCCCATAAAGTGGTATCTCCTAGGAGAGATCGACCATTTCACATAAACATCCAAAAGATCCTCCTGATGGGAATCTCATCTGGATAGCTTCATATCAGCCAAATTTGGCCTTCATTTTCACTCACCTGACTTGTGACTTAGAAACTTAGGTCCAGACAAGGTCATACATATACACACATTTCATGCATGACTCACTAAGGTTTTCAATGTATCTAACAATTGTAGTAAGAGAAAGTTCTAATGATTATCATACTAACCTTGTCCTAGGTCGGGATTTTCTGCAGGTCATTTCAGTAAGCATTCTAGAGCCTATACTCGTCAGACAGCATGATAAAAATGGATAAAGCACTGCGAAATTGGAGTTGGCGTATGGAATTCACTGAAGATCACTCATTTTTAATAAAGAGCCATTTGGATGTTCTCCTTCAAATGATGACAATAAAGTTGTGCCCAAGTCTGCTGAAAGCAGCAATCCAATGCTGGAACCCAACGACTCATGTATTCAGATTTATTAGTGCGGAATTGTGTCCTACTATTGAGGAATTCAGAGCATGCCTCATTTCTCCACCAAAGGGTATGATGTTCAGACCATCCCCTAAGAAAGACTACATGCAAGGGATAAGAAATTTCTTTGGTTGGAATGAAGAAGAAGTGAGTATGTTCGTTCAGGGCCAGAGGCTGAAATTGCAACCCATGATAGAGGCTTATGCATGGCTAGAACCTGAGGATGACGAAGCAAAAGCACGGAGGAGACAATTATATCTCTATTGCATCATTGCTCGAACATTATTGCAGAGTCAAGAAGGCACAGGGTCTCCTATCATTATTGATCTCATCAGACATGCAGAGGGCAAAAGAGATATCGTACCCACCATATTAGCAGAGACATTGAGGGGACTTGATCTTGTGGCAGACCTCCAAGGCCGATGTCGTTTAGAGAGGTTCAATGGATCGTTATATTTGCTTCAAATCTGGTTGGTCGAAAGGTTGGGTTTGGTAGAAGAACTCGGGACATCGAACCTTGACCGTTATCAAATGGTGAAAAGAGCGGATCCTACTACCTATCAAGTGGATACAGATTGGCCATCTCGTCTAAAGCAGATGACCATTTCAAGCATCCGATGGAAGTGTAGCTGGTGGAATGCAGGGAAAGTTGTTACAAACACTCCAGGAAGTGCAGATGTTCAGATCATGGGACTGACACACACTTCGTTTTATTCACCTGCAAGTTGGTCCATCAATATGGGGTGTTGAGAGACATCAGCAAGATGGGAACTAGTTGTGAAGCTCCCAAAGAATTGGACCTCGATATGGTTAAGGCTATTGCTTCTGGGTGGGATCAGTGGACTCTTCAGAGGGTTTTTTAGACTTGCTTGATGTATTTGAATGTTTTGAAAACTATGTAATCAGACAAATTTTAGCCCCTATGAGCATCATTTCAATTTCCAACAATCCTCCCAGTCTCATTCGAAGTGTGCATACTAACTGTCTTTTGTTTCGATTGCATGATGTGAATGATAAAATATTTTGCTAAGTCCTAATTTTAATGTGATTACCATGGCATTTGTTTGAAAGTGAAGTTGATAGATCTGATGATATTGCGTTTTGAAAAAAATTTCATCTCTCTGATTCAAGAGACAAAAATGTGCTTCTTTTATCTTTACCCTCAATTGGCACAGTCTCGGTTAAAGAGGGGTATCTGTAAGCACCCCATTTTGCTAGGACAGTCATACTGGAATGTAAATAGCAAGAAAGGAGGGGTGAGTGAAACTCTTTCAAACTGGCAGTCAATTAGTCCCTGTATGCTCTCTATGGTGTTCTGAGCGGAGCCAAAGTGCCCCAGTGTGCAGGAGTTTTGGTAAATGGATTCGGAAAGGTTACGGGTCAATTCAAGGTTTGGACACTAAGCGGTGATTTCAAAGCTGATGTTGGCGGGCCCTACAGCAAGGTCATGAAAATACCTTCGAAAGGATATCAGAATCACTCAATTTCGATATCAAAGAAGAAGATGTCACGATTTTAGTCAGAGTGAAATTGGTTGATTAAATCCAAGGGCTTTTCTATGAATTATCATAAATTAAGGATTTATTAGGCAAATTATCATGATTAAAATCGATCGGACTTCATTCGACCATATCTTGATCGTCCGACATCCAAATTCGACGATTCAAGCGCCACTGTGCTCCATTGTGTGTCCTCTTCAAAATGAACGTAAAGAATTTTGGGCAGAAGTCGTCAGTGGGTCCCATGCAAAGTTGACGGTAGGATTATCGTCAAAACTCCAATTCTTCATATCTTGATCATCCGAAGTCCAAATCCGGCGATTCAAGTGCCAGTGTGCTCCATTGCCTGTCCTCTTCGAAATGGACGTAAAGAATTTTGGGCAGAAACCGTCAGCGGGTCGCATGCAAAGTTGCCAGTAGGATTATCGTCAAAGCTTCAATTCTTCATATTTTGGTCATCTGACGTCCGAATCAGGCAATTCGAGCACCAGTGTGCTCCTTTGTCCGTCCTCTTCAAAGTGGACGTGGAAGATCTGAGACAGAAGCCGTCGGAATTTTTCATGCGGAATTGCAAGCTGAGAGGATCCATAATAGAGAGTAAGGGTGTCAAAACTGGGCCCGGCCCGGTAGCACGGACCGAGTCAGCCCGATATAACCCAAACCCAGCCCAGACCGAGCCTTAATGGACAGGTTTTGGTATGAGTTTGTAAAACCCGACACCGTTTCACCCCAAACTGAAATCAAACCGGACCGGTCCGTTAAGAAGCCCGAATTAGCCCAAACCGATAAAACCCAACCCGAACACTGGTAAGGTTCGTTCGGGCCCAATTTCTTAATTTTAATGGTTTTAAATTTTAATAAATTGTATTACACTATTAGAGTTCACTTCATGATCTAGAAGATTATGTGAATCTATAGTTGAAAAGATTATGCTAATTGTTATAGTTTATTAAATTACATACATATGGAATGAATAATGCTAATTTTATAGATAGAAATAATAAAATAGGTTATATAGTTTACATATAAAATGGGCCCAATAAGCCCGATAAATCCAATCCGGACCGAACCAACCCGAAATCACCTCAATAAACCCAGCCCGATATCAAACCGACACCGGACCAGCCCGTTACTTATTGTGTCCAGTGCAGCCCACCCCAGCCCGAACTCTTAATGGACATGTTTTGGGCTGAGCTTATAAAACCCGATACCAGTTCAGCCCGGACTGAAACCGGCCCAGACCGGCCCGTTGACACCCTTAATAGAGAGAGAGAAATCGATCCAGTCCATTCTTACTTAGTCCAACCCAACTCAAGCCCAATTTAGTCCAACCCCGTCAAACTCAATCAGTCCAGCCTGACCCAATCAAACCGGCCCAGATCGAGTCGGGTCGGCCCATGTGTATGCACTTTATGTATCTGTTACATATATACATTTATATATTATATAATATATGTTTTATATATATTATATTATATATATTTTTATATATTATATTATTATACTATATTATACTATATTATATTATATTATATTATATATATATATATATTCGGTCAAGAAAGAAAAGAAGAATCTGATAAGGTAGAAGAGAGAGAGAGAGAGAGAGAGAGAGAGAGAAAGAGAGAGGGAAGAAGAGAGAGAGAGAGGAAGAGAGAGAGAGAGAGAGAGAGAAAAACCGTAGAGAGAGAGAGAGAGAGGATGGGAAGAGAGAGGAGGGAGAAGAACCGAAAAAAGGGAGAATTCGGTGGAGGGAAAGAGGGAGGTGCTGCCACCTCCATCTTTCCCATGCCCCAAATCTCACTCCCTCACCGCCACCTCCTCCTCTCCATGCTGCCACCTCCTCCTTCATCGAGCCCCAAATCTCACAATCTCACCGCCACTCCTCTTCCCATGCTGCCAACTCCTCCTTCATCGAGCCCCAAATCTCACAATCTCACCGCCACTCCTCTTCCCATGCTGCCAACTCCTCCTTCATCGAGCCACACCACATCTCACCGCCACTCCTCTTCCCATGTTGCCACCTCCTCCCTCATCGAGCCACACCACATCTCACCGCCACTCCTCTTCCCATACTGCCACCCCCCAAAAAACCGGCTCTCAACTCAGCCACCCTACTCACTCCTCTCCTTGAGCCCAACAGCCCCTTACCAGCCATGCCCCTACTCACTCCTCTCCATGCCTCTATTCCCTCATAGCCTATCCATCCTTCAGCCCACCAACATCTATAAAAGGAGGTTGGCCGAGAGAAGCAAAAAAAAGGGGAAAAGAAAAGAAGAAGGGGGGAGGAGTTTGGCCGAGAGAAGCCAAGAGAAAAAAAAAAGAAAAAAAAAGAAAGAAAAGGAAAATCCGATAAGGAAGAAGAGAGAGAGAGAGAAAGAGAGAGAAAGAGAGAGAAAGAGAGAGAGAGAGAGAGAGAGAGAAGAAGAAGAGAGAGGAAAGAGGAGGCTGGCCACCGCTACCATTGGTCGATATCCGCACCACAGTTTATGAACCCTTCACATCACCGGCAACCAATCAGGTTAGTTTAGTTTTTTCTCTTCGGTTCACAAGTTTACTTTGCAGCTATCCGATTTTTTGCATGCACTGTTATATTGTTTTTATGTGTATCACCATTATATTTTATTATTTTATTTTGGTAGCACACTGCATTGTATATTTCATCCTCTTCTCGGTTTGCATAGTGCATTGCATAAATCATTGTTTTTTTTGACAACATGGTGCATTGTATATCCTATTGTTATTTTAGTACATTGTATATTTTGTTATCATTACATTCTTTATTGATCTTGCATATTTGATGTGTTTTAATATTGACCACTGATCATGTCTATCTAATGTTCATTGAGAACCATCTATGATCAAGGAAATTTTATGTGATCAATATTGGTTCGACCATATAATGAGAATTTTAAGGTGATTGGTCTGACCATATGAATTGAAATTTTAATATGGTTGATCCGACCATATGTTTGGAATTTTAATGTGGGTGATCCAACCACACGATCTGAACTTTATGAGAATCGATCAGGACCATATAATTGGAATTTTCATGAGTTGATCATAGCCATTGATCTGAAATTTTGATGTGATTTTAATTAATTCAAACCATTGGATTATCTTTGGAAGTGATATTAATCCATCTGAATGGTTGGATTGTGATCTTGACAATCTGAACCGTTAGATGGTCTTTGGAATTTCTTTTAATTAATCTGAGCGGTCGGATTATCATGATGAGCAATCTGGACCGTTAGATTATCTTTAAGAATGGTTTAAATGAATCTGAATGGTTGGATTATGATCTTAAGCGATTTGAACCGTTGGATTGTCATTGTAAGTGATTTTGGTGAATCTAAACCGTTAAATCTTGATCATGAGTGTTTTTGATGAATCTGAATGGTTGGATTATGATCTTGAGTGATTTGAACCGTTGGATTGTCATCGTGGAAATTTTGAATTATATAAACTGTTGAATCTGGATCATAATTGATTTAGATGGATCTGAGCCACTGATTTCTTAGTCTGATCATGATTATAGCTTGATGTGAGATATGAGCCATTGATTTTGGTTGTTTTGATGAATCTGAGTGTTGATCATGATTATCAATGTTGTGAAGAGACTTAACCGTTAGATTGAGGATCTGATATTGTCTACATTGTTATATTCGTGCATTTGCCATGTTCACATGCTTACATTGTCATATTGTGCACATTGTCATGTTTCAAATGCTTGCACTTTTAGCTTTGAATACACTGTCATGTTTGATACACTTGTTGATGCCATGATTGAATAATGTTTATGTCGACAAGAACTTACTTTTCACTACACCCTAGTCGAACTGCCGTGCATGTACACTAATAGAAGACATTCCTAGGTGTGGGGACGTGCATGTAGGCACCCACATTCATGGGAAGGGTAATAATGGAAAAATGATAAAATTCTTAATCAAGAATCATGAAGCCTAGCCCAACAATTCCAAAATCAGGGTTGTAAGTGACAAGGGTAGTTTAGGATGATCCCTACCCCTCAATTCATTTCCCCTAGGATGCAGAATCTAGATAGGTGTAATGTGAATCCAACCACAGATCATCTAGGATTATCTTTCGGTCAGGCTGGACCGCCCATATTCTGACCCAAGTGGGTTACCCAATGAACAGTGCCATTCCAAACTACGCGGATCCTGATTCTTAGGGAAAACCCTCAGATACGTAGGTAGTCTGGGAAACTCCCAGATACAGTTCCACACCTCAATCAATGTGCCCTCATACCTTATTCCCTGAGAGTACAAACCTTACTCCCTAAGAGTACAAACCTTACTCCCTGAGAGTACAAACATCACTCCCTGAGAGTACAAACCTTACTCCCTGAGAGTACAAACCTTACTTCCTGAGAGTACAAATCCAACTCCCTGAGAGCCATACCTTACTCCCTGAGAGTACAACCTTACTCCCTGAGAGTACAAATCCAACTCCCTAAGAGTCATACCTTACTCCCTGAGAGTACAACATTACTCCCTGAGAGTATACACAAACATCACTCCCTGAGAGTACAAACATTACTCCCTGAGAGTATACACATACCTTACTCCCTGAGAGTACAAATCCAACTCCCTAAGAGTCATACCTTACTCCCTGAGAGTACAACATTACTCCCTGAGAGTATACACAAACATCACTCCCTGAGAGTAAAAACATTACTCCCTGAGAGTATACACATACCTTACTCCCTGAGAGCCATACCTTACTCCCTGAGAGTATAACCCTATTCCCTGAGAGTACAACCCTATTCCCTGAGAGTACAACCCTATTCCCTGAGAGTACAAATCCAACTCCCTGAGAGCCACGCTCTACTTCTTGAGAGCCACACTCTACTCCCTGAGAGACATACCCTAGCCCTTGAAGTTACCTAATCCACCCAAAAACGAACTACGTTGTACCTGATTTCCAGGACCTCTAGAATACGTAGGCAACTTGGAGGACCCTCTAAGTACGGTACCCCATCTTAGTATCCTTAAGTCCCCCATATCCATATCCGTATCTATATCCTCGTTCACTTCGATCCATTTAGGCTATCTCTAGATTCAATCTCAATCATCATCAAGCATAAACTTCAACTTGAATAAATTGAATCTAAGAAAGCTTAATCATAATCCACATCCATAAACCTTAATCACTTTCTGTTTCGAACTACGTTTTTGGACTTGATTTCCAGGATTGGAATACGTAGGCAATTTGAGACGTTTTGGACATCTCAGATTCAGTCCATCACCGAACCATCTTTGGTTCGGTTCATTGTATATATTCTGTTTGTTTTCTTACTTCGAGAACATGTTTGGCTGAACTTAAGCTAGAAGAAGTTAGCAACTTGGCATAGGATCCCCCATGAGCCTTAGTCATCATCCATTGACCATGAACAGTCAGAACCATAGAGTCTAAGGAAAGTAGAATCACATAGGAGGCCAATTTTTGGATCGGACAGTTTTGGGTGCCTAACACCTTCCCAAACTGTACTTTGAACGCTTACCCGTTCTCTGTTGGACCAAAGCCGATATATTGGGTCATGAGTCAATAGAAGTCTTATCTCAGGATGGGCTACATATTAGGTCCTAGACCTTAATCTAGGTGGCGATCCAAATCATTTACCGTCCATTCAGCGTGGGTGGACATTTGTCCTCACACTTACATATTCCTATTATCACTGAAAACTTGATGTCTGTTTTTAAATTTAAGAAGGATAATAATATCTATTTTGAATTCCATCCGACTTGTTCTATGTTAAGGATTCCATCACAAGGGTGACACTTTTACATGGTCTGAGCAGTAATGGCCTCTATCAGCTACCTCTCAATAATTCCACACTTCTCAATAAGGCTGCCTTTCTTGGTGCGTGTGTCTCCATGGACTGCTGGCATTACGCCTTGGACATCCATCAGCTTGAACCACTCGCCACATCGTCTCTCACAACAATTTGCCAGTTGCCGTTAGTTCTCTTCAAACAGTTTGTGGTGTTTGTTAGAAAGGAAAGAGCCATCGTTTCCCTTCCTACTCCACCGAGTCAATGTCTACATCACCTCTTGAGTTAGTTCATTTGGATTTGTGGGGACCAACCCCTGTTTTATCTTCATGTGGCAATAGATACTATATATCCTTTATTGATGATTTCAGCAAATTTATGTGGTTATTTATCATTCCTTCCAAGGCTGATGCTCTTAAAGTTTTTCAACAATTTTGAATACATGTTGAATGCCTTTTGGACAGAAAACTTAAGGCTCTCCAATCTGATTGGGGAGGTGAGTTTCGAAGTGTTTGAACTGAATTGGCTAAGTGGGGGATCACACATCGACTGTTATGTCCTCACACACACACACACACACAAAATGGCTCTGCTGAACGCAAACATCGTCATGTCGTGGACACTGGCCTCTCCATTATGGCTCATGGCTCCCTACCTAAGCAGTTGTGGGGCACCATTTTTGAGTCAACTTGTTTCTTAATTAATAGGCTGCCTTCTGCTTCTCTTGGCCACATCAACCCGTTTGAACAATTATTTAACAGTATACTAGACTACTCCATCTCACGGGTTCTCAGCTGCGCTTCTTACCCTTACCTTTGGCCTTATGCCTCCTCCAAGTTGGAATATCACTCCAACAAACATATTGCACACAAGGGTCAAGAAGGCAATTTAGGAGAACTCGGTGAGGTTGAGTTGTGTCACTGATCACTTTCCTTAAGACCTTACTCCCAACGGTGCCACTAGGTTGTGCGAACCTGTCTCTCATGATGAAACAGCCCTACGGATAGCCCAACTAGTCCACGTGCACATGCTAACTAAGCCACATCAGGACACCTAAGGTTGTGCTCGATCTCAAAGTAGGAAAACAAGAGAACGGAGAGAAAGAGGGAGAGAGAGACTTTGTTGTGCATCAAGTATGCTCTGGTTCTTGGTTTATATAGAGGAGTGTGTGCCTCTTCAATTGAATCCCATTGAGTGGACATGCCTCTATGATGGGTTGCAACCATTAAGTACTAACGGATCTGCTTATGCCTCTCTAGGAAGATTCCAAACCGATGCTTTAGATCACATCCTTCATGTCTCCAGTCTTCAATGGTCTAGATTAAAAAACTTGGTATCACAGAGAAAAATTCCAATCCTAGGGTCTGGAAAAGCACCCCTTCCTAAGATTTTATGTCTTTTAAGAAAAGACACAACCCAACCCAAGCAAAGACTTGCTCGGTTCAACCAATACTAATATACCTCATCTCGCCTTAATCTCCAACCAATGTGGGACTAAAATCCCAAAGCATAACAACATACAAGTAAGGAACACAAGAAGCAAAAATCGAAATTCAAATTTCCTGCCTTCGATTTTTAAACTTTATTTGAAAATTTTAAAACAAAAGCAACTGTACTAATGACCTTTGGCTTTTAAAACTACACAATTCATCTTTTCAGGGAAAAAGAATGAACTTTCATTCCCATATCAAGAAGCCAATGTCGTACTTGGGCAACTATCTATAGTACAGGCCAAGATGTCCCGATAATCCCGTGAGATTCTGAAGGAGTCATAGACCTTCCCATCACTGCTTCTCTTGTATTCGAACAGCAGGTTTGAATGGTCAAATGCTGTAAGCTTTATGAACCCAAAGTCATAATCTCTGTAATAACTCCATTTGGTCTGGAGGGAGGTGAACTGTGCAAGGCTAGCACCTCCACCACCTGCAACTACATGGATGGTGCCATTTAAAGGGCCCTTATAGTATGACTTCTCTTCAGTTGTGCAAATATTCTGTAAAAAGAAGAAATCCAATAAACTGTAAGTTTGCAGGGTCCAGAATCTGAATCAAAGTTCAAGTTTTCCAAAGGTAGTAATGATATTTCATACATTTCATTTGCAATTCTAAAGTTAATGTAAATAAATATATCATCTGTGTGGACGAGAAAAATCCCAGTGAAAAGAAACTCTTAGGTTCAGTGTGTCAATTGAACTTGGATAACTTAATTGAAATCCCATTTTTGGATTTCCAAATTACTTCATTATCAAAAAGTCAGAAATGGGTTTAGTGGTGCAGTCATGGGGATAGAGTAATACAAAATCCCTCCAATGACCACCCCTCTTCTCTTTGGGCAAGTTCAGAAAACAAGCTTTGGGAAATCGAAAGAGAACTACAAGTAAAAATGGAAATCTCTTCTCCAAAGTCATCATTTTCCAAAATGGCATCAAGCTTGGTAGATTCAGCAAGGATTTTATGAAACAGGTTTTATCTTTTACAAAACCATAGGATGTATACCTCATATACTGGACATGTTCTTTCATAGTTGTGGACATGACCATAGACTGCCAGGTCAACCTTGTACTTCTGCCAAAGTTTCTGAAGGCTCTCTCTCCCCATGGGTTCCTCGAATGACCCTTCCATTGCATACCAGTCACCAGAAGAATAACCCAGTACCCGATGTGCTAGGAAGATCAGCCATGGCTGCTTTTGCCTATCAACTGACGCCAGGCACTTCTCAAGAAACTGATATTGCTCTGTGCCCTCTCTCCAGTCATGTTCAGTGTCAGCTATGCAGAAATGGAACATGCCATAATCTGTGGGGTACCTGTAGAAAGAAGGTATTAACCATTACAAACGGTTATCATAGAGAATACAAGCAATAAACAGAACATAAGTGTGCATCTTGGGTTTGGGTTAGGATTATCCGTTTGTTCTTATTCTTGCTGTAGTCTTTATAATCATCACCACAGATTGTGCTAGGCCAGCAGACATCTCGGGTGAGATTTGTCCGATGCTGGGACTACGCCCGCAGAATATGCATGTGCTGTTCCCCAAGGAAATAGTTCATGGGGTTCGGAGGATTGGATGTGATGAATGTTAATAAGTACATAAGCCTGCTATATATATGTGCATATCAAGCCAAATATGAAACAATTAGAAGTCTCTTCAGTTCCAATACCAGAACTTAGCTCTGTTCTCTGCAGGAACATAAAACATGGTCTCTGCTAGCACACCACATTCTCCTCCTGAGTCCATATTCCCATAGAAAGATCCTGTTCCAGGCCAGTCGCGCTCATGGTTACCACTGCACGGACAAATCACCATGTAAGGCAATATGAGAAGATGAGAAGTACATGTCTTGAGAAGTTATGTAAGCCAATAGGAAGACGGACCTTCCAATCATGTATGGCACAGTTGATGCAATTGGTTCAATCTGTGATGTAAACTGGTCCCATTGTGAAAGGTATCCATTTGCATAACATATGTCTCCAATATGGAGAACTATATCAATATTCTTCAAGTCTTGAATAAGCTGGTAAGTGGTGTTAAGGGAACCAGGCTGGAAATCGTTATATTCATTGGAACCATCAGTTTCAGCCTGAATGAAAAAAAATTGAAAAAAATTCTTAATTTTCTGCCCAAAAATATAAATTATAGAACCTGTTAATGAAAGAAAACATTCAATAATTCTGACATATTGTTGGCATTGGAACACAGTGAATTTTGTGCTTCAACATCAATCTCTAATACAATATTAGGTTGGTTATTGCAACATAGTTTCTTAACATTCACGGCCACCAAAACTAAGCCAAAGATGTTTGCTGTTTGATTTGTCTCCTAAAGTTCAATGAAAAAACTGTAACCTTCCCCATATCGCCAAAAATAACGACACGCTGTAAAGAATCTTGACCAGGATATGGCGAAGCCCGGAAGTTGTATTTCTGACTCCAGATATATGTACCATTGAACAATTTATGCCCCAGCTTGTAAGTGTACCTACATCATCCATGTTTAAGAATTTTTATGTTGAGCTGATAAAAAAAACATGAAAAATGCGTGAAGATACCAAATTGATGTATCCAATGAATTGTAAGTAATAAATAAAAATGGATTATAATATAATTATATGTCATAAATTAACAAATGAACAGTATAATTGGTCCAATACTACAATCATATCAAAATTTCAAAGGCCCAAGTATTTGCATCATATTAACAAACAACAAAAAGGTGAAAACAATGGTGTGTCACTATATTTTTTTTTTGTTTTACTTGGAAAAAATCTGCCCAGTGGTCAATTGTTAGGATGAAAACAGGTTTTAAACTCAGTTCTATGGCGTGAACCTTTACATACTTCACCAACTTAACAAGCTGGCATAAACAATGGAATATGTTTTTGGGAAAATAACTCCAACAGCAATATGATACATTTTGCTTCTTGAACACTCAAAAGAATTTGATAAGAATATTATGAAGGATGCACAGGGAAAAGCCCAAAAAAAAAAAAAAAAAAGCAAAAGAAAGAAAAAGAACCCATATATAGGCAAACCATATTACATTGAGTTGGGCCACAAATCCTTCAGAAAACTTGTGTGTATGAAACCAGGATCACGCCATCCCACTGTCCTTGCTGGTGCACCTGATATGGCCATAAGGAAAGTTTGTTATCTGCCAACCTCCAGAAAAGTTAAATCATGGAAATCTTGTGAACCCTTGATTCAACTGATTCTCAAACACGACTAAAGGCGCAAAAGCTGGCAGAAAAGTTAAATCAATAGTTTAGAACAGAGGATTGTTCACAATGTCTTCACATAATCCAAAATGTTATAACATTCAATAAAAAGAAGAACCTTTTCAATATTACAGGACATGCTGACATAATTGTTTTGCCACAAATCTTGTGAACCCTTGATTCAACAGATTCTCAAACACGACTAAAGGCACAAAAGCTGGCAGAAAAGTCAAATCAATGGTTTAGAACAGAGGATTGTTCACAATGTCTTCACATAATCCAAAATGTTATAACATTCAATAAAAAGAAGGACCCCTTTTCAATATTATAGGACATGCTGACATAATTGTTTTGCCACTGTTTCAAGGGATATATATATATATATATATATATATATATATATATATATATATTATTTATTTTGTTGCAAAAGGTCTTTTACACAGCCCACACAAGGCAAACTAAGAAATATATAAAGCCTTTTTTCGGGGTTATGAAAAAGAAGCATCTTACTAACAGAGACATATCAAGGGAAACTTCAACCCTTTATGCCATCACAAAGATGAGAACAAATAGAATTAGGGCTGTGAGCCCACAGGTCATTACAACTTTCAATAACATGAGTTGTCAGTATATCAGCCCTAAAATTAACTTCACAATATGCATGCAAGATTTGAACTACAGTGAAAGCATGAAAAATTGATATCAATCAAGGCATCAATCAGCCATAAAAATTGCATCTCACTCTCTGTACAAGAAATGGAAATGGAGCAAAAAACTATAATGGTATGACCAATGGGGGGATCCAGTTTTAATCTTTCTTGGTCCTGAAACAACACAGGATAAATATTAAATGGCAAACCCACAGCTTCATTGATATTTTAGACCTCTTAATCTAACTCATTAAGGATAAGTGGCTTTGAAAGTACATGTCATTAAATATATAAAATGTCATTAAAATAATTTCTCAAAAAAACCCACCTATTCTCTTAAAATAGGGCCATGTGGCAATGATTGAAACTTGACAAATAATATAGTTCATTCACATGGATGGCTAGCTCCCTAAGCCCAAAATTACAAACAATTCCTGAACAATAAATAGAAACAAACAGGACAAGAAGAGAGAGAGTATTTACACACCACACATGCTGTTACGATTGAAAGTCAATGTCCCAGCTGGAGAACGCAGTTGATTTTCTCCTAATGGACCCCATTCAACAAAAGGTTCTGCTTCACTGATCCCATATCCACTAGTCCAAGTCACAGTCATCTGAGCATCAAAATAAAAGAATATATATCATTGTATGGCCATCAAACCACTAAAAGATTAGTCACATCTAGCATAATTTATGGAGAAACTAAGTAGGCACATGAAGAGTACTCCCAACCGGTATTTCATGTACATACATTAAGTTAAAATCATTGTAACAAACCAAGATGATATGGATTTACTACAAGAGAAATTTGACTTACTTCATTCCATGTTTTCCCTTGGGCTAAACGTGGGTAAACAGGTGCCTTTGGATTCACAAAAGTTACTATATTTGACACTGCCATCAGCTTCGGCTGTTGTTTCCAGAAGACATTGACTACAGTTAGAGTACGTACAAACATCTCAACATAAGAGGAATTAGGAAATAGGAATATACATTAACAAAAAGGTAGAACAGATATTTCTTGTCAAGAAAACTACAGAAATGCCAAATTGTTGCTGGAGAGTTCAGTTTTTGCACTTAGAAGACTATTAAAACTCATGTAACAAAATCCAAAAATGTGTTAGGAAACTTGGGGCATTACCAGAGGCAGAGGTTCCATAGGAAGAATAAAAGAAGACGCAAGATACTGCCATATTGTTCCAAAGTTTGGTTTTGCAATGCTCGCAAAATGAACGAATGTTTAGCAGCACAGAGGTCTTAGAAATGGGAAGAAGTCTATCTTTCATTTACATATTATTTTTGCTAAAAAAGAGAAATAATATTAAGATGTTAATATGGATGCAAAGCTTTCTATGATCATTTTCCTACATCAATGAGTGGCTGGAAAAAATAGCCTGGTAATCATTAAATTATGAAGTACTGCAGTTGGGAAGTTATTCTTTTAATAAAGTGATGGAATAAGTGAAGATATCTCTCATTTACATATTATTTTTGTTAGAAAAGAGAAATAATATTATGATGTTAATATGGATGGGAAGTTTTCTATGATCATTTTCCTACATCAATGAGTGGTTGGAAAAAATAGCCTGGTAATCATTAAATTATGAAGCACTGCAGTTAGGAAGTTATTCTTTTAATAAAGTGATAGAATAGGTGAAGATATCTTTCATTTACATATTATTTTTGTTAAAAAAGAGAAATAATATTAAGATGTTAATATGGATGGGAAGCTTTCTATGATCGTTTTCCTACATCAATGAGTGGTTGGAAAAAATAGCCTGGTAATCATTAAATTATGCAGTAGTGCACAGGTAAAAAATATCCAGAGAACATAAAGGCCATAATTCAATACAAGTCCCACTTTTGAAGGGTTCTAGGTGGGGTGAACTTGAGACAGTCCTAACCTTAGAGTTTTTTTTTCATCAAGTGGCCACTCTTTGACTCAAATCATCTCTTGATGCCAGGGAATTTCCATTGACAACATAACATAAATATCACACGTAGATTTCTAGGATTTGATTGAATAAGAAACTAATACAATTTGTATCAAGGAGCTATCATAAGTTGGTTATTAGCATACATTGGAGAGTCCACCAGAAAAGAGTGCGAACGAGAAGTCTGCTCTCTGGTTAATCAGTTGAAGCTTCAATGTTGCATTTCCTGTGTCTTTGTAGTTCGAATTGGAGTAATTTGCATATTGATACTACAAGAGAAGAGAAACACTCAATGTTTACATTAATCAGTGGTAAATTCTTCCCCTTCAAGCAAGGCAAACCATTAGAACATCCTGATATTAACATTTCAACAAATAGATAGTTTTGCCTAATAAAATTTGTTTAAGAAATTGACAAGACAAGGAAGGCACAGACCTTAATGGGTGCAGTGCACAGTAGTGGAGGAAAGCCTCTCTCATTTTCAGGGGGACATATTGAAGCACTGGAAATATGAAAGCAGATACCTTCTATTAGATTAAGAACACTACTCATAAAAATTAGATATTAGGAGCATTTAGGAAATAAAATGCACAAAAGCAGTCCATAAGCCATAGTCATTTATAGAAAGGCAGATTTTATACTGAAAAAGGTTGTCTTGTGCTTTAAAAGTAAACTCAGTATAAGCAATTACCTGAAATTTGCGGGAGAAAAAACACCAATCCAATCATCATTTGATGGGTTAGGGGAGCCATACACAAGAGTCACCCATTGGATGTTTTCGCCCTTATACAATGATAAAATCCAGCGTGAGCTCAAAAATCAATTGGCTTATTTTAAAGTATTTCTAGGGATGGAATATGATGCATCACTGCATTGAATTCTCAGTCTTGAGGTCGAAATTCTCAAATCAGACCCACAGAATCAATATTCAATTCTTGGGCACATAAACTTGGCCCCATTAACTTGGTTCAGTGAGAAACATGTTACCCCATAACAATACGTGGGACAACCCCACATCCACATGACTTGCATTGAAAATCTGAAACAGGAACAGGGGGAGGGGGAAAAAAAAAGGAAGAAACAAGAAAGAAGCAACAAATGCAAGTACTGGAAAGTTTACCTCCAATCCAAGAAGAGTTGGTGTGGCTTTCACATAAGCTGACGGATTAAGAGCGAATTGCACCTTATGAACAGCAATTCTAGAGAGAGGCTGTTCGTCATGGGGCCTCGCCTCTCCAAAGCTCACAAGATCCAACACAAGTAAAAACAAAAGCAGCCCATAAACTCTAACCATGCCGATTCTCTGCAATCAATCAATAGAAAGAAAAATAAGACAATGAACTCTTAAGAGAAAACTCCATAGCAACCTATAAACTCCAAACACCATCAGTGACACATCAAATCAATACAATCAAGAAAGAGGTAAGCATTCCACTTATTTTGTCATCATCGATCGGAGTATTAGCCTCAATACCGGACAGTTTAATACTAAGGTAAACAGAATAATCAAACCACACAACCTCAAAATCGAACTCAAAAAACAGTTCATTAATTAGATTTTTCTTCTTCTCACAAACAAAACGACAACTACAATGCAACAAATCCCACTTACCCACAAGATTTTTAGCTTTCTGAAGTTGCAATCAATTCCTCATTCTATTCAGTGAAGAACCCATATCTTATTCAAAAGACTAAAGAAAAAAATATCAACCATTTCGACTGTACTGATCTTCTATTCCTACTTCCTAGCCCCTACAATGAAGTGGAACTAATGAACTTCATGTGGATAGGATCATACTAACCAGGGAGGAAAACTGGGTCCGAATTGCCAGAGATAAACACGTTTCAATGAATCTGAACAAATGAGAATATGGGCTGAAAGCCTCAGAATTCAAACGCTACTCCAAAATGAACTTTGAGTTCCAACCTATATAGGATGGACTAAATGGCAAAATTTTCAAGTGTGCTTTTATAGATCTGTGCGTGAAGAAATAATTTACAGGAACACTTCCATCCATTTACCAAACCACTCCAACTCATTTATCTTAAGAATCGTTAACAGTATATTCTCTTTTACTCCGTACAAAAAAGGATCCCCTATAATTTATCTCCACGATGTTTCTTATCTATAGAATCCAGCCTGAGGTGACGTTAAAAGAAAGGCGACCACGTGGGCAATTAATTTCCAGGGCCGGTCACGTGCAACAGTTCTATTGTTGCACGTGCCATTTTTGGAAGAAAAGTTTCTGCACACAAATAAGGCTCAAAATGTCACGATGCCATTGGTACCACAAGGATTGTTCTGCAAAATTTGTGGATAGTTAGGCATTTGTCTTCAATCAATGATTGGATAATATAGACGAGAAGGGTTTGTCAAGTAGACGGTATTAGATCGATCAATTTGTAGCAGTTTTGGATCTGATCAAATCCTGATCCAATCCCTGATTCATACATCTATCTAATCTGGGTTTCGAACATGATTGATACCTTATTCAATACCTGAATTTAGAATCTTATCCACAGCAAAAATAACTACATTTGCAACCAAGACTGTTTGTAAATTTGTCTTCCTCATATTTCTTGACTATATGATCATTGTTGACTTCTATCATTTACTTCAGACATATAACCTTGGCTTTTTTTTTTTTTTGAAACTAAAGATCTCTGTGGTTGGTTTTATCATTGTTTCATGTTAATAATTATATTGGAAAATGCAGGAAGTAGACTCCTCACATAATTGTGAGGCCAGCTTTATTATTATTATCTGGGGTTGGACTTGTGGGGCTGAATGGATGTTTCATCCAAAGGAGAAGCATTATTTATTATTCTTTAGTGCCCTAAAAACACTGGTAGTTGTTAACAAGAATATATATGCAAAACATGTTCATTCTTGAAGAAAAACTTGCAAGAATAATTAAGTAAAAATTTCACGTAATATCTAAATATTTTGAGAAACATCACCTATTTCTCAAGTTTTTTAAAAACATCACCTATCACCCAAAATTTCCAAACGTTTATCAAAAAGACCCAAAACCATATTTGTCGAAATAATAAACATATATTTAACAGCTCTTTCCTTAGCTATTACATGTATATGGTACTACATCTAAATTGATTACTTCACCATTAGATGCTATGTTTCCCATTTAGTTAGGATAAGTGTTGTATGAGTGGAGTTGATTTAGACACTATGTTGATTATTGCAATGAATTACATATCATATTTTGAACGTAGTTATCAAAATGTCGCCTAGGTGTCCAGACACCTTGGAAACTAGGGCGCCTTAGGTTTCCAACAACCCTCCAATGGCTTGGGGTCCTTCTCGCTGTGATAACTATGTTTTATGGTCCTTACATCAATGACTACCATAACCGAATGAAACAGATCTTCCATTTATAGTGCATGTTAAAGTCGGCAAAGAGAACTCAAACCTTTCCCATATCACCAAAAATAACTACACACTGTAATGAGTCTTGACCAGGGTAAGGTGATGCCCTAAATTGGTGTTTGTGACTCAAAACGTATGTGGCAAAGAAAAATGAATGAAAATTCCCAACTTGAAGTAACCTGAAGATTCATAACTAAATAATAGGTTCCAACTTAAATCCCATAGGAGAAGATTAACTTGCTGAAATTACACTGAAGTCCCACACCTGTAAATTGATAACTGATATATCAGCAACTTCATATTGTCTTGCTTTGCTTAGATAACTGACTCTCCCTCATCTTCATCTATTGGTGCCACCATCTCTTGATTGGCCTCAGTTTACCAAACTTTCTTAGCTTCTATGGTCTTGCTTTGCTTAGACAGATAATAAAGTACCACTTCAGATTTCTGTATTATAAATTATAACGTAAGAGCTAGTAGGTAGAGGGGATATATGGACTACTTCATATCATTGTTCATGACAATGATACACATTTAACTACAGTGGATATATAAATTGTTTGTTTCCTATGTTAGGCCCCATATATGCAGTTTATTCCTGGATGAAAATTAGGAACAAGATTAAACAACAAAAGGAAAAAGAAAGTAAAATCATGCACAGACCACAAATGCTGCCACCACTCAAAATCAATGTCCCTGCTCGGGAGCATATTTGATTTCCTCTTTTGGACCTCATTCAACAAAGGGCTCTGATTCTTGATCCCACATCCACTTCTCCATGTTACAGTCATTCGAGTACCGAATACAAAATATATCATCAGATTCCTGGCAGATCACTATAGAAAAATAAAGTGGCACAAGAGAATTTTTTTAGGCACTAAGACAATATAGAAATCAGTTTCCTTAAGCTTTTCAAAACTGAGTAAATTGGGACATATTGTATGATTTTTCTTTACCAAAGACATATTTCCACTAGCAAAGCAAACAAAATTTTCCCTCTACCACGTATATATGGTTTGACATATTCAAACTATTGCCTACCTGTTAGTTTTAATAGTCTACAAATCTCATAGAACACAATGGTAGAGGAAAACTAAAATTAATCACATACCCGTAATGTAGTTTGATCTCCCTCCAAGTCTTGAAGCTTTGATCGTAATCCTTCGACCACGGTCTTCTACAGCCTTCAAAGGATTCCAGTTCTCTTGCTAATGGGTACAGAGAGAATTATTGCATTAACTGTAGCTGTGGGGACCCTGATCAGTATTTATAGAAAAAAACTGTCATAACCCCTAATTCCTTCCCATAATGAGAATTAGGGTT
The DNA here is from genome assembly GCA_028583415.1 of Protea cynaroides. NCBI lineage: Eukaryota > Viridiplantae > Streptophyta > Magnoliopsida > Proteales > Proteaceae > Protea > Protea cynaroides. Next base: position 63,357,288 of record CM053268.1, on the reverse strand, counting down.
ACCAATCTCAAACTAGTGGCGAACCAACCAAATCGATTTATATCGTGTAGATCAAACTCCCACTAGTCAACTAATTTAGTAATTAATGAAGCCCATAAATCTAACAATATTCCACTTGGGCAAAATTAATTACAAAAACTATCATCAATCAGTGTGGCCGTGGAATCTGACACACTAAACCGCTACAAAACTTTGACCCATCAACCAAGCATATCAGTGTGAGCAACAGCAGACAATACACCTTAACATATGGTGTATAACTAAATAGATCACCTGAGATAATGCATGCAAGTAAAACTCCCATGCGAGTCCAAACTTGATTGAAAACTTTGAATCAAAATTGCCCCAAAATTTTATGAGTAATATAATATGGTATTTAAATAATCTAGAACTGTAATACCATAATTTGACTAGACACCGCCTTAAATCTTTGGCTAAATATTGCCTTTAAACTTTGGGTAAATACTACCTCATATCTGTGATATATCAAATAAGTAATAACAATAACAATAATAAATAAATGTTAATGTAAACATGATCATGATTAACATTCAAACTATAAATGACTATGTCTAAATGAAATTATAAATAAAAGTCAAGGAGTAAACATAAAATTTCCACTAACTGAGCACATCAAAAGAATCAACAACGCCTATGCTAGGTAATGTCCTTTGAAGACTCCCACTGGCAAACCTTTCGTTAGAGGATCAGCAATCATCTGATCAGTCGATATGTACTCCACCATGATTAGACCTTCAGTCATCTTTTCTTTTACCATAAAATATTTGATTTCTATGTGCTTAGAAGCACTTGACTTCCTGTTATTCTTTGCAAACGACACTGCTGGATCATTATCACAATATATCATCAAGGGTCTGACGATAGAATCCATAATCTTTAAACCTGAAACTAAACTTTTTAGCCAAACTGTTTGCTTAGTAGCTTCATATAAAGCTATAAACTCTGCATGCATAGTTGATGTTGCCATAATTGACTGTTTTGCATTCCTCCAAGAAACAACACCTCCTGCCAATAGAAAAACATACCCTGAGGTAGATTTCAAGTCATCTGTGCAACCCCCATAGTCTGAATCAGTGCGTCCCACTAACTCAAGGGTATCACTACTGCTATAAACAAGCATGTAGTCCTTGGTGCTTTGCAGATATCGCATAGTTTTCTTTGCCGCTGTCCAATAAGTAGTTCCAGCATTTGACTGAAATCGTCCCAGCACGCTTAGTGCAAAGGCTATATCAGGACGAGTGCATACCTGTGCATACATCAAACTTTCAACTACTGATGCATAAGGTTTGTTTGTCATCTAGCTCTTCTCAAAATCATTTCTTGGACATTGTTTCTTATTCAACTTGTCTTCCTTAGTCATTGGTGCATCCTCAGCAGAACACTTAAACAAATTAAACCTTTTGAGAATATGATCAATATACGCTCTTTGAGATAATCCTAAAAGACCTTTCTTTCTGTCACGATAAATTTGAATTCCAAGTACAAATGTACTCTCTCCCGTGTCCTTCATTTCAAAATTTTCAAACAAAAACCTTTTAACTATGGTCTTGCATTGCTTAGACAGATAATAAAGTACCACTTCAGATTTCTGTCATTATAAATTATAATGTAAGAGCTAGTAGGTAGAGGGGATATATGGACTACCTCATATCATTGTTCATGACAATGATACACATTTAACTACAGTGGATATATAAATTGTTTGTTTCCTATGTTAGGCCCCATATATGCAATTTATTCCTGGATGAAAATTAGGAACTAGATTAAACAACAAAAGGATAAAGAAAGTAAAATTACAGACCACACATGCTGCCACCACTGAAAGTCAATGTCCCTGCTGGGGAACATATTTGATTTCCTCTTTTGGACCCCATTCAACAAAGGGCTCGGATTCTTGATCCCATATCCACTTGTCCATGTTACAGTCATCTGAGTACCGAATACAAAATATATCATCAGATTCCTGGCAGATCACTATAGAAAAATAAAGTGGCACAAGAGAATTTTTTTTTAGGCACTAAGATAATATAGAAATCAGTTTCCTTAAGCTTTTCAAAACTGAGTAAATTGGGACATATCGTATGATTTTTCTTTACCAAAGACATATTTCCACTAGCAAAGCGAACAAATTTTTCCCTCTGCCACATATATATATATATATATATATATATATATATATATATATATATATATATATATATATATATATATATATATATATATATATATATATATATATATATATATATATATATATATATATATATGGTTTGACATATTCAAACTATTGCCTACCTGTTAGTTTTAATAGTCTACAGATCTCATGGAACACAATGGTAGAAGAAAATTAAGATTAATTACATACCCGTAATGTAGTTTGATCTCCCTCTAAGTCTTGAAGCTTTGAAAGAAATCCCTTGACCACGGTCTTCAACAGCCTTCAGAGGATCCCAGTGGTACAGAGAGAATTATTGCATTAACTGTGACTGTGGGGACCCTGATCAATATTTATAGAAAAAAAAAACTATCATAACCCCTAATTCTTTTCCATAATGAGAATTAGGCTTACCAATATCAAACTAGTAGCAAACCAACCAAATCGGTTTATACCGTGTCGATCAAACTCCCACTAATCGACTAATTTAGTAATTAATGAAGCCCATAAATCTAACGATCTCCTACTTGGGCAAAATTAATTACAAAAACTATCATCAGTCAGTGTGGCCGTGGAATCTGACACACTAAATCGCTACAAAACTTTGACCCATCCACCAAGTATACCAGTGTGAGCAACAACAGACAATACAACTTAACATATGGTGTACAACTAAATAGATCACCTGAGATAATGCATGCAAGTAAAACTCTCATGCGAGTCCAAACTTGATTAAAAACCTTGAATCAAAATTGTCCCAAAATTTTATGGGCAATATAACATGGTATTTAAATAATTCAGAACTGTAATACCATAATTTGGCTAGACACCGCCTTAAATCTTTGGCTAAATACTGCCTTTAAACTTTGGCTAAATACTACTTCATATCTGTGATATATCAAATAAGTAATAACAATAACAATAATAAATAAATGTTAATGTAAACATGATCATGATTAACATTCAAACTATAAATGACTGTGTCTAAATGAAATTATAAATAAAAGTCAAGGAGTAAACATAAAATTTCCACTAACTGAGCACATCAAAAGAATCAACAACACCTATGCTAGGTAATGTCCTTTGAAGAGTCCCACTAGCAAGGCTTCATTAGAGGATCAGCAATCATCTGATCAGTCGATATGTACTCCACCGTGATTAGACATTCAGTCATCTTTTCTTTTACCATAAAATATTTGATTTCTATGTGCTTAGAAGCACTTGACTTCCTGTTATTTTTTGCAAATGACACTGCTGGATCATTATCACAATATATCATCAAGGGTCTGACGATAAAATCCACAATCTTTAAATCAAAACGAAACTTTTCAGCCAAACTGTTTGCTTAGTAGCTTCATATAAAGCTATAAACTCTACATGCATAGTTGATGTTGCCATAATTGACTGCTTTGCACTCTTCCAAGAAACAGTATCTCCTGCCAATAGAAAAACATACCCTGAAGTACATTTCAAGTCATCTATGCAGCCCCCATAGTCTGAATCAGTGCATCCCACTAACTCAAGGGCATCACTACTACTATAAACAAGCATGTAGTCCTTGGTGCTTTATAGATATCACATAGCTTTCTTTGCCGTTGTCCAGTAAGTAGCTCCAACATTTGACTGAAATCGTCCCAGCACGCTCAGTGCAAAGGCTATATCAGGACAAGTGCATACCTATGCATACATCAAACTTCCAACTACTGATGCATAAGGTTTGTTTGCCATATAGAAATCATTTATTGGACATTGTTTCTTGTTCAACTTGTCTCCCTTAGTCATAGCTGCATCCTCAGCAGAACAATTAGATATATTAAACCTTTTGAGAATACGATCAATATACGTTCTTTGAGATAATCTTAAAAGATCTTTCTTTCTGTCACGATAAATTTGAATACCAAGTACAAATGTACTCTCTCCCGTGTCCTTCATTTCAAAATTTTCAAACAAAAACCTTTTTGTTTCAATAAGTAATCCCCTAAAACTGCTGGCCAATAAAATATCATCCACATATAAGATTAAGAATATAAAATTACTCCCACTGACCTTCATGTAGATACACTGGTCATTCATATTTTCAATGAAGCCAAGCAAAATTATAACCTGATGAAATTTCTGGTTCCATTGTCTAGATGCTTGCTTTAGTTCATAGATGGACTTCTTGAGTTTGCATACTATATTTTCCTTGTCTTTTACCTCAAAACCTTCTGGTTGGAATATATACACATCTTTCAATAATTATCCACTCAGAAAGGCAATCTTTACATCCATCTGATAAAACTCTAAATCAAAATGTGCTACAAATGTCATTATTATCCTAAGGGAATCCTTAGCGGAAACAAGAGAGAATGTCTCATTATAGTCGATTCCTTCTCTTTGCTTGATCCCTTTTGCTACTAGTCTTGCTTTGTAGCGTTCGATCTTGCCCTTGACATCACATTTAGTCTTGTATACCCACTTTGAACTTATGGGTACACAATTCTCTAGCAATTCTACAAGTTCCCAAACTTTGTTGTTATTCATAGAAATCAACTCATCTTCCATGACTTCTACACATTTGGGTAAATTGATATTGTTCACAGCCTCTTGAAAACTTGTAGGGTCCTCCTCATGACCAATGTCATAATCAGCCTCTGTTAAGTAGAGCAAATAATTAGATGGTATAGCAGGTTTACATGCTCTTGTAGACCATCTCACTTCTTGTGTAGACTCCTCAACTGGAATATCAAATTGAATAGGGACAACCTTAGGTGCTGTATCAACAGCTTCAGGTAAAGCTTCATCTGGATAAGCTGATTCAACAACAATCTCAACTTATTCTTCATCAAATTTCAAGTTTCTTGGTTAAGATTCCTCACCCTCATTTTCAATAAATTTGGCATGGCTAGTTTTCACAATTCTATTTATTGAACCACGATAATAAAATCTGAATCCTTTTGATCTGGTTGGATACCCCACAAAATAAAAACTAACAGTTCTGAAATCAAACACTTTCTCATGAGGATTATACAACCTTACTTCTGCCTTGTATCCCCAAACATACAAATGATCTAAACGAGGTCTTCAATCAGTCCAAAGCTCAAAAGGTGTCTTTCGTACGAATTTACAAGGTACTCTGTTAATAATATATGCAACAGTTTTTAAAGCTTCACCCCATAGAGATTCAAGAAGGTTAGAGTTGCTTATCATACTCCTCATCATATCCTTGAGGGTTCTATTCATCCTTTCAACCACTCCATTCTGTTGTGGACCACGCATGAAATATTGAGCTATTATTCTATATTCCTAAAGAAATTTTGCAAATGGACCAGGGAGCTGTTCTGAGTCACCTGGTTTGCCATAATATTCTCCCCCTCTATCAGACCTGAAAATCTTTATCATTTTATCAATTAAATTTTCCACTTCAGCCTTAAAGATTTTGAAACAATTAAGTAACTCTGATTTTTCTAAGATGAAAAAAATATATCTAAATCTAGAAAAGTCATCAGTGAAGGTAATAAAGTATCTATGTCCACTAAGGGTAGGGGTCGAAAAAGGTCCACAAATATCTGTATGAATAAGATCCAAATTTTCTTCACTGCGTACAATAGTTTTTTTTCCTGATCTAATCATTTTCCCCTTCATTCAATCCACACAATCATGCATATCATCAAAATTTAATGGTCTCAAAATATTGGATTATATAAGCCTTCTCATCCTCTCAATAGAAATATACCATAAACGTCTGTGCCATAACATAAAAGACTTGCTATTAAACATAGACCTTTTAAAACTAACATTCAACACCAATGGGGTAGTAGAATTCAATTTATATAGACCATCAATGTTGCATCTGTAGGATTTTTATTCATCCTAATAAAACTCATTTCAATGAATCCCATATGAAAAATAAAATATATTTGAGTAATAACATAATCAATAAAATAGATAGGACATACCTCTTCATAGAAAATTGATTTCCGCCCTTGTCTTGTACCTGATTCCCAACAGAGATCTTCTACAATCTCCTCTCCTTTAGGTATGGGTCCTTTTATTTTCACACAGAGAGAGACTATAGGGACCCTGTTTCATAATTATAATAATTGGATTTCAAATCTATTTCATTCCCATAATGGAATATATTTGATTTATAATTGGTAAGGGATAATCAATCAAACCTTGATTGAATTCCCATCAGTCATAATAGGCAAGTAAGATAATGTTGCCCATAATAATAAAATCAAAAAGATTTTACATTCTCCCACTTAAGCTACATTATTCCACAAGACTGTTAAAAACTAGTGTGGTCATGAAAATCATTAATTAAAAATCGGATTATCCCAAACCTCTTTTCTTCTAACAAGCAGACTAATGTTGAACAACAGCAGAAGACACACCTCAATTATACGACATACAATTTTCTGTTATTACGAACATAAATCTCTTTGTTTATATTTAACCTTGGGTTACCGCCTTTGAAAACTTGGCTTAATACCGCATTTATGTTTTTTGGTTTAATACCGCCTTCTGAGACTTGGCTTAATATTGCCTTTTGGGTCCTGGCTTAATACCGCCTTTTGTGTCCTGACTTAATACTATCTTTTGTGTTCTAGCTTAATACTGTCTTCTGAGACTTGGCTTAATACTGCCTTTTGGGTCCTGGCTTAATACTGTCTTTTGTGTTCTGGCTTAATACTGCCTTCTGTGTTCTGGCTTAATACTGCCTTTTGCGTTCTGGCTTAATATTGTTTTTTGTGTTCTGACAAGTTAAATAAAGCTTTCATTCAGACTAGCAAGAGTGCAAATGCTAAATCATGAAAAGAAACAATGGTATTAATCACTATGTCCATAAAAAAATTACAGACAAAACATTACAATCAAGTATCAATGTAAATATATGATTTTTTACAAAATTTGATCAAAAGATTCGACTATGCCCATGCTAGAAACATGATCCTTGAAGATTCCCACTGGTAGAGCTTTTGTCAATGGATCAGCAACCATATCTACCGTCGAGATCTTTTCTACAATGATGTGATTATCATCAACTTTTTCCTTTACTAACAGATACTTGATATCAATGTGCTTTGAAGCACCAGTCCTCTGATTATTTTTAGAGAAAGATATAGCTGACTAATTATCACAATATACTAATAATGGTCTAGAGATGATTTTCACAGTCTTCAGATCAAAATTTCTCAGCCAGATTGCCTGCTTCGTGGCTTCGAACAATGCCACGACCTCTGCCTCCATAGTAGAAGATGCTAAAATTGTTTGCTTCACACTCTTCTAGGAAATAGCTCCTCCAGCCATCGTGAAGATGTATCCTGATGTAGATTTTCTATCATCAGGGCATCCATTGTAATCTGTATCAGAATAACCCACAATCTCAAGGGTATCATTACTGCCATAGGTAAGCATATAATCTTTTGTCCTCTGTAAATATCGCAAGACTTTCTTCACAGCTGTCCAGTGAGCCAAACCTGCATTTGACTGAAAACGTCCCAAAACACTCACTGCAAAAGCGATATCAGGGTGAGTGCAAACCTGTGCATACATAAGGCTCCCTATAGCATATGCATAAGGCTTATCAGTCATAGACCTTCTTTCAATCTCATTCCTAGGGCACTGGGTCTTGTTTAACTTGTTTCCCTTGCTGATGGGTACCTCACCAGCTGAACAGTTTGACATATTAAATCTCTTGAGTATACGATCAATATAGGCCCTTCGAGATAATCCCAATAGTCTACGCCTTCTGTCACAACTGATTCCAATACTCAGGACAAAAGAACCCTCACCCATATCTTTAATTTTGAAGTTCTCTGACAGAAAACGTTTGGTCTTTGCAAGCAAACCCAAATCACTATTGGCAAGCAAAATGTCATCTACATACAACACCAGAAAAATGAACTTGCTCCCACTGATTTTGTGATAAATGCATTGATCAATAACGCTCTCAACAAAACCAAAAGAGGATATAATCTGGTGGAACTTTAGATACCATTGTCTAGAAGCTTGTTTGAAACCATAAATGGATTTATTGAGCTTACAAACCATTCCTTCCTTGCCTTGTACCTCAAAATCTTCTGGTTGGCGTATGTAAACTTCCTCAATCAAGTCTCCATTCAAAAAGGCTGTTTCGACATCCATCTGATGTAATTCTAGATCATAATGAGCCACAAGCACCATAATAACTCTAAAGGAATCCTTTGAGGAGACTGGAGAAAATGTCTCCTTGAAGTCAACTCCCTCCCTTTGTGTGAATCCCTTAGCTACTAACCTGGCCTTGTAGCGTTCAATTCTTCTCCTGGAGTCACACTTAGTCTTGAAATCCCATTTGGAGCCTATGGGTTTACAAGAATTAGGTAAATCTACAAGCGTCCAAACACCATTATTAGCCATGGATGACAATTCATCTTTCATAGCTTCTAACTATTATGGTGCATTAGAGTTATTCATGGCATCCTCAAAACTAGAGGGATCTATTGCTTGACCAATGTCAAACTCTCCTTCAGTCAAGTATAGAATGTAGTCAGAAGAAATAGCACTCTTATGTTGTCTAGTAGATCTCCTGATCATCTCTTTAGGTTCTGCAATCAACACTGGTGTCGTAGGTGGATAGGTACCTCAGTCCCCGTAAATTGCTCCGCCATTGGTGGGACCAAGGGATGCATAACTGTAGGCACAATAGTGCTAGGAATCACTGAATTAGGAAATACAAGGACTTCATCAAATTCCAAGCTTCTTGGTTCTACTAATTCGCAGGAGTCTTCAATGAACTTGGCATGAGCAGTCTCAACTATCCGATTGGTAGAACTAGGACAGTAAAATCTAAATCCCTTGGATCTAGTAGGATAGCCAACAAAATGGCAACTAATTGTCCTTGAATCCATAACTTTTTCATGAGGATTATATAATCTGGCTTCTGCTCTGCATCCCCAAATATGTAGATGATTCAAGCTCGGTTTTCTACCAGTCCATAGCTCAAAAGGTGTTTTGGGAACAGATTTACTTGGCACCCTATTGAGTATGTAAGTGGCAGTTTTTAGAGCCTCCCCCTACAGAAAATCTGAAAGATTGGTGTTACTTATCATACTTCTCATCATATCTTTTAGAGTCCTATTCTTTCTTTCGGCAACTCTATTTTGTTGAGGGGTTTCTGGCATGGAATATTGAGCAATAATACCATGCTCTTGTAAGAACTTGGCAAAAGGACCAAGGTGTTAAGTAGAATCATCTGGTTTACCATAATATTCACCTCCTCGATCTGATCTAACAACTTTTATCCTTTTTGACAAAAAATTCTCCATTTTCGTTTTGTAAATCTTAAAGACATACAGTGAACTAGATTTGTCAGCCAACAGATAGACATAACCATATCTTAAATAATCATCAATAAAGGTAATGAAATATCGATGACCTCCAATGGAAGGAGAGGGAAAAGGACCACTGATGTCAGTATGAATCAGTTCCAACAAGTCATTGCTACGAACCGACTTCTTCTTCTTGTTTCTAGTCATTTTTCCCTTGATACAGTCTACACAGATAGACATATCATCAAACTGTAAAGGTTTTAGAATTCCATCAATAATAAGTCTTTTCATACGCTCCACTGATTTATGTCCTAAGCGCCTGTGCCAAAGAGTAGAGGATGACTCATCTAGCATAGGACGTTTAGAAGACACGTTCAAAACCATAGAAAGTGCTAAATTCAATTGATATAAACCATTCACTACCATTCCATTTCCAACTATAGAAGAATTCAGACACAAATCAAAATCATTCTTATTAAAACTCAAACTGTATCCATTATTTACTAGTCTCTAGTCTCGACACAAAAATCAAAATTTTCTTCATTGAGGGAACATATACAGTGTCTTCCAAATCTATAAAGATTTCTGAAGTCAGAAGCAGTCTAACTACTCCAATGGCCTCCACAGCAACTCTCACACCGTTCCCTACGAACACACTAACCTCATCCATGCTTGGTGCTCTCCGACTTAGAAACCCCTGCAAGGAATGGGTAACATGAATGGATGATCTAGAGTCAATCCACTAGGAATCTATAGGAGCATCAACTAGAAAAGGCTCAAAACATACTAGAGATAGATGAGTACCAGATTCTTTCTGTTTATTTAACCAGGCCTGTCTGCCTCGACAATCTTTCTTCATGTGTCCCTTCTTTTTGCACCAGAAGCACTCCACGCCATTCAAGTCTTTCTTGTCATCATTTCCTTTTGATGTATATATTTTATCATAGGGTTTTCCATTTCCCTTTTTAAAAATATTTTTCTTTTTCTGAGGTCCTACACCTCCATTTTCCTTTCCCTTTTTAATAAAAGGTTTGTGCTGAACTAAATTTGCACTCTCAGGTTTCTTCTTTTTCAATCTATCCTCTTCTTGAGAGCAAAAGGAAATCAGATCATCCAAACTCCAATTGTCTTTCTGAGTATTGTAAGATACATGAACCTGACTATATTCATTTGGGAGAGAAGTCAAGGCAAGATAAACCAGAAAGTCATCATCCAAAGAGGTTCCTAGCCCCTTTAGTCTTTCCTTTTTTGCAATCAATTCGAGTATGTGTTCTCAAATACTGCCATTTGCATCAAACCTTGCTCCAGTTAAGGCTGCCATCAGACTAATTTTGAGACTTTTATTTGTCACATTAAATTTCGTCTGTATCTCTTTCATATATTCTTTGGCAGTATCTTTCATCTGGATACTACCACGAAGAGATTTAGAAATGGAATTTTTCATCAGGATTAGGGATTTTCGATTAGAAGCTTCCCACATCTCCATTTTTAGAATCTAAGTGGGAGAGCTCTCAGGAGTGATAGAAGTAGGTTTTTTCTCTCTGAGAGCTAAGTCCATATCTGACATGTTGAGTTGGGATTCCACTGCCTCACACCATTTTTGGTAATTCAGACCAGTCAATACAGGTAGAGAGGCTAATACATTTGCAGGTATCGACATCCTGAGATGAAATTTACTATATGAGTTTACATTTAAAACATGTATGCAATTAATATATCCAACACTGATATGTATATCAAGGAAATAAATAAATCATTAAACCACAGCAAAATGGAGGTCATTATTCTCCTTCCTAAGAGTCAACCACACTACACACTTATCCTTTGGGATAAGCATGCACTGGTCCTCTTAGATATCCAGGCGGAACCGCCAAGGAATGATGGTTTCGACAAATTTCATCACCTTTGGGTGATTGAAAAATCCTCAGCCGAACATCCTTAATAAGGCTGTGTTTGGTATCATTTTTATTTTTAATTTTTGTTATTTTTTCAAAAAGTATTTTTGAAAATCATTTTTGATCAAAAATAAAAAGTTGTTTGGTAACTACAATAAAAATAGATTGCAAAATGAGAAATAGGTTTGGTAGGCCTATGTCTAAAAATAATTTCTATAACTTTTGTTAAACTCATTGTCAGACCTTCAAAGATGAAAACAACCCCACAGGCCACAAGAATTTTTTTTTTTTTTAACCAAAACCTACGTAGGCATTTGGTTGAAGTTGAAGAATATCACTTACTTCCACTCAATTCATTTCAACATCACGGAGAGTCCATAGAAATATCAATTGCTAATCAATAAAGGTTCAAGGCGATTTATCAACGTTTTCGAAATCAACCCAATCAAATAAACTAAACCAGAGTAGAAAGATGCAGTAAAATAAAGACTTTCTATCATTTTTAGCACAGAGGGTTCATCTGTTCATATAAAAAAGCAAAGAAGAATGAAAAAACCTTCCAACTGACATCATGTTTTCTTCAATTATGTATATCAGAAACCCAGAGGGACAAAGTAAAAAAGGCAAAAAAAACAAAATAAATAACACCAACACATTAACTTATTTCTACTATAACGAATCACAAAATTTGCAGCAAAAAATTGCTCAGTGGATACATTTTGAGCACAAAAGTTGCAGCAGAAAATTGCATCTAGTGGTACGAAACTGAAATCCTACATTACAATGTGGTCCTATACCTGTGCTTCTGCATCTCTCTGTTCTCACTCTCTGTTTTTCTCTAAAGCAGATGCAGCACAAAAAACCATTAGAGCAGGTTTCATCTAAGGAGGAAGCCTCGTAAGCTTGTCTCTCTTCTTGTTGGCTACATCCTCTATTTTTCGCTTGCTTCCCCCACTTTCTTTAATTACTATTGGTTTTGCTTGTTTCCACTTCAAGCTCGGAAGGAAAGAATCCTTAGCCGTTTCGCCACTAGGGAACGACACTTGCGTGAAATCTCGGCTAAAAAGCCCGGCCGAATCCGGAAGTGGTGAATTAGCAGAACCGGCAACGAGGTCATCTACCGCAAGAACTACCTCTGGCGGCAGAGGCGACGTCAGCCAGTGGGGTCACGTGCTCAAGCAGCAGAACACTGGCTGCGTTACTTGTTGGAGATATTGAAAACCTGTCAGCAACTACAAATATCAAACTAATACAGTTGCCTGGCACAGATTGTTACTTCTGCATCTTGAGGTTTATTTACTAATTGAAATTCAATTTTCTTATTGCTCGAGGATATCATGGAGGTAAGACCATATGTTCAAACTTTAGACCACTTGAAAGTCTCAATGTCAGAACCAATTTAGGAGTACATAGTGATGCGGATTCCAATTATTTTAGGGAAAGGAACCCACAGAGTGGGAGAGATGTCTGGAAAATATCGGGCTTGGATGAGGAATATCGAGTTCTACCTTTTGTTGCTGGCTCGGGCACCATTGTGCCCAGTATATAGGGACCGCATAATCCTCACTTTGATGGTGTTTTGGATGGAAGCGAGATGTTTCTGCAACTCATACCAATGGCACCTAAACGTAGATAGAGCCGACGACAGACCTGCAACTCATCTACCTTCTTGAGAAGAGAGAGCAGAGAAGGGAGTGGTTAGTTAGAATTTGTTTTACAGTTTTACCCTTGGTTTTAGAGTTGCTAGAGACATAAAAAACACGTGGAACTTAAACTTGCGCAAAACACAGAAAAAATGATTTTTGATCAAAAATCAAAAAGATGTCTCAACCTCTTTTTGAATTTAGATCTATTTTTATTTTTACTTTTCATAAATAACACATACAAATCATACCAAACACCTAAAAAAACAAAAACTTGTCAGAAAAATAAAAATAAAAATGAAACCAAACACAGCCTAAGTAATTTCTTTTCTTAAGAGTCAATCGCACTACACACTTATCCTTTGGGATAAGCATGCACTGGTCCTCTTAGATATCCAAGTAAAACCACCAAGGAATGATGGCTTCAGAAAATTTCATCACCTTTGGGTGAATGAAAAATCCTCAGTCGATCATCCTTAATAAGTGAGTGCATGTAACTAACATAACTGGACAATATCACCTTTGGGTGTGTATCATCAGGTTTGACTACTTTTGCATAAAATAAAATAAAATTCTTGAATTTTCAGACATAACTATGCAATAGGTATGCCACTTTGGTGGGTTTTACTCAATTACACAATTAAATCTGTAAATTTTGATATGTAGTCACATAGAATATGATTCAAAAATTGAAAACATGAAATTATGTCTCAACAAACCAATATAAACATGCACATTACTCATCTAGTAATCATCTCATCATTTAGAATTACAAAAACCTTATAAAATACTCTCAAAACTAGTTTTTATTCAATTACTATAGATTTGGGATTCCACAAATGACACTACAGTTATACCAGAATGAAGATAATAATTAAAGGAATTCAACGAAAAAAATTTCAGGTCAAACGGACCCTTAAAGAGCCCTCACGCGCCAATTAAAGTCGACGCGTGGGATCACTTTCTTGTGATCCAAACAGGGCCTAAGGTCTGAACCGATTTTGGGCTTGGTTCAATATAACCGGTCTGGGTTTGGTCTGGTTTTCTCTAACTCTGGTCTGAAACAGGACCGGGTCAACCCGGTCCAATCGATACGGGTCATAATCTAGGTTGGGTCGCCCCGATTCCATCTTATTCGGGTTGGAAAATAGTCCAGCCCGGGTCGGCCTGGTTCCACCTTATGCGGGTCAGAAAATAGTCAGGGTCAAGGTCAAGCCGATTCCACCTTATTCGGGTCGGAAAATAGTTCGGGTCGGGTTGACCCGATTTGGTTGTACCGAGTCTGGGTTTTGTTCGGATCGGGTTAAGCCGACCCTAGTTACCTGGGTCGAGGTTCTGACACCGGGTCGGTCTTGGGTCAACCCGGTCCCCCCCCCCTTTTTTTTTTTTTAATCCAGCGAGTGGATCTCACTCGCTTCTTTCTCCGGTTTGTGACGGCGCGTCCGGTGGCCGATGACGGTGATTTTTATATCTCCATAATTGTCTCACGGAGATCTACACATTGATATATTTTTCTTGTAATTTTGATAGTCGAAAAATTATTCGATTATTTTAAATCTCTTCCTTTTCATCAAAAATTAAAGGGTAAAAGACAGTTACCTCCCCTGTAACTTAGCATATTGACAGTTGACCCCCAAACGTTTCAAAAATACAGTTACCTCCCCTAAATAATTATTAAAATCCAAATAGGTCCAATTTTTAACGGCGTTAAAGTTAGATTTTTTATGGACAACTCTACCCTCAGCCTTTTATCCATATTTTAAATCTTATTATTGTTAAAAGACAAATGTAACCCTCTTATATCCAACTAAAATAAACCTAAATCTCATTTTCTTCTCATTCTACCTCACTCACCACGTTTCCTTAAGTGGTATTTGAAGCATTGGTTTTGATCGAAAATGACGAAGCTCAGAGGGAGAAGTCTTCGATTAAGCACTCGATTTCCTCTCATTTTCCTTCTCTTCCATCGCTGACCTACTTCAGTCTTGAGGAATAGAAATAATCCCCAATCGCAGGCCAGATTACTAAAAACAAAAAAAAAAATGGGGGCGGGGTGGGTTACACTGTGAATCTCAAAATCGACATTAAACAATCCTAAAATTTGGGGATTTCGAAGATGAAGCATCCTACTACTTATTAAAAGCTACCCTAAACGATAATTAAAATATAATCCCTTCAATGTTTGCGGTAGCAAGTACGATTTCGCATTCAGTGCTTCATGCTTCGAACCGGTTTGTGCTTCAAGATTTGAAGAGGTCAAATCTCCCAACGATTTGTAGCAGTTTGTGCTTCAACATTTCGAAGGAACATGGAAACTTCAAGCCCCGTGCAGCGACAGGATGAAACTGCTTCAACATCTCAACAAGAAAAATTTCGATGACTTCTTCAGCGGAAACATGTCAGCCATTTCGAATCATGAGCCGCTTCAATGTTCATGGATTTGCAGCGGTGGAGAATGTGTTAGACGACGGCGATTCTACGGCGATTCTAGGGTTTCGAAAATGGAATGACAGTGAGTGGTGAGCAAGCAAGGAATCGGGGGAATCGTTCCTCTGCCAAATAGTAACCTTCCTAAGTAAGGGTAAAATGGGTAGTTCGGAACTCTAAAAGGGTAATTTGGGATTTAAAAAACTATTCAACTCCAACCGTTACTATATAATGGAATATTCCTAACAGATGGACTTATTTGGATTTTAATAATTAGTTAGGAGAGGTAACTGTATTTTTTGAAAGGTTTGGGAGTCAACTGTCAATATGCTAAGTTACAGGGGAGGTAATTGTCTTTTACCCAAAATTAAAATAGAAACCAAAAAGAATTTTCTTCATGTTTCAATACTCAATGATTTTAAATCTATGTGGGATGGTTCTGATACCACTGTAGGATTTTTATTCATCCTAATAAAACTCATTTCAATGAATCCCATATGGAATAGATTTGATTTATAATTGGTAAAAGATAATCAATCAAACATTGATTGGATTCCCACCAGTCATAATAGGCAAGTAAGATAATGTTGCCCATAATAATAAAATCAAAACGATTTTACAGCATCCACTACCAATAAAAAGATAATCAAGTAATAAAATGAAACCATTTTTATTGAAATTAACATTGTATCCATCCAAAGTAAGCCTTGAAATCGAAATTAAATTCATTTTCATAGAAGGTACATAAATTGTATCTACTAAGTTTTAAAAAATCTGACTATAAATGAACCCTAACAGCTCCTATGGCTTTGACTCCCACTCGCACTTCATTTCCCACGTACACGCTAATTTCATCCTTATTGGGCATCCTGCTGCTTTGAAACCCCTGCAAGGAATGAGTAACATGGATAGTGGAGTTAGAGTCAAACCACCAAGAATCCATAGGAGCATCAATTAGATAGGATTCAAAACAAACAAAAGAATGATAAATACCAGTATTCAATTTCTTTTTTTATAGCCAGGCTGCTCCGGCCCTACAATCTTTCTTCATGTGGTCAGACTTCTTGTACCAAAAACACTTAATAGCACTCAGATCTTTCTTCTCTTCCTGTTCCTTATTACCCTTATCATAGGACTTTATGCCCTTATTCCAGTTATTCTTTCCCTTTCTGTGAGGCCTAAAACCATGTTTTTCCTTATTCTTGTCATATTGACCTTTGTAGGTTGTCAAGTTAGCACTCTCAACCTTCTACTATTTAAATAATTTCTCATCTTCAGTACAGACTGAAATGAGCTCATCCATGATCTATTTATCTTTGACAGTCTTGTAGGCTGTCCTAATGTATTTGTATTGATCTGATAAAGGATTCAATATAAAGTGTATCAAGACATTCTGAGTAATTGTATTTTTAAGTCCCTTGAGTTTCCCAACCACTCCTTCCATATAAGTTATGTGATCTCTCACACTTCTAGTCCTATCAAAACTAGTACCAGTCAGAATAGTCAACAATTCACCCACTTTACCAGTTTCAGAAGCTTCATACTTAAATGGTACAGCTTCCAACAGTTTCTTTGCATTGTCCAAATCAGAAATGTTATCTAAGATAGACTCTGGGACAGTCTTTGAATAACTAGGGAACACTTTTTGTTAGCATTTTTTTTTTTTTCACATGTTGAATTTCAGCCTGAGTACTATTTTCAGTTATGTCTTCTGGTTTATTTTTCGTGATGCCTATATCTAGGTTAGAGAGACCAATTGCCATCTTAAGTTCCCTAAGTCATTTCTTGTAGGTTGTAGCAGACAACACGAGTACAACAGCTAAGTAACTTGATTGAATTGACATCCTGTGATATTTAATCATCATAATAAGTATCAACTAAAATATAGAGTATATGATTATGATTCCATGATTAATACTATAATATTAGCTAGCAAGTATATATATATATATGAGCAAGCTAATTTATTCTCTTTGAAAAATCAATCGAACTACATATACATCCTTTCGGACGATACATGCATTGGTTCTTTTCAATATCTGTGCTGAACTGAAAAAGGAATAATGGTCATCAGAATTCCATCACTTTTGGGTGAATGAAAAATCTATAGGTCAATACCCCTTAAACCATGTGCATGAACCTTGTTTAATCTTGACAACGCCACCTTTGGGTGGACATTGACTAACTGGGCTGTCAATAAATATTAAAATCCTTTGAGTTTGAAAACATTATAATAAAAATTGAATGTGCCACTTTGGTGGTCACCATCCAGTCCCATCATAATATTCATAAAATCAAATGGGATAGCTAAATGAGAATTTTAACACATACGTTAAACATATTTAAGCATCCATAAAATTCAAATAATCTCACATCATGCACCATAAATCTCATCATACATCTAATAATTAAAATTGAAACAAATATTCCATAAAAATCGCAAACCATGTTCCAAAAGTGTCCCACAAGTATTATTTTTATGGAAAAAAATACCCTCTACAGAGATCAGAAATCACCAATACAACATACCAAAAGAAAGAACATGACAAGATGAATCCGACAGAACAAACCGCAGGTCGATGACCTTCCACGAGCCAGCACACACGGATTAAAGCAGTATGTGA
Organism: Protea cynaroides; assembly: GCA_028583415.1. Lineage (NCBI taxonomy): Eukaryota > Viridiplantae > Streptophyta > Magnoliopsida > Proteales > Proteaceae > Protea > Protea cynaroides. Next base: position 63,339,231 of record CM053268.1, on the reverse strand, counting down.
ACCCCACTCTCAGGGAATGGTTCAGACCCTGAAAACTGGGTTAAAACCTAACCGGGTTTTTTTTTGGGTTGAGATAAACCGACCTGAGCTAAAAATAAACCAAACCAGTCCGGCCACTTAACCAGGTCAACGGACTTGGTCTCCGGGTAAAAAATTCTGGGTTTTTTGGTCAGCTAATCGGGTCAAATATTCTGGTATCTGGGTCGACCCATTGGGTCAAGTTTGCCAATCGGTTCGGGTTCGAACCATCCACTCGGGTACACATGTTGACTCGCTTGTGTACCCGTGACGTTAGCTGAGTTGACTCGGTCTGATGGGTTCATCGAATTGGGTCAACTTGCCGGGTTGACTCGCTAGGGCTTTCGAGTCGACCGACCTTTTTTTTTTTTTTAAACCAGTTAACGAGTGCATCTCACTTGCTACTACCGGCGGCGCTTGAGAGCCCGTCCGGGGTCGGACCGCCACAAAATTTATATTGTCGTGACCGTCTCGACGAGATCTACAATGTGATATAAAAATATTGATCTTTCACATGTCGAAAAATTTTCTTTTAGCCATGAATGGGATTTGGCTATGTTCATTCAAACGAGTTGAAAATTTTTTCATTCGATTCATTAAACCCATAGGTAAATATGATTTCAACATTCTACCATTGATTCTAGGTTTGTAGGTCTAGCTCTGATACCAACTGTTAGTTTAATAATCTACAGATCTCATAGAACACAACGGTAGAGGAAAACTAAGATTAATCACATACCCGTAATGTAGTTTGATCTCCCTCTAAGTCTTGAAGCTTTGATCGTAATCTCTCGACCACGATCTTCCACAGCCTTGAGAAGATCCTAGTTCTTTTGCTAATGAGTGCAGAAAGAATTATTGCATTAACTGTGGCTGTAGGGACTCTGATCAGTATTTATAGAAAAATACTGTCATAGCCTCTAGTTCCTTTCCATAATGAGAATTAGGGTTATCAATCTCAAACCAATGACAAACCAACCAAACCAGTTTATACCGTATTGATCAAACTCCCATTAAGCGACTAATTTAGTAATTAATGAAGCCCATAAATCTAACACTACCATGATAACTTCTTAGTCCTTACTATGAGAAAAGGGGCAAAACCTTATGAAGATCATTCCCTTTCAGTTTTGAATATTCTATGGAATATCAGATTGAAGGTATATGCATTTGTTTAGCTCTCACAGAGCAAACCTTATTTAATCTCGTTTACCTCGTCATTTCTCCTTCCTCCCTCGCGAAACTCAAGATTTGGTTCTGTTTTCTGTCTGCTGCTGCTTCAGTTAGTAGCAGAAGTCTACTTTAGTTGTTCTAAGTAGGCTATGAATCTTAGCTTTGTTGAATCTGTCACTAAAAATCGGCGACCCCTTTTTACTTGAATTATTTTCTCTCTTTGCTATTGATTGTTTTTGTTCATTATCTTGAAAATGGCTACTGATCTCTGTTGCATCTCTTTCTCCTTTCTCTGACGTAGGTAATCCGATTTAAAAGATGTCTTCAGAAAGTGTTCGCAGCAATTTAAGATCTTCTAAAAAGTATTCGTATGTGCACTGTCGCCTGTTCAAAAAGAGCAGCAGTCAAGATATCTGAGAATGACCATAGCAAGAACAAACTTTACTATTGTTACTAGGACATTTTCAAATGGTGTTTGCCTATCAATGAAACAACGGCTTTACGCTTGCGCCTACAGATACACCAACAAGGAATCCCAGTAACAAACTAATGATGGTGGGGGTGAAAATGGAACTGAATTGCAAAAGGTGAAAGACGAGATCCATAGTTTGAACAACAAATTGAGGCGACTGGACAAGAATGTTGAAGCTCAGAAGATTGTGTCATGTAATTGTAGCTCTGTTTGTATTGATTTTTGCAGTTTTACTAGTAAAACTTTGACGTTGTAATTAATGTATCTCAGTTTGTTTTTGTTTAAAAAGGAAAATAGATGCTGAGTTGGTTGGAGTTAGAGATAAATAGTGTTGAATTTAGATTACTAGAAATGGTAAATGATGAACAAAGCCTTATCAAATCTACAAAGCCTACCACTGTTAAGAAGCCTATCCTTAATTTACATACTCAATATGCAGTCTCCATTTGAAAAAAAAAAAAAAAAAAAAAAAATTGCTCACTAGAGAAATCCAGGTTAGGTCATTTAAAGGTAACCCACCCATTCCTTTATGAGATTGTAACTTTAGAGTGCATATTTTGTGTTCTTTTCTTTTTATTCCTGGGGTCTGAGGAGGTTTTGTGTGTTCCCTTTCTCAAGAAGTCTTATTGATGCAGATCAGTTCAAACAAAAATACAAGAGGTGACCCAAACTAATGGCTCAACCAGGAGAATGAGATCGGCTATGAATGGAAGACAATCGGCCATAAAAGGAAGCCAATCTAAATAAAGGGATGACAATCAAAGCGTAATCAAATATGGATGTTCTTTATCTTGTGATCTTAATTAAATAAAGGAAGGCAATCAAAGTGTAATATGGAGGTTCTTTATTTTGTGATCCCTATTAGTTTATTTGGTTTCTGAGATAACTGTAGTAAGGATTGCTATAGAGAAAGCATTCATTTCTTAGATAAAGCTTTCTTTTCTTGGGATATCCTCTTAGGCTATATATACAATGTAAAGCCTAAGAGGAGAGGCAGCTTAGAATTATATTGAGAACGAGTTTCTAGCTATCTCTGTGAGAAGCAAAAAGGGTGGGATGCCCTGACCTAAGATAGGTCGACCCTCCTTTTTTCCTTCTCTTGTTTGCATTATTATTCTCTCTCTCTCTCTCTCTCTCTCTCTCTCTCTCTCTCTCTCTCATTCAAGTATCATTGTTGGTTATAGAGTATTATAGAAAATACAATTCGGTCAATATTTACAAATCACAGTCCAAGGAGCTGTTCTCGATCAAACCCGCGGTCTTGTTTCAGTCGATCCACCTACAGTACAAGCACCGCATCACTTATTATACCATTCTTTCTATATGACCAAATGTCAGATTGAAAACCAAGCAATTAACAGTCCAAATACCTTTGGCACAAAGAACTGATGCAGCTATTAAAAGTTTCTAGCTTAAGACTGTTAACTTTCAGGCAAGCACTACTACAACTATTTAAAGCACATGGTCGAGATTTATACCCCAGGTGATCTCTTTACAATATAGGAACTTCCAATCAATGTATGAATGATCAACATAGGATTCATCCACCAGTGTTTTTTAAGGATGTTAATCTTGGCTACAAGCTGAAGAGCACCTCGGTTCAGTTACACCTCCCATGTAGGGAACAAACTGGCTCATCTTGCATCAGGACCTTATGGGTTCTGATGGCATTATGAAAGCAGCCAAAACATACATTTTTTTTTTTTTTTTGGGTGAATATTATGATCACTAATAGCAGAAAAGTCACTGATTTTCATGATGGCCATAGATAAGAGAACTCCATTTCAATATGTGAACAATGAGAATCTAAAAACAATATCAGGAAGCAATCTAGAAAAATCACCCAATTTATCTAGAAGGATCACCCAAGTCATCCTTGAATTAAAACAAAACAGATCTGAATGGAACAACAGTTTCACACAGTGCCACCCTATAAACACTCGGAGCTGAGTTGGATTGAAGATGCAACAAAACAGATCTAAATGGCCACAGTTTCACACAATGCCACCCTAGAATCAACCTGAGCTCCAATACTCAGAAAGAAAGTATAATGCCCCACATAAACCAGCATTTCATCATATAATGAAAAACAAAACAAAATTTATAAGTACCAAAAGTTTGAGGGGGTTAAGGTACTTTAGTTTATTATGCAGAGATACTTTATTTTAGAAAGAAAATAAGCACATTCACATCATCACATTATCACATTATCACATTCATCCTCATCCTGTGTCAAGCTAGAGGTGAAAAAAAATCACATTCACATTCATTCAAAAATTTTACCTGAGAAAATGGGACTACATCATACTATTATATTCAATCAAAATATTCACCTGAGAAACAAGAATTCATCACATCATCCTCAGATAAACTTACTGAAATTACAGCACATCATTCCAACATTGCTTTCCAAAAACTGATACACATCGTTTCAACATTCTTTTCAAATAACCGATGGAAAAGAAAAGGAATAGAAAAAGACATCCAGAGCTGAGCGTCAAAATCACTGTCCCAAGGCTTCTTTGACCCTTTTCTTTTCTCTCTCACACTTGGTTGCCATCTGTGCTCTTCGTTTTGCTTGTATAGAAATTTGTGAAGAAGCTGTAGTAGAAGACTGGGATCCTATTTGCATCTGAGATGAGATATCGCTATCATTCGGCCTAGTGTTCTTTTGTTTCCCCTACAAGACATGAAAAATATAAGAAGTCTATAATCATCATTACTAAGAAAGTGTATGTGCATGAATAATACCTTCTTAGTTATTCTATGTTTTGAAGATTGCCCTTTCTCTTTCAATTCTCTTTTTTTATTTTTATGGGGTCTTCTAGGTAGCCTCCTCAGTGTTAGGTCTGGTAGTGAGTGGATCATTTCCCCATATGCCTGCATATATTTTTCCATGGTGTAATACTTATCACAATAATCCTCCAGATTCTGCCTCTTGAATATAAGAGCTGATGCAGCATGTTTACAAGGTATACCTGAATACTCCCATATTCCACAATCACAAGTTTTGTTGTTCAAGTTAACCACAAATCTCTTGGAATTTACCTCTGTAACCTCAAACTCATTGCCCCCAGTAGATATAGCCATACAGAAGCTTGCATCACTTTTCACCAACTCCAATTTCTTCTTCATCCTTGGTGTTAACTTCTCCTTATAAGAGCAGCCCTTGTCAAATCTCTTATGTAGTCTACTCATCAATTTCACTTTAATTGAGTCTACAAGGGTTACGAGTGGCTTGCCTCTAAAGTGGTCTATCCACTGATTAAAGGACTCAGTCATATTATTGGTGATGTGATCACTTTTTGCTCTGTGATCGAAGGCATGCCTTGCCCACATCCCAATAGGGTTTCTCAATAACCAGTCATGAGCCTCTTTACTGTGGATTTGCATGCCATCCATTACCTTCTGAAACTGCATTGCACTGGTGACTTTACAAGCTGCCCAAAAATCATTCCTTAATTGCATACCAGGGAACTTCGCTTCAAAATTACTGTATAGATGTCGGCAGCAGTTTCTGTGGAAAGCATCCGGAAAGGTTTCTACAATAGCATCCGATAGACCCTATAAAACAGAATTTGACAACCTTACATGTTACAACAAAATTCAATTTTGTATTCCTAGTACACAAGGAAAAAAAAAAAAAAAAAGAAAAGCAAATGAATTCAAAATACCTTTTGTTTATCTGACATAAAAGTCAATGGCAAGCCATCAATTGCTGTATCAATGGTGGAATAAAGATTGTAAAGGAAAAATGACCAATTGTCCTTGGTCTCACTCTCAACAACAGCAAATGCTAATGGGAACAACCCATTGTTCCCATCCATTGATATTGCAAACAGAAACACTCCTCCATAAGTCCCCCTCAACTGGCATCCATTTAGACCAATAAAAGGTCTACAACCTCTCAGAAATCCTTTCTTACATGCATCCAGACAAATAAATAGCCTCTTGAAAACTAGAGGTTGAGACAAATCAGTTCTCTCATGTGACTCTAACTTGAATACAGTTCCTGGATTCTTCTCTCTAAGCAATTCACCATATTTGGATAACTGTGCATAGGCAGTCTTGAAACTTCCATCAGTCTCTTGTTTAGCTTTCTTTCGTGCCCTATACAACTGCTGTTTATGTGGGTTAATCCCATATTTCGTATTTAGAGCAGCACGCATACTTTCGATCTTCATGTCTGGATCAGCCCTAAGCCAAGAAGCAAGCTTGCTTCCCATCCATGTAGAACTAACATTGGGGTTCTTCGGGAACCTACTACATGTATGGTCAGGATAATATGACTTTACTATATAAGTTACCCCATCTGAGGTAGATGAAGCATGAATTCTCCATTTACATCCTACGAAAGCCCATACAGCAGTAACTCTGGCTTTTTCATTTTTAAGTCTCAGAATATCTGTTCCTTCTTGAATGTTGTAATCCATCAAAGCTGCCCTAAATTCATCCACATTACTGAAACACAACCCAACATGAAAATTTACCTTCGCCTCTTCATCAATATCATAATTTCGGTTACACAACTCATAACAGTCATCTGAATGGTAGTCAGACAACTCATCATTACTGTCGCTACCTCCATCATCATCCTCATCCCCATAAACAGAATTTCCTTCCCTTTCACTCTCACTATCAGAATTTGTTGTTCCTTCACCCTTATCCTGTCTCCAGTCTTCATCTGATGAGTCATCAACTGATAACTCCTCATCTTCACTTATTAAATATACCCTGGTATCACTTGTTGATGTTGTACCCTTCCCACTTCCCTCTGTCAAATCAACCATGCCGGTACTAGTGGAGGCATCACCCCTGGTAGCAGCACGGGTCCTAGGACGGCCAGATGTCACCTCCCTTGCATCAATAAAAGTAAAACTCTTGCTGCCTTTTGAAACCATTGTTTTCTTGATTCTGACTTTTTGACCACCACTGTTACTAGCTTGTTTACCAACCACATCAGTAGAAAGATGCACAAATGCATCAACTTCCTTACGGACCTTACCCTTACTTTCATCTCTCCCTATAACTGCACTAGGATAGCCATTGATTATTGAATAATCAATGGTGCAGCAATCACTTACATCAACTTGATCAACTGATAACTCCTCATCTTCACTAATTGAATATACCCTGGTATCACTTGTTGATGTTGTACCCTTCCCACTTCCCTGTGTCAAATCAACCATGCCAGTACTAATGGAGGCATCACCACTGGTAGCAGCACGGGTCCTAGGACGGCCAGAAGTCACCTCCCTTGCATCAATAGAAGTAAAACTCTTGCTGCCTTTTGAAACCATTGTTTTCTTGATTCTGACTTTTTGACCACCACTGTTACTAGCTTGTTTACCAACCACATCAGTAGAAAGATGCACAGATGCATCAACTTCCTTACGGACCTTACCCTTACTTTCATTTCTCCCTATAAATGCACTAGGATAGCCATTGATTGAATAATCAATGGTGCAGCAATCACTTACATCAACTTGATCAACTGATAAATGAATTGGTTTATCACCCTCGTCAAGACTTTGCTCATGCAAACAGAACATGTTTAGCACATCGTCATCAGAAGCTATTTGCATTTCTTCACGGTTTTCAGATAATACAAACTTGACAGAGAACCTAACCGTTCTCCCAACAGGGATGTGTCTAAGAACAGAGCTGTATATATCATAGACAACATCCAAATAACCATATTTATCTGGGTCTACATATTTCTGATGCTTTTGGTCTTGGAATGAATATATAATGTTGACACGTGTAGACATTGCTTATACTGCAATCAGACATTAACAAAGAACAACATTCAGCAGAGGAAACAGTTACTAAAACCATGGAAATAAGGTTTGAATGGGTAAAATATTGAGCAGAAGAAGACTGAATGATTAGTATGGCGATTTCTTAAAATAAGTGTAGAATATCATTTTTGAGTTCAACAGAGATAAAAGCATTGGACCTCATGGGTATCGGTAAAGTTCTTTCACAAATCTGTGGACAATGTGAAGGATGCCCTTGTTCGGGTTCGATGTATTTTATGAGGGGGAAATTTTAAGCCTCCCCAGGTTAAATTTGAGACAACATGCTTCCATCCCAATGTTGATCATTATGGCAACATTTGTCTCGACATCCTCCAGGTATTGATCCTTCTGGTAAATATATGTTAGTAATACTCACAATATTTCAGGAGGAATGCAGAAGTCAAAGTGGGAGAACAAGAAGAAGTGTATTTTTCCCTCTCCTTCCTCTTCCATGTAGAACACATACAGGTGTCGAACCTAGAGCTTATGGGTCTAACCAGTATCATGTCCTGGGGGTAAATATCCCTTAGTTGGATGAAATTAACCTCCAGTCTGGACTGTTTGATAGCAGAGGAGGGAGAATGACTCTATTCCTCTCTCTCCTAGCCCTGATTTGAAACTATACTTGCTGATGTAGTCATTTCTATGTTCTTCTCTAGGATAAGTGGTCATCAGCTTATGATTGCAGTACCAGCACTAACAAATAAGTTTTTTTTAATTGAACTGGTTGAATCTTGAAAGTGAAGTTGAAAGAGAACTAGCAGTAAGATGAAGCCCTACTGAAATATTATGGCCATGGCTGCCAAATTCGAGTTTTACAATCTGATCTTACACATCAAATTTCAGGCCAATCAGAAGCAGCATTGCGAAACAAAGCTTGACAAAATCCAGGACTATGATAGGGAAAACTTACCTAAGATATTAGCTGAAGAAGTTGTCTTCAATCCAACATCTGCCTCCTAGATAATGTTTTCCCCTTTTTAACGGAGAAACCTCAACTCCTCTTTCTGCAGTTACCCAAATCCCTTTTTCTTTTTTTTCTTTTTACTCCAGCTGCCACTTCAACAATCTCATAAAATATGAGTTCTGGACGCCAACATTAAATTGCTGCTTGTTAGAGGCTTGGAGCTTAGTTAAAAACAAAAAATTTGCAGCTGCAGCAGCAGCAGCATCCGTAGAGGATGACACTTGCTATAAAATGACCCAAGTAGGAAATCACCCAGACTTTACAAGTTGAAGCAGCTGGTGCCTTTCCAAGAATAGACTCTGTTCATTTCCCTTCCATATATCGAAAGAAATTCATGTCAGTTTTGGATCATACGATCCTACTTTAATATTATTATACATGATACCATACACCCATCCCATCATATCAGATTGATACTATGTTCAATACCTGGATTTAAGACCTTGGATGGGACTCTTTCATATGCCTTTTACATTCTGATCAGTCATCTACAAACACTGCATGGGAAACTTTTTTGTAGTCCAGTTTTGGTTGATAACTAAAGTTGTTTTAGAGATGACCTCATTCCAACAACTCCACTTCGGGGCTTGTTTGGTTTCTGGGAACATGTGGGGGAAGGACAGGAACGACAAGCCTCTTCCCTCTCAATGTTTTCCAGTTTCTATTTTTCTTTTGCAGAACAGATTCTATGATTGTTTTGAACACATTCTTAGCATGTACATTTTAAATGAAAACACATTCTGAATTAACCAATCCATTGCTCGTATGTGCAAAAGAAAATAAACTTCAGAGTATTACGATTGGTAATTCCTGGTATACATGCACAATAATCTAAAGCCAAGTACCCTTTTTTCTATTGCATCACAATGGGTAATTAATGGGAACTATGAACAGAAGAGAGAGAGAGAGAGAGAGAGAGAGAGAGAGAGGGAGGGGGGGGGGGAGATTTGATAACCCTAAATTACATATGATCCATTCCCCCCTCCCCAAAAAAAATTCAGTTATAACCTAACCCACCAACAAAATGCAGCCTTTCCCTCACCCCCTCCCCCCCCACACAAAAAAAAACACCCCCACCCAAAAAAAAAAAAAAAAAAAACTGGTGATAAAGGCAAGCGGGTATCTGCATACAGAGGGCAGCAACCTCCCAACACGATCCATCCAACAATCTCTGCCACTTGGCTTTGCCAGACAAGCAAGACATAGTAAGAGGCATCCATTCGCACTGGATACACTGAAAAATCGTGCATTGCCCATACCTTAGTAAGTAGTAACCCCAAAATCCACCCTATACTGAATCATCAAAAAAAATGGCACTTCGCCACAATTTTGTTGTCGGATCCTACCAAATTCCATCAGCATACAAACTATCACTTGAACAACCCTTATACAGCCCAGAAAGGTTTTGGAGCTGAGTTGCTCTTGGATGAGTCTTCGGTGATTTCATCAGGTTCATCATCCTCGTCACCATACTCCATGAGTTTAATCAAAGTATCTGGAAGAAACAAGATCTGAGTTAAAAATAAACAGTAAAAGCTAAAGCAATTTCTAAGTATGATTGTATGATTAAATGACGAATATTTGCACCAGAACACATAAAGCAGCTAACATCCTGCGCAAATTCTATAAATATAGAGTTGGCCTAGGAAGCATTAAACAGAAGGGACAAATTCCTTCCCCTTCAGAATGCTAGCATTCCTCACGTCAGGAAAACACCCTCAGCATTTATAGATAGAATCATAGAAAGAAAAACATAATGTTTATTTGATTACCAGGGACAGGGACAGGGACAGATGTCGACTTAATGCCATTTGCTTTAGGGGGAGAAATTGACGACATAAACTTTGGTGGTGGTGGCGGTGGTGGGGGCATGGTTCTTGAAGAGGGTGTTGTCGGCAGCGGTGGCATGGTCCTTGGACGAGGCAGGGGAATTCCATTTGATGATGGCTGAAACAATTTCTTCGGGGGTGGCATCGATGAAATATTCCTCATGCCCAAATCCTCTGGAGGTGTACCTGGCTTGAGAAATTCAGATCCCTGCAAAGAATTCTAAGGAAGTCGAAGTCCCATTCCTCAGTGACAGTCAAAGAAAGCAATAAAAACTAAATGCTGACTCTTAACTAGAGCAGTTAACTACAAAAGAAAAAGACGACAACTGTATCTGAAACAATAGATAAATGCCATGCTCCAAGTAAAGAAAAAATGCACAATAGGAGGAACATGAGCGGCAATTGGTTGTTCCAGCACAGTAAATAGGAAGAAACTGCTATTTGCCAGGATAATGGGCCAGAAATCAGGGATGACAATGCCGCAACAGCAAAAAGGAATAAATGCAGGTAATTGTTCGTCTACTAGCTTGATACCGATCTGGATATATGGTTCTACCAGTAGACGAATGACACGTGTCATCAAGGATTAGAAAACTAATAAAAAATAGGATCAGATCGTTGTCGGCCGATACCAATACAAATCGGCTGTATCATCCGATCCGATGGTATTAAAACCCTGGTATCTCTGTGATTCAATGACCATACAAAAAGCACATGAAATCTGGGGTTGGATTCAGGATAAAGCTTCAATTAGCAAGTTCCCACATATAAAGGCGCCTCCTGGATAAAAACCCTGTGAAACATACAAACCAAGGGTCCACTGGACAGGTCCAATATCATCCTGTCAGCTTCATAGAAGGTCAGAGAAAATACCTGGAATAATAAGTAGGAAGTGTCAGCATAACTAACAACCAATTAAGTTTTGAAAGGAGAATGATAAAACATTTGAAGACAACCCAATTATTGGCCTATTCATGCTGTTCTTTTAAAAAACAAAAACATTTGAAAACAGCCCAATTATTTGCATTCTATTCTTTAAGAAAAAATTATCAAAGTAAGAGTAATACCAGAATGTTGCCACAGCTTAAAGACATTGCAAAACAAGAGGAAAGTACCTAAATGATAAATTCATTCAAGAGGTGTCGAAGGAATTCACAACAGATAGGAAGGGAGGTGACCTCAAAATAAAAAGTCCCTAATTTCCCAGTTATACATGCTTCGTCATTCACAATGCAAACTTAAAGAGGACAATGGAAACCCTTGTATGACGTACAATACATAATACACTAGACAAAGTGGTACCAGAGGAAACCATAATTCCTTGACAGTGCAACTTCATAGCTGAAAATATGCACTCCTTTGTAATAATTGGAGAACAGTTAATGAAGCAGAAAAATAATACAATACTTACTATCTAAAAAACAAGGGACAGCCATGCCAGGAGGAAGGGGGAGAGAAAAAGTAGGAGCTCCCAAGATTCACATGCAGTTATACTCCACAGTAGACAAAGTGATATCTTGGGCACCAGGCCACTCTACAGGTCTGTGGTGCTTGTAAGTAGCAATGGTGGCCATAAAAAGAGCATCAGTACCCATAGATGGATTCCACGAAAGAGACTAACTAGACCAAACAATCAGCGTGAACAATCAATACCATGGGGTGAAAAAACATTGACTTTTTTTTGGAAGGGGGGGGGGTTGCTGACCCCAAAAGACATGTACATGTAGAGTTATTGGGAACCAGACCATCAGACCATGTAGCCCAGACCCAAGATATTAGGTGCCACAAAATTCATCTCTTTATTTATTTATATTGTTACACAGCTCCACAGAAAGATCAAGATTCATCAACATGAAATACCATAACCTCAGAATAGGGAAAAACCAAAAAGAGGGAGGGGAAGGGGGAGGGGGGGAGAGAGAGAGCCTAAAGGACCTAATCATTAGCCATGAGTAACAAGAAGTAAATGGAAGCTTGCATACATACCTGAAGGGGTTTCGCAGGCCCCTTAGAAGCTACTGGCAATTCCTGAAACTTTCGCTTCTGCACAGGCCGTTTCTCCTCGGACTTGGAGCTTGGATTCGCTTTTGGTAATGTGCTTCCTTCTGACACCACAGGAGCTGTAGCGGAAATGGCAAAAGGTGACGACTGTCTCAGGGCCAAGGCAACCTGTTGCAATGGTGTGGCTTGTGGATATATCCCTTCATATCCACTATATCTTGTCCCACCTGTCACTGCAGACTGGGGATAGCAAACCATGTTTGATTGAGGTAGTCCATAACTGGGCAATCTCCCTGGTTGTGAAACTGTCGCTTGAGGATAGATACCAGAGATTTCAGGGACTGTGATCGAGGAAACAGGAGGAATTGGAGTAGAACCCACAGCAGATGACGTCAAGCCAGCAACTGGACCTAAATTTTGTTTCTGTTCATTCCCAGAACTTTGAACTCCAGCCAACAACTGCTGTGGGGGTGGAACAGCATTATATACCTTAGACGATGGGACTCTATGCAAGAAAAAATGACCATGAGTTCTTTGTCAGAGCAGACCGTACAGAAAACTAAAATCATGTAATTCAACTCTATAAAATAGTAAACTACCGAAGACAAATCATTCATAGAAATAGATTTGTATGCAGCATAAATCTGGTAAAAAAGTAAAATCTCAGCAGCACAATTCAGGGAAAAAAGATGTGGTCCCCCTTATGTCATAATGAGACCAAAATCAGTTATTTCCGGGAGCTAACCCCTGTCCGGTGCCTGGCAGAGCTAAGGGGGGCTTCAATCCTTACTCCTTATCCCCATCTCAGCCCACGCTAACGGGGCCTTACTTATTCTTTGGGGGGGGGGATTCTTTTTGATAATCAAATCAAAAGAAGATCCTTGGCCCCTCTTCATTCTCTACAGGGGTGAGGAACTACTGAACTCAATCACTTGCTGCCATAACTCTTCAGTTTTCTGTTGAGGTCTATTCCGTGGAGGTACTCAAATTGGATCAGTGATCGATTTCTAGGTTTCGTCGTAAACCCCGCAACCTCCTATGGACTCTAAGTGGTGGGATTTCGGTGTAGAAGGTCCATGGTAGGTAGTTCCAATGCGGCGATTAAAATCCTTTTAGTATGTAGCGAGATCCGTCCTCCAACCAAGGGATCGATATACAAATCATAACTAAGGCTAGCCCGCTGGTAGTAGAAGGAAGCAGAGATTCAGGCAGCTAGTCATTCAACTTTTTACATAAGGCCATATTGAATGGTTTGGTATGAGGATATATAACCATCTCAACTCAAGTAAACTTATCCCAATTACTTATGTCAGCCACACAGATCCCATTCCACCATACTTAAGGCCACATCTGCTGCTTACTTACTAGTACTAGCATTTTGATCAGTACTTCATCCCAAGGGCATTTACCACCTCTAGTTGCACTTGCACCATATCACTCCTCACAGGGCATCCAATTGTCTCCATTACACATGTTTTGGTAAGAGAACATTATTACTGTGATTTATACTCCACAGACAAATGTTATTAACATCCACATGACCTTACATCCAAAGGGTGCAGGACCCAAACCCATGATGTGTTGGGCATATTGTTCTGTCCAGAATAATCTACCCACTGGCCAATATAATTTCTATTGAATTACCTGGAGACACCACACTCTGCACCGATTGTATCCAAAAGATTTTCAGCCAGGCGCTTTGCATCTTCAAAACTTTTCAGACTATTACATGACAAGAAAAGATGCAGTGGTTGTGCAAGTTCTGCAAGTGGAATAGAAATAGTACCAATCCACAAAAGAAAAGGATGAGTGTTTAATAAAATGACAGTATCATTAAAGGTCACAAAGCATTTAAGGCAGAATTACCTTGTCCATTTGGGCCTTCAAAGTTACTTGAACCTTGTCCTCTCAATGCAACAGTTGCTCCTGTTTCATTCATAATGTGATTTATATACTGGTCCTGCATTTACAAATCCCAACCACCAGCAGCAGAAAAACATTCTCTCCCAATTGTATGGAGATGTCAGAGAAAGCTTCAACAATTAGAATCTCTTATCTTCACCATATGTAACAGAAACTTTCAATTCAACAAAAAGCATAATCCAAAGCAGAAAAATGAGGTGAAGAAATATATATATATATATATATATATATATATATATATATATATATATATATATATATATATATATATATTATTTTTTTTTTTTTTTTTCTTTTTTTTTTTTTTGGGTTGGGGGGGGCAGTGGTTGTGAAAATATCAGATGGTTACATTATTAGGAATGAGTGAAGTGACGATGTCAAGAAGTTTTTAAGCAAGGCCAGTGGAGGTTTAGCAGAAACTCACTGATGGGATGTAAACTAAACTAACCACTTAACAAAAAGAAGAAACAGATCCATGGAAAAATTAGGACATCACAAAACATCTTTACAGGGTTGACAGTCTGTTTCTGTGCGTCCTTCGTTTTTGTTTTTTTTCTTTTTCTTTTTCTTTTGGAGGGGGGTGTTAGGAAGAGAGAAAGGAGAACAAGGAGATGGCTAGGTTTGAAAAAAGAAAACAAAGAAAAATTCTCTCAACAGGCCAGGTACAGGATTTGATAAGCCACATCTTCAAAATCATTACTTGCCAAACAAGAAGAAGAGTTAAAGCTCACATTTGGCCCACGGATGCGAGCTGCAATATTTAATGTTGGGTCAGCATCAAAGCCTAGAAACACACAAGTACTCAATGGCTGAGTAATCTGCATCAAATTTCAGATATCAAGTCAGAGAATATAATGAGCTCTTGTTTCCAGTGTAGCAGCTTACAAAGTTAAGCAGCACAAAAAAGGTGTACCTGCCCCGTGTTTGTAGAGTGAAAAGGTGCAGAAGCTGGTTGCATATTTATTCCCTGTTTCAGCATTTCCTCAACCATAACAGCAGCACGGTCAACTGCTTTGATTCGTTCCGCTGTATCCTTCAACTGCAGGATAGTCCATTCAGTTTGATGAAGGCTCTTTGGTATTAGTTTATATTTATGCTTATGAGTTATTTATGAAAAATCATTTATGAAAATAAATTATGAGTCATAAATAATAACCATTTGGTACCACTAAACAAAAAGATAATAGATTACCACAATAATGTTAAACATCTTCTAACTATTTGCAGATTTTAGATTATATTAATTTATTTCAAATATAAATAAATATCATAAATCATACCAAACAACTACATATGGCATAATGTATTATATAATTAATTCTATAATACATACCAAAGAGAGCCAAAATCTCCTCGGAAGAAAAGGAAAAAAGTAATACTCATAATAAAGGGATAGGGGAAGACAGATGAACCAACCATACAACAATCCATATTCCGCCATTTCCGTATTTCACCATGTTTTAGGGTTTTTATAAATATCTTAATTAAGAAAACAATGAAAGACTGAAAAATGGAAGGCCCACACAACCATTGAAGGCATCCCTGCTAGTTGAGCAGTCCATGCACCGAGGAGAACAAACCAGTGTTTCAATTTATGGCGGAGAGATTGATAGTCATGGGCAAAGAGTGGATTATGTACTAGTATAGCCAATATAAAGTAAAAGTAACCTGACAATTTGGTTTTATAGGCATATAAAGTAAAGAAAGTAATTAACTTCACAATTTGGTTTTCTTTGGCATCTTTGCAACTCAAAACTAATGATCAGATATCATCACCCCAAACAAGGTCCATGGTCTCTTGCTTGCCCACCAAAAGATGCCTCTCTAAGCATGCTCATCTAGAGAAACTTTTGACAAAAAAATTATTTGAAAACAAAACCAAAATAACCCCCCTCTTTTATACAGAACTTTGGTTTGATAGAGTTTCCACTTCAAGCAACAGCCTCTTCTAAGCCTCAGTGGTGAGTGGCTCACATAGTTAACCATGAAGTTGAATATTCCAGGTTTAGAGCTAACTTCTGAGAGTTTCCCTTCCTACATGGGACCATTTGCGACAAGTTTTGTGATTCCCACGGTTCTACATATAATATCAACATTCCAGAAATAATACTTTAGCCTTTAGGAATAGAATAAACAAACTCTGATTGAGAAGCCAACATGCAAAGTAAAACAGTGCCATCCTCGGGATCAGGAATATAAATTGCATAACAATATTGTACAGCTTAATTCAGGTCCAAGTCTGCATCTTTTTACAAAAAGATAAAAGAAAAAGTAAAATCATATCACAGAAAACAAAAACAGGATATTTGTGAAATGCATCAATCCTCTAGTATCTATGCATAATAGCAAACTATCACTTACATGAGCTCCAGCAGATATGTGAAGATACAAAGGCTTTTCACCATCGAGCGATGAATTTGGTGGACGGTACTTGCCCCTGAAAGAGAATTTCAAAGCTATTTATGCATGAAAAAACCATCAAACAATCCTACAGCATGTTGAGAGCTCACTCACCTGGTGATGACCACAGCGCCAGTGCACTTTTGAATCTGCAAAAACAATAGAATTATCTTCCATTAGCAATAAAAATGAAATAATAATCTCATAATAATTTTCCAACAATATAATGTTTGTTAGATTCTGCAAACCAAACCAAATAAGAGTCACCTCCTCCTGGGTCTGGCGTTTTGTGAGTTTGTAGCGTATAGAAGTCTCAGCATCATTTATGACAATTTCCCGAGCTATTAGCTCATCCTGGATTTTGGGCTGAAAAAGCAATCTCTAGGTCAATATTGACAAGCAAATTAATGAGAAAATGGAGAACCATAAACATCACAGCTGGTGGTGGTAGGGGAAGGGAAGTAGCCATGTAAACTCAAGAAAGGAGCAGGGAAGTAGCCATGTAAACTCAAGAAAGGAGCAGGGAAGTAGCCATGTAAACTCAAGAAAGGAGCAGGGAAGTAGCCATGTCAACTCAAGGAAGGAGCTATAATATGAGTTATAAGCTCATTCATGTGATATTCTCAAATAATCATCCAACAAGAGGTCCAACAAAAGCATTGTTTTCGAGGCAAAAGGCTAAGGTTGGCAACCAGTTCTTAACATATACTATTAATGCATTTAGGTCATAAGAGACACGGCAACTTTTAAGGCAAGGGACATATTCCAACTTCTAAGAAAGAAAATCAATGAAAATTATGATAGAAAGCTCACTTGATTCAATTTTTGGACCACTGCACTGGTGTTCAGTGGAATTGAAAGAGGCTGAAATATATGGGGAGCAGTTGTGCAGGTAGCAGAAAGAGGATTTGTCAAAAGAGCACCAGAAGGTGTAGTCATGCCAGGAAGTGCCACCCCAACAAGAGATCCCACATTTCCCAGAGGGAGGACTCCAGGTACCTGCAGTCCAGCTGAAATTAGATACTCTGCAGGCTGATCCCATTTCCTCTTTCTCCTGCTCAAAGATGCCTTTATTAGTCCCTCAGTGATAAAACACGAATCTAAGTCATACAAGCAACCAAACATGATCATGGATAAAACTATAAGCAATCAAGACCCAACAACATGGAAATTTTTTCCTTCCAATGGAGGTTAAGCACACAACCATAGTTCTTCAATGTCAGTGTTTCTCACTAACAAGGCTGATAAATCTACTAGAAATGTCCTGCTAATGGCGTTATAGCTTGTCTAAAACAGATGTTCATGGCCATGTCTTAGGAACAGCAATAATGGACAGACATCTGAGCTTCAAATTTTCCATACAATCACACAATAAATAGGAATTTGTCGCAAACCACTACAAATAACTTCCACAACCCCCCAATATCATTTGCCCACGAGGGTAAATATTTCCCCAAAAGCCCATCACCTATAGACAGTCTAGAATGGCTGGGGAGAGTATATATTTAGCAATGAAAAATTAGCAAGGCCAAAAGGATGGTCAAACAAAACGAAAATTTAAAAAAAAAAAAAAAAAAAAACCCCGAAAAATTACAAATTCAAGGACCTAAAAAATTATGTATTCCCTTTTTCTTTTTTTTCTTCTTTTTTTTTTTGGGGGGGGGGGGGGGGGGTGGGTAAGATAAGATAATACCCAACAAAAGAAAAAAATCTGCAAACACAAGCCCTTCAACTGACCTAGATCTAAGCAGAAATAACACAGTTCACAAACCCTAAATGCATTGAAAGCTTCAAATCCTAAAAGCCATTTGTTCTTCCGTAATCATTAGGTAAGCATAAACCCAGGACCAATTTAACAAAGAAGTAGAAGTTGGAATACGTAACACTATCAACAGACATCTCCCGAGAAAGGGTGTACCAGTGCTCGAGGCTCCCGCCATTGCGGAGTCTGGGGAGGGAGATGTACGCAGCCTTACCCCTGCTTCTCAGAGGGGCTGTTTCCCAATCACAACGCTTAAAATTTTGAACCCAGATGGCCAAATCACCAACAAATAAGCATAAAAACCTAATTTCGGAAGAAAAAGGAAAGGTTTGAGAGAGAAAAACCTTTGTCTCGTCGCTGCTGCAGTCGCCATGGATTCTTCAGAAACTTTAAGGCAGCCGTCCTCTGTCATGTTATCGGGTAAATCGGGTTTGCTAGCGAAGACCAAAAGAGGACTTATGCGAATTGCAGAAGGACTGTGATTCCCTCTTTAATGGCAGAATTGAGAATTCTATACCAGAAAGAATTATTTAAAAAAAAATAAAAATAAAAATAAAAAAAATAAAAAACAAACATATAAATAGTGTGAGGATGAAGGGTATTCTAGACTTTTCAATAAAATATTGAAATAGACGTGACCGTGCACTTCCAAAGCCAGTGAAAGAGAAAAAAGATCACTACAAAGGAAGACGGTTTCCTACACTGCCTGTGTGGGAGAATTTCCCATGCCATTCCAATAAACATACAAGAATAGGTATCTTTAATAGGGACCCACAAAGTTATGGAAAGAATTTTCCACATCATACCAATAGATATATAGGAATGGGTATCTTTAATATGAACCCACAACTTCACATGGTTGTGGAAGAGAAAAAAAAAAATCAAGAGAAGAGAGGATGAGTAGTTATGTGAGGGGAGGGGAAAAATTAAAAGAAAGAAAGATTAATAACAAGTTTTTTCTGTTGATTTAGGTATTTGACACCATAATCTGTGACATTCACCATTAATTTTACATAACACCATGCCTCTATATAAGAAAGATTAATACTGACATATTGCACCCTCCTATATCTCCATCCTTCTATGGTCGGAATTACTAAATGACAAATATTTACCCCTCTGCTATTTTTTATTTTTGTTGGTATTTAAATAACCTCCTCTCTTTTCTAAAAATAAGTTTCAATTTGTTAGGTATGACAATTATCTATCCAATTTTTTTGTGTAATCGAATTTATGTTATAAAAAAAAGTAAGGGAAAAAGACAGTTACCTCCCTTATTACTTGCCTTAATGATAATTGAACACCCAAGTTTTAGAAAAAGACAAATGGCCCAATTTTTAACGGTGTTAAAGTTATATTTTTTTCAACTCTATCCCTCAACATTTTATTAATTTAAAAATCCATTAATGTTAAAAGACTACTAATCTAGTTTTAAAGGTTATTAAAATAAAAAAAAATAAAAAAATAAAAAAAAAAAAAACCCTCTGTTTTGCCGCATAATGTTGCAGCTCCTTGTTAGAATTTTTTCAGGCTTTTGAAGGTTCACCGGGGTCACCGGAACGTAAGTGAGGAGAGACTGAATAGAGTAGATCAAACACGATGGAAATCTGTCTACGATGATTCTAATGAAAATCTGATTTGCTAATAAAAAAAAAATAAAAAAAAAAACACGAAAGTTCCCTTGATTTTTGAGTTATTTAGAGAAAGAAGATGTCAGACTTACTCTTTGATCAATAAAATCTTGTTGCAGTCTCTATTTTCTACTATTATCTATTCATTCTCAATCTTGTGCAGAACTGAATCTTTGTATGTTCTATGTTATATACAATCAATGAAGAACTAGGGTTTTTAGAATGGAAAACCTAAAATGGAATCTGATCGCCTCCATCTCTGAATGATTCAATACTCCGGGATTCTCCCAGTAACTTACCTCCAGTAACCAACCATGGCCATATAAGACTGAAGTGGAGATATCATTTCAAAATTTAGATTGACTTACCAGTAAACTCTATTTTTGTCTGTTTGATCTACTCCCGCCGACAGTAGCTCTCTCAATCTCAATCTTCTCTCAGATTTTCTCCCCACCCGATCTCACTCACTCTTTCGTCTCCAAAAAACCCTAGCCCCTCCACTCTTTTCATTGCAAATATCGGTGTAAGCACCCCATTTTTGCCCTCTCCAGCCAAACAAAACTTTATTGGTGTATAGGCAGTAAGAGAGCGGAGGGGGATGAAAATTTGGAAAGTACAGGGGAGGCGAGTGAAACTCTCTCAAACCAATAGTCGATCAATTCCTCTATGCTCTCTATGGTATTGTGGGCTGAGCCAGATTGTCCCAAATGTACAAGAGTCTTGGTGGGCATATTCAGAAGGGTTGTGGGTCAATTCAAGGTTTGGATGCTAAGCGGAGATTTCAAAGCTGATTTTGGCGGGCCCTACAGCAAGGTCATGAAAATACCTTCGAAATGATACCAGAATCACTCAATTCCGATATCAAACGAAGAAGATGTCGCGATTTTAGTCGGATTGAAATTGGCTTATTAAATCAAAGGGTTTTTCTATAAATTATCATAAATTAAGGATTTATTGGGCAAATTATCGTGATTTAAATCGATCGGACTTCATTCTTCATATCTTGATCATCCGAAGTCCGAATCAGACGATTCAAGTGCCACTATGCTCCATTGCCAGTCCTCTTCAAAATGGACGTAAGGAATTTTGGGCGAAGCCGCCGGCGGTCCCATGCAAAGTTGCTGGGTAGGATTATCGTCGAAACTCAATTCTTCATATCTTGATCATCCGAAGTCCGAATCGGGCGATTCAAGCGCCCACATGTACTCCATTGTCGTCCCTCTTCAAAGTGGACGTAAAGAATATGGGCGAGAAGTCACTTGCGGGTCCCATGCAAAGTTGCTAGCCGAATTATCGTCAAAGCTTCAATTCTTCATATTTTGTTCATCTGACATCTAAATCCAACGATTCAAGCACCAGTGTGCTCCTTTGTCCGTCCTCTTCAAAGTGGACGTGGAAAATCTGAGACAGATGCCGTCGAAATTTTTCATGCGAAATTACAAGCTAAGAGGATCCATAATAGAGAGAAATCGATTCAGTCCATTCTACTCACCCAACAAGCTCAAGCCCAATTTAGTCCAATCCGTCGAACTCAACCAGTCCAACCTGACCCAACCCAAACCGGCCCAGATTGAGTCGGGTCGGCCCATGTGTATGCACTTTATGTAGGTGTTATATATATACATTTATATATTATATAATATATATTTTATATGTTATATTATATATATATTTTTATATATTATATTATTATAATATATTATTTTATATATATATATATATATATATATATATATATATATATATATATATATATATATATATATATATATATTCGGCCAGAACGAAAAAAGGAAGAACCCGATAAGGGAGAGGGAGAGAGAGAGAGAAAGAGAGAGAGAGGAAGGGAGAGAGAGAATGGGAAGAGAGAGAGGGAGAGATAGAGAGGAAGAGAGAGAGAGAATGGCAAGAGAGAGAGAACGGAAGGAGAGAAAGGGAGGGAAAGATGGAGGTGCTGCCACCTCCACCTTCCCCATACCCATTTTCCCCAAACACCGCCACCTCCTCCTCTCCTTGAGCCCAACGAACAGCACCCCTCACCGCCAGCCTCCTCTCCTTCACATCACCCCTCACCGCCACCTCCTCCTTGAGCCCAACCCACTCCCCTATCTTCACCTCTCATCGACACATCACCACCTACCCCATCTTCTCCATGCCCCTCCCTCACCGCCACCTGCCACCTTGAGCCACCCGCCTGAAACCCCAATCGTAGTCACCCCTGTTTTGATCTTCTCTTATAAAAACCCCCCAGTCCACCAAACCAGGAGGGGAGGGGGGAGGCGAACCAGAAAAAAGAAAAAAAAAAAAGAAGAGGAGGAGGGAGAGTGAGACCCGAGAAGAAGGGAGGGAGGCTGATAGAGAGGAACGAGAAAGAAAAAAAAAACAGAGAAGGGAGAAGAAAGAGAGAGAGGCAGAGAGAAGGGGAAGAAAGCAGCAGCAGCAGAGCCGCCGCTGCCGTGGAGGAAAAAAGGAGCAGCAGCTCTGCTGCTGGTCCATGGAGTGAAAAGAAAAAAAACAGAGAAAGGAGAAGAAAGAGAGAGAGGCAGAGAGAAGGGGAAGAAAGCAGTAGTGGCTCGAGGCAGAGAGAAGGGGAAGAAAGCAGCAGCGGCTCTGCTGCTGCTGCCGTGGAGGAAAAAAGCAACAGCAGCTCTGCTGCTGGTCCATGGAGAAAAAAAAAAAACAAAGAGGCAGAAGAGGAAGAAGAAGAAAGCAACGGCACTGCCGCCGCTGCCTTGGAAGAAAGAGGAGCAGCAGTGAGCAACCTCATTGCCGCTCGTCCAAAAAAAAAAAAAAAAAAAAAAAGAGAAATAGAAAAAAAAAAGAAAAAAGAATAAGATTTGAAGGAGCAGCCATCGTCGGCGAACCTTCGATCATCTGGCAACGTCATACGACGGCCATCGTCGACGCCTCGAACCAGGTTAGTTTCTCTTCTTCTTCTCGGTTCATATGTAACCATTTTGTTTCATTTGTTTCTTTCTTGATTTCTTGCATGTTTCTTGATTGGTATCTGCATATTGTGTATATTTTTTGTATTTAATCTTTGATACCATGTATATTATTTTAATCAGATCTGGTCCATTGATGTTAAATTCGATCTTGATCACGATTAATTTGATTTTAGTTAAATTTGATCCCATTGATTTGTGAATGATTATGATTATTTGATCCCATTGATCCCACCATCACAGGATTCATATCACAATCGTGTGATCCTATTACCACATGATTCACATCACAACCACTTGATCCCATCATCACTTACACCATTGATCAGTTATCACAACCATTCCAGCCATGTGTTTTAATGTCATAGATCTGATTTATGTAATGAAAATTTGATCTGACCATGAGAATGAAATTAGTGTGATTTGGTTCGACCATATGATTGGAATTTTAATGTGGGTGATCCAACCACACGATCTGAATTTTATGAGAATCGATCATGACCATATAATTGGAATTTTCATGAGTTGATCATAGGCATTGATCTGAAATTTCGATGTGATTTTAGTTAATTCAAATCATTGGATTATCTTTGGAAGTGATATTAATCCATCTAAATGGTTGAATTGTGATCTTGACAATCTGAACCGTTAGATGGTCTTTGAAATTACTTTTAATCAATCTGAGCAGTCGGATTATCATGATGAACAATCTGAACCGTTAGATTATCTTTGGGAATGATTTAAATGAATCTGGATGGTTGGATTATGATCTTAAGCGATTTGAACCGTTGGATTGTCATCATAAGTGATTTTGGTGAATATAAATCGTTAAATCTTGAGCATGAATGTTTTTGATAAATCTAAACGGTTGGATTATGATCTTGAGTGATTTGAACCGTTAGATTATCTTTGGGAATGATTTAAATGAATCTGGATGGTTGGATTATGATCTTAAGTGATTTGAACCGTTGGATTGTCATCGTAAGTGATTTTGGTGAATCTAAACCGTTAAATCTTGATCATGAGTGTTTTTGATAAATCTGAACGGTTGGATTATGATCTTGAGTGATTTGAACCGTTGGATTGTCATCATGGGAATTTTGAGCGATATAAACTGTTGAATCTGGATCATAATTGATTTAGATGAATCTAAGCCACTGATTTCTTAGTTTGATCATGATTATATCTTGATGCGAGATCTGAGCCATAGATTTTGGTTGTTTTGATGAATCTGAGTGTTGATCATGATTATCAATGTTTTTGAAGAGATCTAACCGTTAGATTGAGGATCTGATGTCGTCTACATTGTTATATTCGTGCATTTGCCATGTTCACATGCTTACACTGTCATATTGTGCACATTGTCATGTTTCAAATAATTGCACTCTTAGCTTTGAGTACACTGTCATGTTTGATATCCTTGCTAATACTATGCTTGAATGATGTTTATGTCGGCAAGAATTTACTTTTCGTTACACCCTAGTCGAACTGCCGTGCATGTACACTGATAGAAGACATTCTTAGGTGTGGGGACGTGCATGTAGGCACCCACATTCATGGGAAGGGTAATAATGAAAAATGATAAAAGTCTTAATCAAGAATCATGAAGCTTAGCCCAACAATTCCAAAATCAGGGTTGTAAGTGACAAGGTAGTTTAGGACGATCCCTACCCCTCAGTTCATTTCCCTTAGGATGCAGAATCTAGATAGGTGTAATGTGAATCCAACCATGGATCATCTAGGATCATCATTCGGTCCGGCTGGACCGCCCATATTCTGACCCAAGTGGGTCACCCAATGAACAGTGCCATTTTCGAACTACGCGGATCCTGATTCTTAGGGCAAACCCTAAGATACGTAGGTAGTCTAGGAAACTCCCAGATACGGTTCCACACATCAATCAATGTGCCAAACATCACTCCCTGAGAGTACAAACCCTACTCCCTGAGAGTACAAACCTTACTCCCTGAGAGTACAAACCCTACTCCTTGAGAGTACAAACCCTACTCCTTGAGAGTACAAACCTTACTCCCTGAGAGTACAAACCTTACTCCCTGAGAGTACAAACCCTACTCCCTGAGAGTAGAAGCCCTACTCCCTGAGAGTACAAACCTTACTCCCTGGGAGTACAAACCTTACTCTTTGAGAGTACAAACCTTACTCCCTGAGAGTACAAACCTCACTCCCTGAGAGTACAACCCTACTCCCTGAGAGTACAATCCTACTCCCTGAGAGTACAACCCTACTCCCTGAGAGTACAAACCTTACTCCCTGAGTCACACATACATATTCTACTCCCTGAGAGTACGCATGCTCAATCCCGAAGTTGTACTTGCAAGTACGCACCCTTAGCCTTGCGAGGCTCAATCCCGAAGTCGTGCTTGCGAGTACGCACCCTTAGCCTTGCGAGGCTCAATCCCGAAGTCGTGCTTGTGAGTACGCACCCTTAGCCTTGCGAGGCTCTATCTTGAAGTCGTGCTTGCGAGCATGCACCCCCTTAGCCTTGCGAGGCTCTATCTTGAAGCCATACTTGCGAGTACGCACCCTTAGCCTTGCGAGGCTCTATCTTGAAGTCGTGCTTGCGAGTACGTACCTTAGTCTTGCGAGACTATCTTACACTCTACTCCCTGAGAGCCACGCTCTACTTCTTGAGAGACATACCCTAGCCCTTGAAGTTACCCAATCTACCCAAAAAACGAACTACGTTGTACCTGATTTCTAGGACCTCTGGAATACGTAGGCAACTTGGAGGACTCTCCAAGTACGGTATCCCATCTTAGTATCCTTAGGTCTCCCATATCCATATCCATATCCATATCCTCGTTCACTTCGATCCATTTAGGCTATCTCTAGATTCAATCTCAATCATCATCAAGCATAAACTTCAACTTGAATAAATTGAATCTAAGAAAGCTTAATCCATAAACCTTAATCACTTTCTGTTTCCTTGATTTCCGGGATTGGAATACATAAGCAATTTGAGGCGTTTTGGACATCTCGATTCGATCCTATCACCGAACCATCTTTGGTTCGGTTCATTGTATATTATTTTATTTATTTTCTTACTTCGAGAACATGTTTGGCTGAACTTAAGCTAGAAGAACTCAGCAATTTGGCATAGGATCCCCCATGAGCCCTAGTCATCATCCATTGACCATGAACAATCAGAACCATAGAGTCTAAGGAAAGTAGAATCACATAGGAGGCCAATTTTTGGATCGGGCAGTTTTGGGTGCCTAACACCTTCCCAAACTGTACCTTGAACGCTTACCCGTTCTCTGATAGGCCAAAGCCAATATGTTGGGTCATGAGTCAATAAAAGTCTTATCTCAGGATGAGGCTACATTTTAGGTCATAAACCTTAATCTAGGTGGCGACTCCAAATCATTCACCGTCCATTCAGCGTGGGTGGACATCACTATCCTCACAACCGGTAGGTTTTCTTTAACCGCAGACATTGGATTCGGAGATGGGTGGGTGCTTTTTACTACAAATAAATTTGGGCACTATTGGTGCAGCCGAGGAGATTGAGAGAGAAGTGAAGTGGAAGAAGAAGCAAGAGAAGAAATAGGGATGAAGGACACCGGCGGCCACTGTTGATGGAAGGAAAGCAGAGCCATGGATTCTGCAGAGGAAAAGGGTATGAGAGGAGAAAAAAAAAAAAAAAAAATTATAGAGAAGGAGAAGGGAGGAAGAAGAGGAAATAGGTAGGAATCGTTACCTTGTTAGAATTTCTGGGATTGCTAAATCGTTCTTGGCAGAGAAATAGGTTTTTTTTTTTTTCTTTTTGGTCAAGAAAAAGCCCACTACCATTGTCTCCTTCACTCCTTGGTTTTCACTTTTTTTTTATTTTTTTATTTTTTATAAGTCAATCACCCTTGTAAAGAGTTACTTTGGTCATTAAAATAAAATTGGCCTCTCACCGTTAGCATCTAATGGAATATTTTTAACGCTCGTAGGTCTATTTGTATTTTAATAGTGTTTTTAGAGAAAGCATTTGCCTTTTCCAAAAACATTGATGGTCAACTATCATTAAGGTAAAGTACAGGCGAGGCGAGGTAACAATCTTTTTCCCAAAAAAGTATTACAAAAATTGTAAATCATTTTGTAACCATGGTTTAAGTATCTAGGTTGATCGATCATATTGATTTTGGGATTTTTTGAAACGGATATTTGGTTGATACCAAAACGGTTAAACGAGTTAGAATGAGTGTGATACTAGCTGATACCTAAGTCAATGCTAAAAAGACATATCGCATCAGCATATTGGGATGATACAGACTGATATGATCGATACATATCCAATCACATTTCAATTTTCAGAATAACCTACCCTTTTTGAGGTAAATATCTAATGA
Source organism: Protea cynaroides (assembly GCA_028583415.1). NCBI lineage: Eukaryota > Viridiplantae > Streptophyta > Magnoliopsida > Proteales > Proteaceae > Protea > Protea cynaroides. Next base: position 63,311,951 of record CM053268.1, on the reverse strand, counting down.
TGTGGATCGGCCCTCCTTTGCTCAAACCGTCAACGGAACAATATCGATTGATTCCAAAACCTAGCAATGAGAGAGAGAGAGAGAGAGAGAGAGACCAAAATTATTCATTTGAGACATAGTTTAAGGTATTGGTATTGAACCGGTCAGATTGGCAAATTTATATTGGTTTTGGACCTGGTCGATCTCTAATCCAATCCTTGATCCTTGATGCTGGATCTCCGTCTATTTTAATACTATTTTAATAAGAATTAGATATGTGCTGGTTTTCCATTGAATTTGTATATTGATCTTATCAGTTTTGAACATGACCGACACCATATCATGTCGGATACATAGATTTAGAACCATGATTTGAAGCATTCAAATCAAGCCGTTGTACCTATGAGAAAAGATCAATAATGGATACTCTCCATAGAACTGTCGATGGATCATCATCAATTCTGGCGTTGTAACAAAATTACCTCATTTGCCCCTAACAAAACGAATACACGATCTACGATAAAAGGGGGAAACAAAGTGTGGTTTGTAATTTGCATTGGGTGAGTTTAACACATGGAGAACCAAGTTTAGGATTTTGAGGGGCCAATCTACCTCAATTCGACATAGAATCAGACCAGGGATGGGCCGGATTCTGAGTACTTGTATTTGATCCAATGGGACCATGTTGTAGCAGGAAACCAACTACACTACCAATTTTAACCCCAAAGGGGTAGCTGAGTCGGCAAGGAGCCTACGCCTTAGGAAGCAGAAGGTACTGAGTTCAACTCTTCTTATTATCTTGGGGCCACTCACACAGGGGTATTAAGTGTTCTTTCTTTCCTGCTATGGGTGCAAGTGGAATGATTCTCATTCAACTTTGGAATGACCCAGTCCATGCGGTTGTGGCGTCAGTATGGGCCCGCATGATTAGTTAAGCCAAAAGGCCTGGATACCTGTCGTTAGCAAAAAAAATAAAATAATAATAAATAAATAAATAAATTGCACTACCAATTTTGATAGGAACTCTTTTGAAAAAATTTCATCTACACCCCAAAAAGGATGTCAAATTCGATTTGCTACCTAATAGTTTGCAGAAACTTCAATCGGCCCCAATTAACTGACGGACACTGAAAATGTGATAAGACATTTCTACCCTTTCTATTTGAAACTGAAAAACATTAAAATGAGATAAAATTGCTAATTTAACCTTTTAAAGATAACAATCCAAATTACTTTTTAACCCCTTCTTCCTTGGCAACCAAAATAGAAACGAACAGGTGAGACTCTTTTCATTACACCCGTAGAATAGAATTCATGACTAGGGGAAGGATGAGATGGATGGGAACCATTGTAACAGGGGAAGGACCTGGTGTTGGAGAAGGGGAAGAGAACCCATGTTCAAGGTTCCCATTTTTGGGACTTCTAATGGAATTCAATCCAAACAAAACCCTGAACTTCTCCAAGATCAAATCTTTTATCTCTTCAGTCTCATCCTATCCTGAAACCTTTCTAATGGAGGAACCTACATTGTTCTCTCCCCAGTAATGTTCCTATAAAATAAGAACATTAGTAGGATTCTCAATAGCATTCAATGGAGCACAAGCCATTAGAAACTGGGGATTGAGAAATAAAATTAGTATAAAGATGATGAGAGTCATGCGGAGAATCTGATAAGCAGAACCCATTTTCTTAATCCCCCCCATAATCAAGACATCATTCAACTTTGTGGTTATAAATCAATCTAGTTCATCATTTTGCTTTTATGCTCAGTAGACCAATCTAGCTAGTCAGCTGGTGAGATTTCATGAGAACAGAGAAGATCCAATGTTGAGCCTTTAATGCTACTCCAAGGAACTCCTGAAAGTAGTTGCAGATGTAAATGGGGGCCTCCTCCAATAATTTTGCTCATGAAGTGAAATTTCATCAATCCCCAAAAATAAAAAATCCCTTTCTTCTTTCTCAATATTTCTCATTCCCTCCATCTTTTTCTCTCTCTGTTCTCTCTCTCCTCGTTTCAGATCTCCCCATCCCCCTTTCCGTATCTCTCTTCTTATCTTAGATCCGTTTCTTCCTCTTATTCTTCTTTGAGTTTTTTTTTTCTCTTCTCATCTCCTCTGTTTATTCTTTCTACTTTATATCTTTTTGGATCTTCCCCCTCCCCTTCTTTATTTCTTCTCGGCTTCTCTTCTATACAGTCTCTTTTTTTTCAATGCTCTCCCTTCAATCACTTAGCTGTCTCCCCTCCACTTCTCTTCGTCAGCCCGTCGAGAAGGGATCCTCAATCGAACTGATACAGAACTCTACTCCCTTATGGTAAACGAATTAAATCAAGCATATAATCTAATAGAATCAAATCATAGAATGCATAGACCCTAGCTTTGATTCCTCTTCAGCATGGAGAATGAACAATCTTAGAATCATAGAGAACAAGAGAAAATACTGGATACCAAGATAGATTGAGAGGATGAATCAAAAGTAGAAAGAAAAAGGGATGGAAAATTTGATGCAAAGAACCAATGTTAGATCGATCGATTGACGGTGGGTGGTCGTTAAGGTTAAGAATTTTGAAGTAAGACTCTGGCAGAGATGAGTTCTCCGGAAATTTCAATCGACCATTATATCCAAGAGGATCTTCGATGAGGAAAGAGAAGATTACACAATTTGGGAGTAGGGTAAAATATAAGCATAAGGGTAAAATGGTTTTTCACCATTACAATAAGGGCATTATTGTCCTAATATTTGCAACTAACGGGACTCTACTAGCGGGTGGGGTCTCTTTGATTAATGATGGAAAAATTTTGGGTTGTAGATGAGATATTTAGAAAACTTTTGGGTGGTAGATGAAACATTTGAAAACCTGTAGGGTTAGATCGAATTTGACAATTTTTTCAATTCTTTTCAATTGCAGCCAGATATTCCTTCGCCGAAATTCTCGTAACTGCAGGATCTAGGGAGGGGTAGAATGTACGCATGCCAACATGAAGAGACTTTTACCATGTTTCGAACCCGTGACTATCAAATTGCAATTTGACAATCTTATTGTCACACCATAGCTAGTCCTCTTGCCAAAAAATAAAAATAAAATAAAATAGGGAAAATTACACAGACACCCCCTCTACTATTGTGAAACTACATAGAACTACCTTGTCTTTACAAAATCTATATAAAATACCCCTCTAAGAATGCTATCATACACTTTCATCCCCATCGCTACTTCCAACTTAACGACAGTGGGTCAATTTTTTCTAAGACAAAAATACCCTTAGTAATTTCTTCCCAAAGGTCTTTTTCTCATTTGCCATCACACTTTCTATTCATTTTTCAATCTCTCATCTCTCAGATACCATGTCCAGCAAAAACCAAAACTCAGAGAAAAAGAAGAGAATAGAACCATCAACATCCCACTCTGTAACAAAACTAAAATCACAATTACAGTTCAGGTGAATTAATTTCCAAGACGAATCAAGTTGTCTTTAAATGAGAAGGAATCTCCTTAATCCCTTTTATGCTCTTCACACCTAATCCTCCATGGATGAACCTCCCTCTAACCCACCCTATCCTTCACTTCCTCAACACCTCCTCCCTACAAAATCAAGAACACATCGTGTTTCCTAAACAACAATGAACCTCACTTTTTGCATCAAAGTAGGCACAGATAGATCTAAATATCATGAAAGACCACAGAATGAAGCGAAATCAGAACTATTACAATTGGAAAGGACAACCAATACATAAAATGGATCAGCATAAATAACTTTTATAGATCCGATCTGTAAAATCAACAATAAACGACGTTTTTCCATTGGATTACCTGAATACGTGAAACCAGTGAAAAAAATTCAACGAGATAAGAAGAAAGTTCGAGCCCAATGAGTAGATTTCAGGCACGAAAGGAATCAGAGTCCAATCAAAATGGTACGGAGAGAAGCATCGTTTTGTAAGTTGTTATAGTGATATCCCGGCGAGAGATAAAAGGAAACTGGTTTTACCTGTTTTCCCCCTCTTCTCTCTGCTCTCCCCTTCTTTTATCCCAGCAAGAGATAAAAGGAAGAACACATCTTAGAATTTTTGCGATGAACAACAACACGAGGAAAAAAAGGGGAAAAAGAACCGAGAAGAAGAAGAGCAGAGGAAGAAACCAAGAAAAAATAGAGGTCGAACATAACAAAATTAAGGATGCCACTGGATTCTGGGTGCCACTATAAGTGCCACCTGATTCAAGGTAAATGGTGGATTGGTTGCAGTAGGGTTTCGGAGCAAAGAAAACCAAAAATTTGGAGAGGGTTTTCCGTCGGATTCTCATGTTCCACCATCACCGCCTCCTCCTCCGCCCTTGAGGCAATGTTGTCACGCTCACGGTGGAGTTTCTCGATAGAGCTCTGGTAGCAACAACATTGGCAGGTTGACCCATGGATCGAGTACTGTTCCTTCTTAAGAATGAGACCCATCAATTTTTCTAGCACCCATGAACTGCTTGGCTAATCAAAACAACAACAGGAACTGAGAAAGGGAAGAAGAGAACTTGATTAGTTTCTCTTGGAGAAGAACTCGCTGAGAAGGTGTAAAATGACCTAAACCCTTTTAGGTCATTTTACACTTATTAAGGGTATTTTTATCTTTAAAAAAAATTGATCATTTGTCGTTAAGTTGAAAGTAACGGTGTGGATGAGAATGTATGATAGCATTATTAGAGGGGTATTTTGTGTAGTTTTTGTAAATACAGGGTAGTTTTGTGTAATTTCACAACAGTAGATGGGGGGTCTGTATAATTTTCCCAATAAAATATAATCCTAAATAATACAAAATCTTTTTTTTTTCTCTTTTTTGAGTTGGGAGGGGGGTTATTAGGTGAACTGGTGGGCCGACGAGTCCCAGGGTTGCTTTAGGCCCCGTTTGATAACACTCCAGCTCCTTATTTCTTAGTTCCGGAGCTAATCCGGAGTAGAATGACGATTGATAAACACGGTTCAAGTTTTGACTCCCATGAAGTAAACCGCTCCAAAAATGTCTTTGGGAGCTAAAAAACTGGAGCTAAAAAAACTTACTTCTCTTGCTCTGGAGCTATTACCACTACTGGATGGCATCACCACCACCACTAGCACTGCCATAATCACCACCATCCCTCCACCGCTACCATCCCCACCACCACCCACCACCCACAGCAGCCACGACCACCACCGCCGCCGCCGCTGCCACCACCACCATCCCCACCACTTTCCATCGATGCCGCCACCACCACCCACCACCTACCACAATTGCGGCCACCACCACCACCCACCACCTACCACCTGTCGCCACCACCACTACCCACCGCCACCACCCACCACCACCGCCGCCACCACCACCACTACCACCACCCCCCACTGCCACCAACACCACCACCACCACCACCACCTACCACCTACCACCACTGTCGCCACCACCACTACCCACCACCACCGTCGCCACCACCACCTACCAGTACCACCACCACCCACCACCTACCACCACTGTCGCCACCACCACCCACCCACCACCTACCACCACTGTCGCCACCACCACTACCCACCGCTACCACCCACCACCACCACTACCACCCCCCCACTACCACCAACACCACCATCACCACCACCACCACCAAACAGTATTCTGGAAGCATAGTCTTTTGATTTTGGAGCTACATTATCAAACAGCATTCTACTCCAAAAATCCTGACTCTGGAGAAGAAGTAGAAAACGACTCCAGACCTGAAGTAGCTCCATGGGAGCTGGAGTGTTATCAAACGGGGCCCTAGGTTGAGGTTCCCACACATGATAATCGTTGCTTCTTTATAATGGGCCTAGGTTGAGGTTACCAATTGTAAGATTTGACAAATCTAGAGCTGAGGCCCAGCTTGAAGTAATATATTTCAGGCCCAAAGCACTGCAAAGGTCTGGCTCATCTTCCAGTATATTCACTTTCAAATTTTTAGTAGGGGAAAGAAATGAGAGAGAAAGAGAGGCACATAAATCCTCTACATCCGTTCAGTCGTTCAATCGAACATCAGACAACTGAGATTGTATCGGGATGTGTGTCCGATGTATCCCAGCCGTAAAGAGTGAGATGTGGCATAGCTCACACTCCGCTGTTCAAAGTTACAAACTCTATAACAATATATAATTATAGACAGGGCCAAACTGGCCGGTGCCAGGCTCTGCCCGATGCTCCATCTTAGGCCCGGTCTGGCCCTACCAGGGTCACTTCTTGGCTCTGCCCGATGCGCCATCTTAGGCCCGGTCTGGCCCTACCAGGGTCATTTCTTGGCTCTGCCCGATGCTCAATCTTAGGGCCGGTCCAGCCCTACCAGGGTCATTTCTTGGGAGAGATGACTAAGATATTCAACTTTCACTGCAGCTTTTTCTTCCGGATACAATGCCATGGTCTCTCATCTGTTTGGAGACTTCCTTGACTTGGCAGCCAAAGTCCACCATTCTCGGGTTCCTTATCACCTTCGTCTATAATTCAATCTATAGGGGCTGGGGAGGGGAGGGGAGGGGAGGGGAGAGAGTGCTGGTGTAGCATATGTCGCTAGCTTGGAGATGTTTTCTCATTTTATATTTCAATATTAATTTTTCTTTCCATCCTTCATTGGGTGGATTTTTTTGTTCAAATATTACACTCCAGTAATACCAGTGAGATTCTCGTTTATCTTTAGATGTACCTATCGTGCTAGAACAAAGATCAAGAAAGAATAGAGATAAAAATAAATGACAGATTTAATTGACGAAACCTTGCCTCATTGGCACATAGTTGATTTGATTTTTCCAAATATCCCTCTGAATAATATCCTTCTTATTATAATACTTCTCAATGTTCTCATTACAAGAAAATAGGAGAGAGAACCGTTACCCGACTTAAACTACGCTAACAATCCCTACTAACAAGGAGAATAGATCACCTCTATCCCTACTAACAAGGAGAATAGATCACCTGTATGTACTTGTATTCTCTTTGGGATTCCATCACCATTCATATTTAGTGGGTCTCATGCCTCATCGAAAGTAATGGGATCCCATGGAGAGTATATATACATGCAAGTGATTCGAACTCACTAACAAGCGTATCCACAACTCATTTCCTATATAGTTGGCTAACTAATAACGAGACCCACCACAAACTAGTAATTCAAAGTACATGCATGGATTCACTAACAACTCAAATTAAACACATAGACTCAAATGGACTCCACTAACCTTATCACAACCGAACCTTATTCACAACCCTTTGACACACACCATATCACATTCATTAGCTGTTAGTCCCTTGGGGACCCTATTTTTTCAAGAGGATATGCAAGAGTTTATGATAAGGGAGAAAGTTTTCTGTCCAGCTGCTGCGTTTTTTACGTCCTCTCAAATGAGGAGTGAAATAACCAATACTCCTTCCCTTATGATAAATAACAACATTATTAAAAGAATGAACATAGACTGAATGGAAAGAATCAAATAATTAATAATCAATCAATCACCTTCAGAATCAACACCAAATCAGTCATGTCTACAGGAGTTGTTATTTGAAGAGTGTTAAAGAATGTAAAATTATATAATATAACTTAATTTTCACTTTTCACATCTAGATGTTATAGTGACCATGCACTTCTTTGATGTAGCAATATCCAGTAAATTCCTAATCATAGTCATCTTCACAATGAGACTGAAGTTTCCTCATAAATATTTATCAAATATGATTGAGCAAAGTCCATAAATAATTGTCTATACTTCCAAAGTATTATTAAAGCAGATACATCAATACCAGAATCTAACCAAGCATCTCCTTATGCTTCATTTGGTTGGTAATTAGCTAGGGTCGAGTGTAATCAGGCTAGAAATTTAAAAAAAAAATTGTATAAACAAAATGCCACATAACTAAATCAACAAATGAAATGCCAATTAGTTCTATAACTTCACAATTATCATCCATTGTAAACTGCCATGATCACTCTATCTCCCTCACAAACTTGAATCTTACTTTCCTCTTACTTTTATATAAACTCAGAGCCCAGGAGTTAGAGAACAAACAATCTGAAGTATCTCCGCAAAAATTCATGTTTTCATAGATTTCTCTTATGCCATTGTCTTCATTGAGATTGTGAGAAGCCATACTCTGATGCTTAATCTAATACCTTTTCCTGCTTTCCTGATTGGTATCCATTGCAATTTAGAAGAAGATTGCAATCCACAAGATGAAAATCCCTAATTACAGAGTACAAAAAGCTTTTGTTAGATCTTGCATGCATTTCTAATGACATAACATGTATATCACACTACCTACAGTTTTATTTTATTTTATTTTTGATAGTTAGGAGACAGGTCCCAAGGAGAGTTCAACCAATTAATTAATGACCTCTAAAGTGTGAGATGTTTAGGGTTACCTACAACTAAAGTTGTTCCCTTTATAATCATGTGGGGTCTGGTCCATTGACAGCCTTTATCACATCCCTTAAACAACAGGCCTTTTCACAAGACTTTTCCATAATGGCACAGGCCTTTTCAGAAAACTTTTCATAACTCGTTATCCTTATGTTTCTATTATTCAAATTTTTTGTGAACCCAATTGGGAAAAAGCTATTTCTAAAGTCAAGATCTTGGCAAAAAAAAAAAAAAGTTTCCGTTTTTGAGTTCAGAAAGTGGGAAACAAAGAATAAATTTACCTGTAATACTCCTTTTGATTTGAATCTTGGGTCTCCCTGTTCCACTCCATGCATAGCCTAAACCAAAATGGGAGAACAACTTTCATCAAAATCAAGTCTTTCTAGAGTGGCAAGAACCTTTACAGAGGTCTACAAGATTAGGGAAGAAAGAGAAACTCTCAAGAGGTAAGAGAGTGTGAGTTATGTGAGAAGATGTGGGAAGAATTCTCACACTAGCAGTGGAAAATTTTTGTCCCTAAAAAGTAAATAAACAAAGAGAGGGGGGGAGGGGGGTGGTTACATACTCTCTCTTCCCTTCCACCTACTCACAGTTCCACCGTCTTCCACTCTCATTGGTGGGCATACTTAGAGAACCTGCCCTCAACACCCTTAAAATTAAAGAATAAGAACACAACTTTGGTACATAGAATACCAACCTTGTCCATAGCAGTTGGTGGTGGTGTTGACACCATTATGACAAACACAAGCAAAGGCCTCATCCAAGCCATTAAAGCCACACAAACCACCACTGACCTCACAGTCCTTGCAAGCAGCATCAGGTTGGTAAGAGTCATTAAATTGTAGAGCAATTCCATACTTCCATTTCAGTGGGTCCCCCTCATTCTCTCCAAACCCATAAATACATGAATAAGAAGAACACTGGAGCTTAGGAAGGTCTAGAGTATAGCCAGAAGAGCCCAGCCCAGTTGGTGCATCATAAACGCAACAAGTAGAAATTGGAGCATTTGGTTCAAACCCAATTCCAGTCAAACCTTTGCAAGAGTACAAACCCTTACACAAATGTGAAGCTGACCCAGTTTGGCACAAGTCCACATTTGTATCAAACACTGGAGATGTTGTAGAGCAACCAAGCAACACAAAGATATCCTCTGTCACTATATTGAATGGAGCAGATGAACCCAAGCTAAAGCTACCTGAATTCTGCATTGAACTACAAGTTGACATTAGAGGATCTGATACTATAAGGTTTTCACTTTGGTAGTCTATTGAAGATACAGTATAGACACCAGTACTGGTTGAGAATTGGAGTCTCCCTGCATTGCATTTGATGTATCGGCCGAAATCTGGGTGGCCACATCCCAATCCTGTGCCGAAAGGATACTTTATTGGGATCGAGCCACATGTGTTGCCGCATGTTACGGTGCCGGTGCCAGTGCCGGTGCCGGTGATGGGAAGGCCTGGTTGGACTCCTGAGGGTACTGCCTGGCCTGGGGAGGGAAAGTAGAAGAAGATCATGGAGCTGAGAAGTAGGACATGGATAGCTAACATTGTTGGAACCTGGAATCAGGGAGTGTGGACTGGAGATTGGTTTGATGAATAATCCAATAAACTCTGGTCAGGACTCAGGAGGAGTAGAAATCAAAAGAGGACACTACTGCTTTCGGTGGTGATGCACTTTTTTCAAAAGGTTATTTCACTCCTTAAAAGACGAGCTTTGCTCATGGGCTCTAGCTAAGAGGCACTATGGCACTATTGAATTTTTTTTTTTTAGGTAACTAACTTTTGAAACGCTGGCTAGAAAACAATCACATTTGAGGTTTTAATAAGCTTGGAGACACTAGTAGATGAGTTTCGATCATTTGCATGTACTTATACTCTTTATAAAAATAGACTCATCTCAAGAATGTAGGATCCACTAAATATGAACGGTATTGAGATCCAAAGAAGAATTCAAGTATATGTAAGTGAACTATTTTCCCAATAGATCAACGGATGTGAAAATTCCATGCATCAAAAGGACGCTCATGAGGAAGGTTTTTCCAAAATCAATGTTGAGTTGGATTATTCGGGATTTATTCAAATTCTTGTGGATCCTAGCAGTCCTTGCAAAGTGGAGTCCAGCCTATCCGAGATGATATTTTGGATCTTGTTTCCCGATGTGATCAATGCATTTTTTTTCTTTCATTCCAAGGGAAATGAATGTGGTGGCTTATTCCTTGGCTAGGGAAGCCTCGTCATCTTTGGAAGTGACTAGAAGGCCAGCTTCCATTCCTGGGTTTCAAGATCTATGTTGTCATGATGCTTCGAGTGTACTCATTTCCCTCATTTTGAATGAATTCATGTTTTACCAAAAAAAAAAAAAAAAAAAAGAAAAAAAGGGCAGTCTTGGCCAGATTGCTCATTTGAGGTCTTAAAACTGAAAATTCTATACCAATCAAAAGAAATAAAAATTTTTAATTTAAGCAGAGAATTTTGTTTTTTTTTTTTTTTCAGCAGATGTTTATTCCATTAGATCTTAATATCCATCCCCTTAAATATCAAAACTATCTATGTATTACATTTAGACCAATCTATTATAGTTAATCTAAGAGTAACTCTGATTCTTATCCAAAAATAAAAAGTAAAAACTCCGATATATAAGATTAGGGGTCCATTTCAATGTAACCATTGGGTTACAACGGACTTTTGATCCTGAATTTTTTCTCTCTATTACAGTACAGTTTCAAAAGCGGAGACAAAAATGTTAAAGTCAAATATGTATTCACACTTCTTAAAATTGGTAAAATTAAAGGGGTAGTTTCAATTTTTAAGAGGAATGATCTATAAGATTCAACAATTGCAAAATCGGGAACAAAGTGGACCAGCTGTTCAATCAATTACAATCAGATAAAGCCTAAGATAAGGTTGAGAGAATTTTTTGGGTGGTATGAATAGGCTTTTGAATGCTCTAGTAAAGAGATTCAAATCGTCTTTTGTCAGGGGGTCGGCAGGAGACTCAGCTGCATGTAGTCGATGCCCGACACATAGGCGTAGTTTGAATCCAAACCGTCCAGCCATTTGATAAGGTGAAACGTAGAGGGGTGTCAACTTATGCACTAGCGCTGGCTAGACGACTCAGATTCAGCTAAAATGCAAGTGTCAGGCATTAGCTGGATGCAACCGTGTCTCCTGCAGATACCCTCGCAGGAGACGATTTGAATCCCTAGTAAGGACATGTAATATGTCAGATTAAAGTAACTAAAAAACTAAGGATATGCCTAAAATGATTCTATGAGAACTTCTAAGGCATGTGCATGGTTTAGGACTTACAACAAGTATGATATTAAATAGAGTTGATTGAAAGAAAAAAAAAATCCATAAAACCGACCCCATTTAATAGGAATAAGATTGAATTGAATTGATTTGAAGTATCAAAAAAAAAAAAAAAATTGAATTGAGTTGAGCACCTTGATTCTTCCAAAAGACAATAAAAAGCACAACCTTCACGAGCAGTTTAGCCCAGCTTTAAGGCATCTGTAATTTCTAAAACCAGGTATCGAACACTGTACCGGTCATGTTCTAAAATCGATCTAATGCAGATTGGAATGATCTATGGATCTAATGGGAAAACGACACATGGCCGATATATACTATATATAATATTAATCAAATAGAATCTGATTGGAGATCAATCAGTCTAAAACTGATGTGAATAGAACGATCTCAGGTCGATTACTTGAACCATGGTTGGTAGGCTTAGGCCCTATGAATGTGTATCTTTTTTAACCGGTTTAGAGGTGGGCCTTTACCCAAGAGAAAGAAAAGAAAAGATGGGCCTGGAATAAAAAAAAATGTCCCACCTTGACTGGGTATACATGAGAGACCAGCCTAATTGGTAATGTTAGAAAAGATTTCACAAAATCATGGAGGAAAGAGAGTGTGAACATCCTATCTGCAATTGCTTCATATACAATACACCCAATTTAGTCCATTAATTAATCATGATGCATGAACATCCGTAAATGATAAAACTTACTCTTTTTTTTGAAGGTATGGAAAATGATAAAGCTGTCACCTTTCACCAAGGGAACCAACAAAGAGGAAAAATACACAAACACATTAAGATAAGAAAAAGATGGGTTTCTACAAGTAACCTATATATGATGGGTTGGTAGTGGGTAGGATGTCCTCTTGCTACTTAGTCCACCATTGAATCATCAGCTAGCTCCATATCTGCTACCCTTCCCTTCATGTGTTTCTAGAAATGTAAAAATATGGTCGTTGTGGTCAGACCCCTAGTTGTCATCCCATAGTTTTAATCCTCCCGAGTCGTCATCCCATGTCTCAGGCAATAGTTTTATTTTCCTTGTAGATCCCGGCTACTGCATGGGTAGAAAGATGGAGAGATGATGATATGGTTGTTGAGAGTTTAATCTCACATTGACTATCAAATATTCATTAGTTTAGATTTGTGGGATATGAATACTTTACACGGTATTAAAATGAGTTTTCATCGTGGACATGGTTATAGTACAAACATCAGAACATGTATCGATGCTCACTTTGAAAATCAATATCAGATCAATATCGAATTAGTATGAAACCAATGACAATATTGGGAATAGTCCCACAATTATAATGAGATAGGAATCTTGGGTCCTTATATATGAAGAGTCCGTCCATTTACTGGTTTGGACTTTTGAGTTAGAAAACACACCATATTGGATTAAAAAATATTAAAAAAAATAAAGATATTAGGTATCATATATCTAGATTGGCTACTGCCGAACTGACATGTATGGACCAAACCAATACGTGGTATCTGATCTAAATACTTTAAACCACGCAGAGGGAGTCCCTCCACCTACCGGTTAAACTTTTGAGATAGGAAAGAATATAGTAATGGTGGTGGTGGTGATCTTTACCACGTTTAAAATTGATTTCATCAGCAAAAATGCAGAACCATAAAGGCAGCTCTTATTAGTCACCTTGAGTCTTTGACCTCCCCTCAAACCTCACCAAATCACCATACAAAAAGAGGTTTGGAGAGGGTTGGTTGTATGCTATTACTTACAAGAAGCATTCTTCTTATTATTATGTTTATGCCATCTCTCTCTCTCTCTCTCTCTCTCTCTCTCTCTCTCTCTCAAATCATAAAGATTTCGTGTTTTTGTTTCCATACTCTACCTGCTCTCTCACTTTAATTACCTTCTCTCCCAATTTCATCTTCTCAAAGAAGCTTCAACTCAAGTCTATAATCTTGTACATACCAACTAACAGATGCACCTTCCCTTTCTCAGAAAATTCAAGACACCATTCTCTTGAAATTTCAATTGAACCAGCATTTTCCAAAAAACCCAACAAAAAGCTAGCTACATTCTTACTTATCAATATTCCTTGACTGACAAAGCAAGTTCCACCACTCTTTTCGTTCTTACTCGACCAACCCAAATCATTATCTAACTAAACTCTGCAGCAAGTTTTGATCTCTGCACTTCAACGACAACCCACACATTATCATCAATGGAACCACAGATGATTCCACAAACAACACTTCAATCTTCATCACCATCATCTTCTTCTTCTCCTCCTTCCCCATGTTCTTGTTCATCCTCGTCTTCACCATCATCTTTTTACGTCGATGGAGCTAGACTCGTTCCCTTTCCCTTCTTATCTCCGAACCGGAACGAGTCACAACTCGCCGCCGGAATATCCATCGAACGGCTGAGATTCATCGACCGCATGGCTCACGGTGGAATGGAGTGGAAGGACGTGGAAGAGCGGTTCAACCGACTGGCTTCCACCACTGCCGGTTCAGTTCCTGTGGTGAACCGTTCCGATTTCGCTTTCTGTATTGGTGAGTGCTATAGAGAATTTCCATTATTATTTTTAACTAATTACAAATTATTTCTAATTAATAAAATTTATTTATTAGGAATGGAAGAGACACCAGAATTTGCAGAGGAGCTTTTGGAATCATTAGAAGGAAGAAGCAGCAACAGAGATGACCGGCAATTGGAAATCACTAAGCCTCAATTCCATGAATACTGGATTCGCATTACTGACCCGAGTTTCAATTCAAGGATCCGTATTTTCTTTGACCTGTAATATATTATACATTTTTATTTTTTTTAATTATATTAAAGGTTTTTTTTTTAGAAATTTTTTTAAAGAGATCGAGGGCACAAGAACGACAGAAAGGGCAATATGGGAATTCAAATAAAGAGTTTGAGATTTGTATGCTTTCGGGGGTTGATGAATCCACACCCATAAAAAAAAATAATTGATTTCTGATCAGTTGATTCGTATCAATTTTGAACTTATTGGCTGATCCTTGATCTGGTCCTGTTCTAATGTTGTTATATGCGGTATTGATCACATTTCAGTTTTCCATTGGATCAGTACATTGATCTGATCTGAATTGAATCCATTTTAGACATGATCAATACCATGTCTAATACCTAGATTTAGAACCAGAATCAGAACCATGAAGGGGGGTTTAGGCAACCGACAAACCAGAAAAAAACATTTGTCAAAAATATTAGTAACGTTTTTTTTTCCCCACAGGTTTGACAGAAATAAGGATGGCAAAATTACTGAGATGGAAATCAAGCAGGTTATACTTAATAAATAAGAACCCTCATTTTGTTATTATATATATATATATTTTTTTATTTTATTTTTTTTGAGGTTTTTAATTTTTCATTTTCAGGTTATGTTGTTGAGTGCTTCTTCAAACAAGCTGTCCATGACACAGGAAGAAGCAGAAGATTACTGTACCTTAATTATGGAAGAGCTTGACACCTCCAAACGTGGTTTTATTGAGGTATATATCACAACATTAATGTATCATGGATCTCGATGCTTTAATGAATAAAGGGTTTCTGAAAGAAATTAATATAATATTCCTGCAGATATCTCAACTCCAAAGACTCTTCTTCACAGAATCTCAAATTGCAGTTTCATCCCAATGCAATATTCCCGGCAACCAAAACCATAAGATGATCAGAACGCCGTCGATTGAAGAAATTTACCTTCGAACTTACTGGAGACGATCATGGATAATTGGGTTATGGTTAACCATCTGTATGACACTCTTTTCATGGAAGTTCATACAATACAGCCATAGGAACTCATTTCAGTGTGCTGGTTACTGCATCCCTACCGCTAAGGGTGCGGCTGAGACTCTCAAATTCAATATGGCTCTCATTCTCCTCCCCGTTTGCCGGAATACTGTCACTTGGCTTCGTATGAATCGCCGGATTAATTCCATTATCCCATTCAACGATAACATTAACTTTCACAAGGTGAGTTCTATATTCATCTCAAAAGTTTCGTATAAGGGACATGTGGTGTACTTGTATCTTCCTTGGGATTTCATCACCGTTCATATCCAATGGGTCTCACACTCTAGAAGTGGGTTCCACACCACATCAATGGTGATGGGATCTCACGGAGAGAGTACATGTATATGCAGGTGATTTGAACTCCATATATGTACTGTGGAAACAGTGAAAATCCGTTCGGATCCCATATAATTAAAGTCCCCAGGTGGTACTTGTATCTTCCTTAGGATCTCATCACTGTCCATAACTAGAAATAGATCCCATATTCTAGAAATGGGTCCCACACCACATTGACCATGATGATATGATACCATGGAAAGTACATGTAGTTAGAGGTGATCCAAACAACAAATTACATGCAAAAGTTACGTAAAGGTCATTCCTGGAATTTCTCTGATCATCTTTTAAATTTTTTTTAGTGTAGCTTATTGCAGGGGGAATAGTGGTGGGAGTGATCCTCCATGCTGGAGCTCATCTCATCTGTGATTTTCCAAGGATTGCGAGCTGCAACCATTTGGTTTTCCGGCGAACAATAGCCGGCTGTTTTGGGGGCGATCAACCATCGTATATGGAAATACTTGGCTCACCAGAGGTTCTTATTGGGATTGCAATTGTGGTCCTCATGGCCATTGCATTCACTCTGGCAACCCCATTGTCACGGCGGCGGTCATCGTCACTGCCATGGCCGCTGAGGCAGGTCACCGGATTTAACACGTTTTGGTATTCACATCATCTGTTCATCATTGTGTATGCACTGCTCATTGTGCACTCCCTACTCCTCTTCTTAACTCACGATGTAAGAGAAAAAACGGTATGTCTACATTTGTTAGTTAAATCTTTGCTTCAAAATTCAATATTGAATGACAAATGTTGTCATCCTTAATTTGTTTTATTTATTTATTTATTTATTTTTATTGGGGGTTAGGATTATTTTTTTTCTTCTGGTTGAAGTTATGGTGACTTTTTTTTCTTTTTTTTTTTTTTTCTTTTTTTTTAATATGATTAGGACCGATAGGTGTTAACTTAACCAAGCTTCATGGAGGTTATCAAGCCTGCAAGAAATTTGATTATAGGATGAACGGAATTACTTTTATATCTTTGGATATATTGATTTATTTTTTTATTTTTTTCTCATGTATGAAAATTGCTTGTAGACATGGATGTACATAGCCTTTCCAGTTTTGTTGTACTTATATGAGCGAATTTTTCGAGCAATAAGATCAGGGTTGTACCATGTTGAAGTTCTTGAGGTATTATTTTTATTTTTTTATTTTCATGAAAGAATAAAATAATTGAAATTTCAAATTATAGAAATTAATTATTATATTTAAAAAAAATCAGAGTAGACCCTAAACCTTCATTATTTTATTTACAGGCAAAGACTTACGCTGGAAAAGTTTTGTCACTCAAATTGAGCAAGCCAGAAGATTTTAACTACAGAAGTGGAATGTATATATTCATCCAATGCCCTCAAATTTCTTCATTTGAATGGTAAGTTCTCTCTCATCCTCCCCCCCCCCCAACTCCGAAAAAAAAAAAAATCAGATTTCAAGTTATGGATTTCTGTATTTTCATTTTTCAGGCACCCTTTTTCCTTGACTTCTGCACCAGAGGACAATTATATCAATGTACATATTAGAACTCAAGGGGACTGGAGTTATCAAATGTATAGTTTATTCCAAGAGGTAAAATAGAAAAAGAAATAAATAATAGAAAGGGAAAAATTACATTAATTTCAAACAAAAATACAAGAATATTAGTGACATTATAAACAAATTTGTTGTGTACTGGTAGGCACTGGCCCCTGTGGGTTCTGGATTTCCAAAGATTTACATAGATGGGCCTTATGGTGCAGCTTCTCAAGATCATATCAAGTATGATGTTATTGTACTAATTGGCCTTGGCATAGGAGCCACTCCTTTCATTAGCATTCTCAAAGATGTTGTTCATGGCCTGCGTAAACCGAATGTCGATTACGTAATTCTTCGTCTTTCTGATTTTTATTTTTATTTTTGCTAATTTCTATATTTTTTTTCCTTAATTTTCTTTGTATATTCTCTTAGGGGAGAAAAGAATTTGAGTGATAGGTATTGTGATCATTTGAATAGGAGGATGGTGGAGAATCTGGCATTACAAATACAAAGGGCCCATCAAAAGCATACTTATATTGGGTTACTAGAGAACAAAGTTCCTTTGAATGGTTTAGAGATGTCATCAAAGAAGTCTCCCATGCAAACAGAAAGCAGGTGGAAAGAAATATACCTGCCCTAGAATTTTAACTTTATTATTATTGTGAATGCATGATTCCTTACCAATACAAATATATATATTTCTACCTAATCTTTTCAGGATGTGGTAGAGATACACAATTTCCTTACTAGTGTTTATGAAGATGGAGATGCAAGATCAGCATTGATAAGTGCAATTCAAGCTTTATATCATGCAAAGAAAGGCATTGATATTGTCTCCAAGACTCCGGTTAGTCTTACTAACTCAGAGTTATTAATTTGCTTTAATTAGAAAACAACTCAACCCATCTTTCACCTCTAGTAAGCCAACTGAACAATAATATAGGTGATTAGGTTTGACCACACTCAATTAGTGTTTCAGAGAGCTGCTCTTTATTATCTATCATCAAGTGGTACCCATGCATCCATGGTGGATGTCACCAGCAGGTTCACATAGAGTCCTCATGTTCATGAGTTAAACACCATATATATGTTAGAATGGTATATATAATACCATCAACCTACCAATTACCAATAAGTAGTAAGGAGGCCATGCTTTAGAGCTGCTTCAACTAAATCATCATGCACAACTAAGCCATACCAAAATCCTTTTTTCTGATGTAAATTATGGTTAATTAATCGCGTACTTAAATTTTTCAACATGATGAACAGGTACGTACACACTTTGCCAGGCCAAACTGGACTAAGGTCTTCTCAAATTTGGCTAGATCACATGAAGGAGAACGGATCGGTGAGTCAACAAAACCAATAAGAAGCCCAAAACCCAGTAACTAGAAATCTGTTATATTATATCCATCCATTTGCACTTGAGTTTTTTAAGTTAGGTCAGCAAGGGGAAACTAACTAGAAGGTTGAGGCATCTAATTTATAGCATAAATGGAAATTCTTCTCAACAAACACCATAAAATTGTTGTGACCTAAATTTAAATTTTTAGGTTTGAAATCTTTAAATCTTTATTGTATTAATAAAATGCTTGGGCCAACAACACAATTATAACATTGTTCCTGATTCACTCCATTGGCAACCCAAAAATAGGAATTGTTCAAAGTCATTGCCTTTTAAGCACTAGTAAACATTGAAGAGACTTGGTATGACCTTTAACCTGAACCATCTACCTACCTTCTTCCCTTTAGTGTTTGATTAGTTCATCAATATCAAAGATTAAATGATTCAAATCATAAGAGAATCTTAGTCAAATGAGATCATGAAATTGCATGTCAGTCACAACTACTCCACTTACCTTATTCACAGACATGGTTTGTGTCATACCAATATGCTGATGGGCTTAAAATTCTTAACCACCTTTGTTTTAGCTATGACTACTCTCATGTGGACTATTTGATTGCAGGGGTTTTCTATTGTGGGCACTCAGCTTTGGCAAGGGAATTGGAGAGGTTATGCACAAAGCTCACCACCAAAACCACCACCAGATTTGTATTTCACAAGGAGAATTATTAAAATATTGGTTCCTATTATATTGAAGAGTATCTGATATTATTACTTGGCCTGTCATGGACAAGCCCATTTGTTAAAGAGATCAACTTTTCTTTTTGTTGATAACTAATAAGAGATATTATTTATATTATTGTAACCTAACAATAGCTTCAGTTGGTTTATACTTTTACAAGATCAGTGGAAAAGGTTAACAACCATTAAAGATGTGTAATTTAATCTTTCTCATACACCAAGCAGTATCATATGTGTCTGCAAGTATTTTTAGTGGTAATTCTTGAATCTTGACCAAGCACAAATGGGTTTCCACATTCCCTTAATCTTTTAATGGAATTCATACATTACAATTACTGTATATTTCTCTAGTCTTCGAACCAGAGAACCTCTTTCCATTAATTAATGAACAAACCAAAAAATTTTCATGTATGCTCAGATAACTATCGATGAATTTTCACTTAAAAAAATATAAATTATAGACAAGAAATTTCTATTTACCAAATTACGTACTAACAATGGTTTGAAGTTCCATTTGAGGTAGGCAGTCTTAAACTGGCCAGATAATTAAACTCGTTACAGATCCAGTCCAACTCAGTTCCACAAAGATTTGAGTTGGGTATTGTAATTTGTATTTGTAGCCCAGTCCACTTGGCACTAGTATGATAGTGTCCCTAACTTTTACCTACAATTCTTGAGGATTTCCCTAACCCAAGATCTTATTTTGGTTGATGAAAGCCTTCAACACTTTACTCAAAATTTAGCCTTCCAGTGGGTTGCCAGAAAGTCAGAAACCCTAAAATCTAGATTTGGAAAAAAAATGATTGCTACAGAATACTTTTCATAGAAGTCATTTGTGCATCAGTGTTCTGCTTTATTCTTTTTCTTCTTTCTTTTTGTATGTGGTGCATGAAGATGAAATTTTGTTGAAAATAATGTGTAACAGTAGAGCCCATTAACAGTTTAGCATAGGCTTTGATTTAGCACATGATGTGTTCCCTTATACAGAGAAAACTGTAGGTGTAATGAGACTGAACTTTTTTTACCCCTTCAATAGTTGAAAATTGAAGACCTGTCAATGGAAAAAGATTTTCTCCTGTTGTCCAGTCTCTCCAACTGTGATACAAGAGGTGGAGTTCACCCAACCCACATACCAATAATGTATTGATATGAACGTTGAGTGACTCTAGCTACTAGACCCCTTGTCAACCAAAAAAAAAAAAAAACCCAAATCTGATAGCTCTCATAGGGAATTTTTTCTACTCATAACAAATGTGGTTATAGTTGTGACTTGTGACCGCTACTTTTTAGCGTCAGATTTGCACCCGTTTCTAAATGAAATACCAAAACTGTCCCTCTTGTATATTGAGGTTTCAGATAACTCAATAAGTGTGCGTTAAAGGGAATCAATTAAAACTACATATTTTAGCAACCCTTGTTACATTCAGACGAACCTTTTGATTTAATTACCCTTAAAAACCATTATATGTATTTACACAATAATGGTTTTCATTTAAACAGAGAAGATGATCAAGTGGATCACTTTGCCAGACTGCCAAACCAAGAGGAAAACAAAAATAAGCAAGAGAGCTGGCATATGGTGATCAACTTCCAAGCTGGCCAGGAGGTGGTGGTACCCAGAAGTGATTTAACTATTATCAACTATTGGGAATAATCTCATATTAGTTAAGTTCGAAAACTTGAGTGTCTTATATAGTTGAGAGTCTCTCTATACTTAATAGTTTGAATTTTTAAGATGGAAATTTTAACATGGTATTAGAGTTTCCAAGTTTTCTCTTATACGATCATCTAAAAGAGGAACCACATTCCATGTGTACAGTCACCTAAAAAAAGTAATACGTGAAGAAAAGTATTGAGAATAATCTCACATTAGTTAAATCCGAAATCTCAAGTATCTTATATACTTGAGAGTTCTTTCACTTAATACTTTAAATTTCTAAGATGAAAACATAACACCAATTGACCATGTACATATGAAGTTCTTGATATGAAGCTTTACAGCACTATCACTTAATGCTTCCTTCCATAGAAACAGACTTGGCTCACACGAAAAGATTATGTGCCTGGAATACTAACACCATCTGCAGTCAGTCCCCCCATGTGATGATTAAAGCTGAAGAACTACCACTGAATCATTTTAACATTACATCCAATTAATTGGTCAGTTCTGTAGTTGGGTAACGTTGGTGGATGATGACACTCACATGCATGATCATGGTATGTTCGACCAGGATTTCATGTTCGGTTCCATGCTCTCTCTCTCTCTCTCTCTCTCTCTCTCTCTCTCTCTCTGCTGTGGATAAGTCGTAAAAGTGTCAAAAATGAAATCCAACCTTATATTAAAATCAAATCGAATTATTTAAACTAAAATCGTGAAATCAATTATTAAATGGTTCGATTCTGATTTCAGAAATAAAACTGTTTAGTTAAACAGTTCGATTCTGATTTTAAGAATGAAACCGTTTAGCTTTATACCGACTATTTGAAACCGTTAAAACCGACTAAACCTTTAATTTAATCCCTTAGTGCTAAATATCTATATTTGTATAAATGAATTATATTTTAATGCTTTCCACATGACATATTTTAAATCGTAAGTCCACCTTCATATATGATTAAAATTATTTTAATGATTTCCTTGGCTTTCCCTTTACTTCGTTCTTAACTCTCTTCCTCTCCTTCCCGACAACCAAACCTTTTAAAAATCAAAACCAATCAATAATCGATTTTGGTAAGCATTTTAAAATCGTTTAATAAAGCGTTCGATTTTGGTTTTACTCATTATATGCCAAACCGAAACTGAATCACACCGTTAAACCAAAACCACACCCTCTAAATGGAGAATAATATATAAAATAATAATAAAATAAAATAAAAACATTCCAAAAGGAAATGGTCCAGTCAAAGATTCAAGAACAAAGTTGGTTTGGTAATTGGTATATTTCGAGTGGACAAAGGTCCAGTAGGGAAAACTATATTTTGCTTGGCCGAGCCAAAATCAATAAAATGTGGGTTATTCAGATTGAGGTGCCCACACCCATTGCCCACTGGAGATGCGTGGCTTGCAGGCTTCTAGACACGAAGATCTATGGAACAAAGGTTTAGAGTCATTAGTAATTAAATAATTTGGATTATATCATATACACAAAGCTGGAATAGCTCAGTTGGTTAGAGCGTGTGGCTGTTAACCACAAGGTCGGAGGTTCAAGCCCTCCTTCTAGCGTAAATTTTATGTTTTTTATTTTTTTTTATTTTTTCTAAAATAAATAAAAGTTAACATTTAAATAAAAGTTAACATTTAACCGTTTATAACCTAAAAACTGCTTGGGAGTTGGGATGATCATGGCATTGGATTTGATTGTTAAACTCCCAAGTACTGTAAATGATACTGTTCGTGTATGAAAAAACTAAAAAGAAGATGGCATCTTGTTGCATCATCACCATCGTATTTAGATACGGTATAAGAGTTGTAAACCTACAATCTTATAGATCTCATTCAAAGAGAAAAAGATACCAAATATCTGGAGTTTCTTTTTGTATCCTATACGGATGATTCAATCTGCAAATAAGAGTTCTGGTGATAAACAGATACAGTAAATTAATTTGCCTACTTAACACTGTATAATACTAAATCAATTATACGGATTAGTTATTGAAACAAACCTTCCTCACCCCTGTTATTTTTCTGCCACAGGAAGCAGAAAATGGAGTGCTATCCTATGAAAATGGCTATTATTAATTTATGCTATGTTTGGTATGTATTCCCATTATGAAAGCATCATGCATTATCATTCTCAAAATGCAGAATACATTTTTAATTGAGAAAGAAACTGTGTTGGATTACATGTTTGACAAAAGTGTATTCTTGATTTTAGAATACTCACATCTCTCAAGGCATTCCTTTCAACAACTCATATATGGAGAAAAAGGAAATATAAATAATCGAAAGAGAGAAGATTGAAGCAAAAGCCACAAACTTCAACAACACACAGAAGGAAGAGAAGATTCATTCATAACACATAGCATTACTATCACCTACTCAACATCAAGGAATCATCAAGAGTTTGATGACTGCTACTTTATCTCTGCTTGAAGGACAGGTTATTGGGAGCCTCATTCAGTAGCAAGTTGATATATTTCCTTCCGTTTTGATTAGGAAGAGGTGGTTGATTATCAATCCATTCTAGCTTGTATCTCTTAACTTTTCTAGTTAATGAATAAAAGGAATAGAGAAAAAAGGGTATTCCAATACACGATTGCAGGGCTTGGAAAAGACTAGAATGTACACAATCTTGCTCCTGCAACGCAGAGAAGTAATTTCTATATTTCGGATCCATGACCACCAAATTGCAATATGACAACTTTACCATCACTCCAAGGTTTACCCTCTAATGAATAAAAGGAATAATTTATCGATTAAAAAATAATAATTCCTCTAACTACTTTAAATCCAAAGATAGGGAAGAAACTTTTATTCTACACCTAAATATTTTTTTAGTGCCCAGTTTTGAGTTGCCCATCCACCTGGTAAGTTTCAGCCCAAATGTTTGGTAAAATGTTTGAATTTCAACCTTAACAGCAGAAAATTCAAGGTGAAAGCCATTGCTATGAGAACTGCACTACAAGATGCTCTCTGGAGAGGAATCAATTGTCAATACATACAAGCTAAATCGTGCAATCATAATTGGGCAATGTAAAGATCAAAACCTATTGATCTCTATTATCTAAAGTATGTTCCTTGTTGCAGCACTGGAGCTTCTTACCCTCTTGCCATACATGTCTCAGGGAGTAAAGAATCAGACATTCCAGAGGCAAAAGAAAACTTTGATAATCCAAGTCAAATCAAAGAAATAGTTGAAAACATACACACAACTTAATATACTCGCCTATATGAAACACATAAATTGTGTGATTGAATTTGGCTCCAATATATATATATATATATATATATATATATATATATATATATATATATATATATATATATATATATATATATATACTATTGCCCCAATCAGAATACCAAATTTCTACCCAAAAAAAAAAAAAAAATTCAGAATACCAAATCCATCCAGTGGTATAACCACCCGAATCAAAGGTTCCTTAGCCAGTGTAGAGCTTTGGCCAATTAACAGGAAATGGTAATGCAACTTATCAATTCCCTTCGAGTTTATGGAACTGACCTCATAAGTTCTCAAAATGGGAACTGAAACCAATAGATTTTGCAAATGGTTTGGATCATTATCCACTAAGTCGCAGCATAAAACAAAAAGGCCAATCCAAATAGTGTTGAGCATAAAGCTCAGAAAATTAATCCAATGAAGCCAGGAAGTGGACATTACGGATTATATAAAGTGCTATATATGTGCGCAATGTGAGAGAAACAACTCCAACTTTGTCATTAACTAAGAAAGAAAGTATCCCAAATGCAATATACGAAATAAGTTTACAGAGATCCCCAATGACCGAAAACAGAAAAATGGTCATGAAATTCCCAGAAAATAAGTTGAACAGAAAAATGGTAATGGAAATCCCAGAAAATAAATTTGACATGGGTAGATTATTCAAGTAGCAAAAACAAAAAATTGTAGGATCCCCCAATAATCGAAGACAGAAAAATAGTCATAGGATTCCCAAAAAATAAGTTTGACTTGAGTAGATTATTCAAAGAAGCAGATCAATTAATAACTGCATTTGAAAGAGAAAGGCCCCACAAAGGGTAAACAGACTGCTCAATATTTTTATTTTGGCCAGGTAAACTGTGCTTCATGGGCTTAACCTTCCAGTGCTGAAGCCCCAGATATAATCTCAGTAAGCTCGGTAGTGATCGATGCTTGACGGGTTCTATTATACAAAATCACAGAAAACGAGAAAAGGTCAGCTTTACAAATTTAAAAAAACATAACATGGAATGGTGCTAGAGGCTTCCCAAGCAAGTAACCTGGATGGATGTTTCTTACAAAATCATTAAATAAAAAATGTGCTCTCTTTTTTTCACTCATGTTTGTGTTCCCCCCCCCCTTTTTTTTGTCTTTGCGTGTACATGCTTTAGTGTGTTCGTGCACATGTACATGAGCATGTGCATATGTGGAGAGAGAGAGAGAGAGAGAGAGAGAGAGAGAGAGAGAGAACCTGTTATAAGTAAGAGTGAGGCGATCAAGCATGTCACCAGCATTTCGGCTCGAACTATCCATGGCAGACATCCTAGCCCCTTGCTCACTACATGCATTCTCCAAAATTCCATTGAAAAGAAACTGCAAACAGTGAATTTCATAAAATTCCCCATAAAGACAACATATGAGACAATTAACAAATTTAATTGATAAATACTCTGATATTTTAGTTCAGGAAGATCATAGAGAATATATGTTACCTAATAGCACACAGAACCTTAAAGTACTTAAAAAAAAGAAAGCACACACCAAAAATTAAAATTATGGGGGAAATTCAGGAAAGATAAAATCACAAGTGCATGAATTTTATCTATTCACTTACAGGATAGAGCAGAGAGCATCATTTGTTAGTATCATAACAACTTTTGTTTTGACATATTCGAGGTATTTGCATTCCCATTAAAGGGAAGGGAGAAGGTTAAGAAAGAACCTCCACCCAACAGGAGAAGAAGCAAATGCAAAGAAAAAAAAGAAAAGATTGCAGCTTTCTAGGTCGGGCTTACACAACCAAACTGGAACTCTGAGAGGTTCTGAAGCACTTCTGCTTTGGTCTCACCACCTTCTATTTCATAAGAATCCAACTCACCAAGCTTTCCACCGGATTCAGCCTCTTTCTCCAAAACCTTAACCACACAAAGAATGAAATGATCAATCTCCAGCAAGTTGGAAAGAAACTTAAAAAGATTATCAAGTACAGTTAACAAGTGCAACAGAATCTTGTTACCTCAGGTGATAATACAGTTGACATTGTTGGCATAAATGAAACAACTGACGCGAACTTGTTGTAAACAATTCTCAAAGCATCATACTCGACATTTTTTAGGATATCATCTGCAAGTACAGCAACCTGAGAAGACAATGTCCCAAATTATACATAGGAAATGACTAGAGAAGAAGACCATGAAACACAAGTTTTAACCCAACCAAAGAAATGAAAACAGGCAAAGCTGTACAAATAGATCTACAATATCCTTAGTGACACAATACTTAACAATAAAAACAGCATAAAATGAAAGAATTCTTCTATTAACCTGAGTATAGTTCAGAGGATTCTTCTGCAACTCAGTTATGGATAACTCAATGTGTTTCTTTGAGTCACGGATAAGTTGAGCCTTAGCCTTTTCTCCCAAAACAACATACTTTGTTTCTTTCTCAGGACCTGAATACAGTACACCAGAATTTGAGCTTGGAAAGTCTTCCTAATATTTGCTGGTATAATAAAAAGACAAAAATTAAAGCTGCCTGAAGCAGTACCAGAGCTCAACTTATGAATAGCTCGGCTGATCTTGACTGACGTAGAATTGATTCCACCACATAGACCTTTGTCAGATGAAATGGTAACAATAACATTCTTCTTGACATCAACACCTACATGGGAATAGAAAAAGAATAAAATAATGTGAGCTTGCAAGCTTACCGTGCATGAGAAACAGAAACTTAGTCATCAAGCAAGAATAGCACGTGCATATACATCACATAAGAAGCAAAACTCCTATTTTATTGATACACAACTTTATTATAATGCCCCGGAGAAAGGAAAATAGACGAAAAGAAAATGAAACAAGGTTAAACCACTGTCATACTGCAACTAGGTAACTTGTCTTCCTTAGAGAATCATCTTTAGCTAACCCGTTAGCACTATTATCTGAGGGCACTAAACAAACAACAACAGGATACCTAAGAAGAATGCTCGATATTGGTTTTCTTCTGCAAAGGAAAATAGAAAATAAAACCAACTCCCACTACAAATATCAGTTTGCTAAACTATTGAAAACAAATAACAAATTGAACCATGACATTTTTCCTGCTACAAAATAATCAGATGGAAAATCCAAAAATAGCCCCAACAAAGCTTTATCCAATAACTAGCATATCCCTGCAACTAAAGTAACATGGTGAAATCAAATAACTTTCCAATGATAAACTCTTGTGAGAAACCACCTTAAACCGCCCTCAACAACAACTAATGATAAATCACTAGTCAAAAAAATTGGATCACAACTGTTGGCCCACAAGCTGAAACCTTCCCCAACATCCAAAAAGAAATAGCAAAAGGGTAAAGATACATCTTTTTCTTGGGATTGATAAATGAACAAATTTATTACTAATATATGAACAAAAATAGAAAAATTTATACAAGAAGATACCGACGACGAATGAACAGATATTCAGATTGAAGGTGACGCAATGTTGGGGATATGGTGACAGCATTAAAGATGACCAAGATGCTCCCTTCAAAATCCTCCCGACTCAGATTCCTCTACATTCCCCTCAAAAGGCTAGGCCATTTGAAAACAGCCTCCAACCAATCAAATCCTTGAAATAGGTCGAGAAACTCCTTTGAGCTCTTCTATTGTGCTCTTTTCAGAGTTTACGACACATAACATAAGAATAGATTGTCCTTGGACTTCCCATGACAAAGAGGAGAGGAACTCCTAATCTCCCTTAGGATGCCGCATCATTGAACCAAAAGCCATATATCACTAGAGTATTGTGGTAAAAGGGATCAAAGAATGATTAACAGCCTTGCCTAGATTTTTCCAAAATGGACCAATCTGGGATAAAAACCCCCATGGAAGAGGGAGTGGTCAGTTATAAAAATCTTACACCTAAAATCCAAAAGATAGCTTCTACTTTGCAATGAACCTGGATCTTTTTATTAAAGAATATGCTCAGTTCACCCATGGGTATGAGGAGCTGGTTCAATGGCACACTCATTCCATATAATGAACTCGGCCAATTACCCTGGTTCAGCTATTGCACTGTTATGATCCTGCCCAATCAAAGTGGATAAGAGGATAGAAGGATAAGAGATAAGATAAGGATTGGTCTAATTCGAGAAAGACATCCCTTTCATTGTCGCATAAAGAAAACAATAAAATATAATTTCCAGCTTAATTCATTATTAACAAACTTAACTCTCTTTATAGGAGAGAGTCCAACGGTACAATAACCAAAGCAACAAAATAGGAGATAAGTGGCTAAACCTATCCTATGCCGGTTGTACCATGTTACCCACTAATAACTACTTACTCCCTTTCAACCGCACCCATGAATAACACTCCCTACATAATCGGATAACAAGAAAAAACCCATTCTTAAATGAACTTATGATAACTACCTATAATCCAAAAAGAAACTCACTAATATATCTTCCTAAAAAAGAGGCACGTAACAATTCTTTCCTCTTAAAATTACCCTTGTCCACAAGGATAAGGTATCATAAAAATTAAAATAATTCCACCCAGATCCCAAATCCCAAATCCTGGTTAAGTAGCTCCCAATTTGCTTCAGCTGGTTCAGTTCTCGATAATCAAAGCACATGTGCAACGATCTATCAGATTTTTTCACCAAGATCACAAATGAGGCATGCGGATTGTTGTTGCAGATCACTCCCATTGCACGCATCTCGGTCGCCACCTTTTTAATTGACGTTACCTACTTGCAATCCATCATGGCATGAGCTGATTTGTAGAGATGGAGCCCCCATGAGCGGAGGCATTGAGTTCTCTCCTCCTTCCCTTTATTGGAAGATGGCGGAAAGATACTACTAAGCTTATCGAAAAGTGTATTGAATAGTTTGTTAAGCTTATCCATAAACCGCTGCTGTCTAGTAGCAAGAGAACTCACAACATCTTCACCTCTACAAATGTAGCTCCATAACTTGGCTCTGATACCACCTGCTATGATCCAGCCCAATTAGAGTAGATACTGGATAAGAGGATGGAAGAATAAGGGATTAGATAAGGATTGGTCTAAATCAAGGAAGACCTGCTTCCCATTGTTGCACAAAGACAACAATAAAGTATAATTTCCAGCTTAATTCATTATTAACAAACTTAACTCTCTGTATAGGAGAGAGTCCAACGGTACAATAACCAAAGCAAAAAATTAGGAGATAAAATAGGAAATAAGTGGCTACACCTATCTTATGCCCATTGTACCATGTTACCCACTAAGAAATACTTACACTCATTCAACTACACCCACAAATAACACTCCCTACATAATCAGATAACAAGAAAACCAACTCTAATATTGCACTTAGAATAACTACCTATAATCCAAAAAGAAACCCACTAATATATCTTCCTAAAAAAAAGGCATGTAACATGCACCTTGGTAAGTTCAAGATTTATATATTCAGAGATGACAAAGGTAACTTTTGATGCAGAAGCACCCAAAGATCTGGATCTGACGGCCTGTATTTGCTCCCATTAGTTTAGAGTTTCTCTTGGTTAATTAGAGACAGAATTGTAGCTTCATTTATGAGGGTATTTAACTGTTATTTCGGCTCATTATTTCTTATTCATAGGGTCCATTAAGAAGTGTTGTTGGCTTTGGTTTAGTCATTAAAGTTCTCTTTTATTAGTTGTATGTGGCTCAAGTTATCTAGAAAATTTAGGCTTCAAAGGTCCTATTCAGTTAAGTATTTTAGAGTCCTTATGTTAGTTAAGTTAGTCTAGCTATCTTGGCTAGAGTCCTTATTAGACAAGTAGTTTGATTTACAATGATTTTTTTTTATTATATTTATAATTCTCTCTCTCTCTCTCTCTCTCTCTCTCTCTCTCTCTCTCTCTCTCTCTCTCTCTCATGATTTGGTTTCTCGTGCTGGATTCACATCGTCTCCTCCCTGAGATTCGGGAGGGGCGGCGACCCCAGTGGATGGTCGCCACGTGGGGGTTGGATGAATCCGACCCCTCCGTTCTAGCCGACAAGCCGAGCCAACAAGGGAGTGTCGGCTCGAACAGCGTGGCGACCATCCACTGGGGTCGCCGCCCCTCCTCCCCAAAGTACAGGGAGGAGACTATTTGAATCCTTCTCGTGCTAGTTATATTTGCTCTCTTTAACTCTTTTCTCTCCTAATTTATCTCCAATCTTTGGACAGCACACAAGATTTTCTTTTTCCTCCCTTTCTCCCATTGATTATATCTACTAGAAAAGATATTTAAAACAATTTCTCTCTTTCAACACCCATTCACCACCCTTTTATCTCAGTCCACCTCAATGATCTCCATTGTTCGGGATATTTAAACTCCGTTTTTATTCTGAATAATAATCCTTGCAACCTGGAAATTATCCTCATTATATCTAGGATACATATGGCCACATCAACCATCAGACTAGAATATTTTCCTCCATCTTTTAGTGAGACCATCACCTGCAGATTGATTTCTAAATCAATCTGCATCACCCTTCCCTAGTCATTCCATCCATTCTATAATTATTACATTCAGTACAGATATTAAGAATAAAACTAAGTATTGCATCTAGTATGAGCAAAAACACTGTTCAGATTTTACATATAAATCTGAATACAATAACAAATCCTTTCAGCTCCCTCAAGCCTATAAGATTTCTCATAAGCCCAAGCAAGCAATCACACTAAAGAATCTCTTTCATATTTTATGTCCCCTCAAAAGAAAATCATTAGACTTTTAAACATCCGACAAGGAGATCAAATCTGAGGTTTCAATAGAATCTCATTAGTAGAAAAAATATTTATTGTTCACCACCTTTTTTTTTTAGGTCAGTTGCAAATATTTCTAGTAAAAAAGAATGTAAAGTTACAACGAAAGGAGAAGGAACAACCGAACAAGAGATTAACTTAAGAAGAGAAGCTGATTAGAGAAAATCGGGCTTTTAAATGATGATTGGCTTTAGAGGTGCAAAGGCAGTCCAAAGATGTGGTCTAGTTGATCAACATGATAGCTCACTTAACATTTTATGAGTAGACAGCATAGAATTTGAACAAAACAGATGATTAACGATGGTCATTAATAAACATACTAGGTGTATCCCCAAGAAGTGCAGTAAATGGTTGCCACAGGCCCCGTGAGTTTTCTGCTCTGGTTTGAATTGCTCGTAGCTTTGAAGCTGCAACCATTTTCATTGCTTTTGTGATCTTCTGAATATTTTTTACACTCTTCATACGGGTTCTGACTGCATCAGGGTAGGGGGTGAGGGAGATTCAGCCATAAAACAACTCACAGTCATAAAAATATATAATAATTCTTTCTTCGCAGACGTGAAATGCAAAGGTTCAAGAGGGAAATGAACATTACCTATTTGAGTTGAGACAAAGCGTGCACCCTGAGGAGCCAAATCCCTGAGTATAAAATTTTCAGTTAGTCATTTGGCAGGCATATCTACCATAAGGCTTCATGATGGAAGTAAATACTAAAAGATCTGCCTCCAAGTTCGAACATTAGATTAACATCATTGCATCGGCACTCAATTCCAATTTGAGGAGAAGCTCATGTTTGTGATCACTCTTATAAGCTTTTAACAATATTTCAATAACTAATAAGTGGATAAAACCTGGCTCAGAATGTGAAAAGTTGACCAGCCAAACAAATTTATTGGAAAATATAAAAGGGGATAATACGTTATGCTAAACTGAGAATAATAAAATTATTCGAATTGCACGAATAAATCACACAAAATGGATAAAATAATTTCATTGGAATGCAAGAGCAACAAGTGCTAAAATGCGTGAAGACAAACTCCATTTGAACCAGATTGGTAAAGCACCGTTCTTTTACAATCAGTTGAATAACGATATGAGGACAGGAAAGAAGGACAGGCCTAGCAGATTAAGTGTCAAATTAATTCTGACGCAAACAATCTTCACCAACCCCCACCCAAAACAAAAAAATTTATAAAAGTAAAAGGATATAAATTGCATCTACAACCCTGACTGATCATCTCACACAAGCAAACAAGGCCCTATACAGATCATTTGCTTCGGATTCGAGATAAATAAAGTCATTCTGACTAAGTCGATTTAAAACAGAGAATTGATTGAAATAGTAAAAATAGATCAGAGACGACATGATCGCTTTAAGTGATAATCAAAGGATTTGAATCTGGAAGGAAACATGATGTCTTACTCGCTGATAAGCGAAGATCGAACCGCATTAATGGGATTATGAGAAATGAGAGGGGCAAAACGCCTTCCTTCTCGCCTCAGCGCAGCCATCGCCATTGTTGATCAGATCCTCGAAGCCTCCAAAATAGGGTTTAGTTTCGTTGAGCGCCCCCGAAGAGATCCTATAGCTCTACTGGGTGTTCTTCTCTATGTGAAGAGAATCCGGTCTCCCTGGAAATGTAACCCAATTCTGCTTCTTGGGATACGCCGGGTGCGTAGAGCGCATCGTTATTCCTAAAGTGCACACGATGAACAATGCAATTGGAGGAGAGGGAAATTATAAAACATAGGCATGGTATAATTTTTTTTTCTTTTTTTTTCTTTTCTCAGCATCCAAACGTAACCTGATAAACTTTTTAATCCATGTGAAATGGTCTAATTTGGAATTCTTTAGATGGTTGACTCTAGGTTTCCTAAATATTTTTCATTTAATTATAATATATGGTTCGTTCTATTGGTCCTCGATTTAAATTATAATTTTTCTAGCAAGAAGTTGCAAGCTGTATCTAAGTGTACCAACAGTTTAGATAGATTTGGGTGAAAATCGTTTCTTGTCATCTATCGGGTAGGTTGGATTGCATCTATATGCATGTCGACCACCTCAAACTGTTTGATGGACGACTAGAGTGACTGAACAATAGAAAATGATTCTAGTCCCAAATAATGATCTTATCCCCAATAGTTACATCAAAACCTATAAATTCTAATGATTTATTCAACATAAAAATCTCAATGACTTGCTACATATGGGTAAGGTGAGTAAAGTATAAGAAAGTAAGAAGTGAGATGTGCTCCACTGAGTCGTGTTTCTACTCCTCTTAGTGCTTGTTCTTGATCGCATTCTATTCAACGGTTGTTTACCTTCTCAATCTCATGTAAGTGATCTTCTTTTATTTGTCTCAGTATTTGCCCACTCTCTTGCGAGGAAGGCCTTTATTTTGTTAGGATCGGTATCGTGGTTTATTTCCTCTCCTTAGCTTCAAGAATACATTGTAACTGATGCCTTGGCTGCATCTCGATTTGAATCTCTATAAAATTTCTTTATACGCAACAACAAAAAAAAAAAAAAAAAATTTGAGCAAAAGTATCATCAATGGTTTAATTTACAATGTTTTAAATTAGGTGAACACCAATTTCTCTTTGTGTTTTCATTGACCTGAAAGAGTCTGTTTGATAAAACTTAGGATTTTAGATTCTATGGATTCTGGTTTCCAGTGAGTTATTTTGGAGTAGAAGCACGTTTGATAAGCTTGATTGGATTCGAACTCCTACAGAGTGAATTAGATTCAAAATAGTTTTAAAATCAAAATTTTGGAGTAACTAATACTTGCTCTAACGCGTTGGAACAAGTTTTTGGGAGAAGAAAAAGAGTCTGATTCTCACTTGATTCTCACTTGACCACCACCACCACCTCCACCGCATCCGCCACCACCGCGATCACCACCACAGCCACCACCCACCACCCACCAACCATCACCACCCTCCACGACCACCACCTACCACCGCCACCCCCCACCACCTCCACCCACCACTACCGTCACCACTTTTCTAGACTTTAATTGGGGAGATAGTGTTTATCAAAAATGTTTTTGTTCTAAAGATACTCTGGAATCCATTCTTGAATGCATATCAAATATGTTTTTATTCTCAAATAATTATGGAGTAGCCTGAAGTAGAAAAACATCTATTTGATGCTCCAAAAAATTGGATTCTAGAGCTCATTTGGAGCCGGTTCACTCATGGATTCTCCAGAAGTCCAAACCGGATTACCAAACAGGCTTCTACTCCGTTTATGCTCCAGAAGTCAGAATCCAACTTCTGGAGTGTTACCAAACACCCCCTAAGTGTTCAGACATTTTACCATTGTCGTTTTATTTCAGCCCTTTTTACATGCTTTTTTTTAACGGGTCGATAGAGCAAAGTTAAATCGGGCCCAAAGTTGGCAAGGAACAGCCCCTGACAGGTGATCATTTCACAATCTCATATGAGAGAACACAAGGGGACGCTGCAGACAACACTTTTTTTTACCCTAAATTTAAATAAGCTAAAGTCCCACATACCTCCACAGCTCCACCTATTCGCCCTTTTTTATGTATAGATTATAAAACCATAGCAAACATTATTCATGAAATACCGTAGTGTTCATTTATTACTTTCTTCAAATTTTTAGGTTGGATGAGCCAAAAATATTTTTGGGCTAGCTTTTGTAGATGGCACACCTAATTTTTTCATATGATAAGCTAGAGGTGGCTAAAATGTTGCGATAGATATATTTCAAGTCCTCCATTAACGTACCAAGCTTTTGCATATATAAAGAGCTGGCCAAATAGTAAAATGAAGCATTTAAAACACAAAACCACCAAGAGGCAGATTAACGTACCAAGCTTTTGCATATAGATAGAGCTGGCCAAATGGTAAATGAAGCATTTAAAATACAAGACCACCAAAAGCATGATTTTAGTATTCGGTATTTGGTTGACCGATTTGTATCAGTTTCATTTTCATAATTGATCCTGATTCAACATCAATTATTTTGTATTTTTTATTCTTTCTTTAGTGTATCAGCCACGTGTTATGCAATCATTGGTTACATACCCTATTCAGATCAGTATCCAATCGGTTTCGGACAATGGCTGATGCTTAGTCCGATAACTAGAACTAAAATTTTGATAGAGAGGGTACAAGCTATATTACCTTGGAGAAATATAATTGACCTTGAGTCCAGAATTTGACACATGACCGACGGAATAAGGTTTAAAGAATAGAAAATTATTAACGCTAATAAACATTTCATAAGATTCCATTTGTTTTGATGTACATGTAATATTTCATAAATAAAAAAAATTCAATGTTTATTTCTAGTAGGTAAAAGAAATATGAAGTAATTTTTCCCTCTCCCTTAAAGATTATTGTATTTTATCTCTTGAAAACAAACACTGAAAATCAAATTTATATATAAAATAATAGACAGTAAAATTTTACATCAAAACAAACCATCTGGGAAAAAAAATTTGAAAATAAAAGAGTGCCTGGAGTTGCAGGTAATAATCTGGAATCTCCAATGCACAATGAACGAGTTTAATGATCAACTTCAATAATCTTCTCTGGCTAACATTTCATCTAGTTTAATTTTCAACTTTTAAAGGATTGGAATTGGCAGAAAAGTGAAGAAGTTCTTTGAATGTGTGGGCCTCGCAAGCTATGCAAGAGCTATTCGCCTGTCAATCCCAACATCATTCAATGTTCACAGAATCAAAGGGCCCAACAGATTCCATATGGATGTGGGTCTTCCCCATAGAAATAAAAATAAAAAACAGTTGCATAATAACTTCATCTGATTGTAAGAGGAATTGAAAGGAAAGAAAGTGAAAATTTTAAACTTTAAATGAAAATTTTTATAGTTATAACACAATATGATTGTATAAATTACTTAAATTTCTTAACATATTTAGTAATGATACTTATAAGATGTAAAAATTACTTCCCTTTTCAAATGAGAAAGATTTGGATGCAAAGTGAAGTATAAATTAATAACTAAATGTAAAATAATTTAGAATTAGTTACATAGTAATTTATGCATGTGTTGTAATCATTACAAAAATTTCTATGTAAAGTTTAAAAATTTCAGTTCTCTTCCTTTCAATTCCCTTGCAACCAAACACAGCCAACATGTTTAAAAAGCATAAAACTTGCAATAAACAAAAAGCAAAAACAGAAACAAGGTGATGGGCAGTTTCTATTACTGGCTGACCAAACAACTGAAGGCAAGACCCATTTTACTTTGCTTACCTCAACGTATGAACCCTAACATCAAATTTCTTTTCCCTCATCACTTCCTGAACATCCAAATGGAAAATCAACAATTAGATCAAGTATTGGACACACTCTTATGAGCTGTGCACCAGTCATCATCCTTCAAAAATATATATCTAAACATACACATTACAAAGAATAAAGTTAGGGGGAGGGGCAGAATGAATGAAGAATGTATAGTCAACACAGGTAACAAATGGCTTACAATCCAAATTTCCTTCACATACAGACACTGGAGTTCAGACAGGAAATCTTTTTCACACTTCGTTTCGTCTCAGCTACAAGATGCACTAACATCCACAAATCCAAGCAAATACTTGAACAGTTCATTGAAATATCTTCCATTGTAAGAGTAGCAGAACATAATATGCAGATCATTCACTATAGTGTCATGAAATAGAAGCAGCTTCTCTGCCTTTGACTGTCTCTGATTTCGACTTTCCATCTATTCAATATCTTTCCCGGGAGGGAGGGAGGGAGGGAGGGAGGGGGAAGCCAATTCAGCTTTCTTCGGACAATCTTGATTAATCCTTCAGCTCTCAAAACTGATTCTCTCGTATTTTGTATTATCCAAAAAATAATTCTACCGCTTTTTCAATGTAGCATGACCTGTGTCACCTAGATGCATATGCAGTTTATTCCTGCCATGATAAACCATATAAAGTCAGATCAGGCACCAAGTAGAAAATATTTGTACAAGGTAATTCAAATTCTTTACTAGAATAAAGCAAAGAAGAGACAGTCAGAGCTATACGGGTACCTGGACTCAAAATTCTCACCACATGCGTCACATGTGTTGCTCGATGTCTTTGATGTTGCCTGAGATGGATAAGACTGCTGAGTTAGACAGGAAGCACCGAAAGAGGCAACAAAAATCATATACAAAAACTAAAACCCCATTCAGCAGAAACTTCAAATATTATCAAAGACCATTGCTAGTGCCACTATTATCAAACTACTACAACTCAATGAGACATGAAAATACTTCAGCCACCATGTCAACAAAGGCAGAATTCTGGATACTAAGAAAATACTTAATAATTTTGAAATGCTAGGTGGGAAATAGGCTGCTAGATATTGTAAGTTCCAATTTCTTCAGTGAATGTTAGTGCAAGTTTAAATTCTAGATGAAACTGAAAACTACAATCATTCAAGCCACTAGTAGAATGAGAGTAAGCTGCCAAGGTTCAAATGTCCAGCAGAAAAGTACTCCAGAGAGTAGTCTACACATTAGTACATATACTCATAAATTATGCAACATTTTATGTAACATTATTCACTTAATTCTCCAGGTTTCTGAGATAGTAAAAAGGTTTTGTCAACAAATTGATCAGCAATTGGAAAGCAACTCTTCACTTAGCAATTGAAAATCATAGACTCGAAGTCCGGAGTCATCAATACCCAATACAAGAAAGCACATTCATACTCCTTCAAAGCAATTGCTTGGACAGGTGTGAGATTGGAAAACAAGGAGAAGAAAACTTCACTGCCATTTTGCAAGCCAAAGTGGTGACTACGATTTAAGTAAAAAAAAAAAGAAGGTCATTTTCTGATTCCAGGCTAATTTAACTGTCAGCAAAGAATTCCAATTTATACATATTAATCAATTCAGGTTCACTGTATTGTATATAATTAGATCCACACTAGATTTTCAAAAAAGAACAAGTACAGAAAATAATCAGCAACCCTCACCTTTTGTTTCTTCCCTTTGGACGAATTTTTTGATTTGGCATTCGTATCTTTTCTTCCTGTACCTTTTCTGTCCACTGTCTGGTTTAAAACTTTATGATCTTTGCCAAGGGGCTTGTCTCCTCTACCATCAGTGCCAGTAAACTCAGCCGGATGGGACAAGGATTCCTGCACATGTGCATTGCTATCTTCCTTATCATCATCACTCCCATTGTTGCTACCATTAGTTATAGGGATTTCTTCCTCAGTGGCTTCACTCAACTCTTCCCTTACAT
Source organism: Protea cynaroides (assembly GCA_028583415.1). Lineage (NCBI taxonomy): Eukaryota > Viridiplantae > Streptophyta > Magnoliopsida > Proteales > Proteaceae > Protea > Protea cynaroides. Next base: position 63,273,660 of record CM053268.1, on the reverse strand, counting down.
GTCCTTTAGGTTTTTTGTCACTCACTCCCTTTGCTGTCTTACTCTTACGAGTGCTTTTACGAGCATTGTAGTCCTTCAAGTCAGTTTCTTCACCATCAAAGCTAGCGTATGCTTCATTAGAATAGGAATCTGGTTCATGCCTTCTGGCTGCATTCTTTTTGTTCTTGATGTGCCCTGACACCATCGCTTCGAGAGTGCTTGTTTCTTCATCACAGACAAATGATTCACCAACCTCAGCCTGGCCATTAACATCAGAAACCTTATACCCTTTTTCAGGGCTGGAACGATTTTTAACCTCAGTTTCTTCTTCCTGAAAACCAAGAGAATCTTCGAATTGCTCTTGTAACTCAGTCACACTCTCTTCCTCTAGGGAATCCACATGGGTTTCAACTGCATCACTATCGAAGGGCTCCTTCTCATCGCCATTTCCGTTGTCACCATCATCATCAATATCTAATTCATCTTCGACATCAAACGACTCCCTAAGCTCTGCAATTTTGTCACGATGCTTCTTTGACTGCTCATGATTCTTCCACTGCTTCTCCGACTTAAACTTCTTATTACAAACAATACAGTACAGCTCCTTCGCATTGTTCTGTTTCTTGTCATCCTCCGACTCATCAAACCGGTTCTCAAGTTCCTCCTCATCAACTTTCGCCCATTCAGGCTCCTCATAAAGCCTCGCTTTTGCCAACTTAGCTTGTTGGGCTTCTTTCTTTCGAATCTTCTCCTCTTCCATCCTCTTCTCCTGCTCCTGATTCCTCTTCATCTGCATCTCGATCACCCGTTTATCCCTCTTCTTTACAAACTCAGCTAACCCACGAACCGTGTCGTTGTACTCTTTTCTCGCCTTTTTTCTCAACTTCTTGTTCTCCTCTTCCATAAGCCTCCGGGACTTCCGATTCGGACCAGCCAAGACATCGTATTCATCTACCCAACAAAAATCCAACACAGTACAGAACCCTAGCCAATAATTATAGAAAGCAGAAACCTGAGCATAAGGGTTCTCCAGATTACCCATCAAAGGGGCGTCCCTAACTGCCCCTTGCCCTAACCCTAGCTTCTTAGCAAACGAAACCTCCTGACCGTAAATTTTACCGAAAAGATCACCATAAACCTTGTAAAATCCCTTCCCAGTATCGCCGTAACCGGAGAAGACAGAATTAGAGAAGAAAGAGAAAAGATCGGGGATTTGAAAAGACGAAGAACCAGAGGACTTGGCATCGGAGAAGAGGATCTGAGAACGGTGAGAATCATACCAGGCGCGTTCTCGCTGATCGGAAAGGACCTCGTAAGCATTGACGAGCTCCTGAAAAGCGGCGGTAGCTTCTTCCTCGGGCACTCCGGTCTGGATCAGCTTGTCAGGATGGCGTTGCAGTGCTAATTTCTTGTAGGCGGATCGGATTTCTTCAGAGGAACAGTCTCTGCTCAAACCGAGAATCTCGTACAGGCATCTCTTCTCCGGCGCCATTATTGTTGTTTTAGGTTTAAGAGGGTTCTGGTTTTAAGTTCGTTTGGTCAGGTGATAAGGAGATAGTCGTCTTCCTCGTCCAGTCGTAACCTGCAGTGGGAGAAAAAGCCGCATGTATTAAGGTTGTGTTTAGTATCATTTTTGTTTTTAATTTTTTTTATTTATTAAAAAATATGTTTTAAAATTATTTTGAAAAATAAAATATTGTTTGATAATTATTTAGCATAATAGTTTCTAAAAGAAAAAATAAGTTTGGTATTACATATGTTCAAAAATAATTTTTGAAATCATCTTCTTCCTCAAATTACCTCCTTTCTTCTAAAAACAGACATAATTCTCTGGGTCACTCTGAAGATGTTGGTCCCAGTAGTACAAAATAATTCTCGAAGCCCTATCAGATCGACATCTTCACATTCCGGCTCTTAAACTAATAGAAATGAAAAAAAAAAAAAAATCCCAAAAAGCAGAATTATACCCAAAAACTAACTGATCTTGCCTTGGACCAATCCAATGGACTAGTTTGAGAACGTTGACTTCATTTTGCCTTGACTGGATCCTCTATTTGAGATTAATGATAAGATTACAAGCATTTTATGAAGAGATTATAAACATCAGAGACTGAGGAATGAATGTCAACAACAGACTAATGAAGAGATTACAAACATTTTAATGAAGAGATTATAAGCATCAGAGATTGAGGAATGAATGTCTACAATAGATTAATGAAGAGATTATAAGCATTAGAGATAGAGGCATGAATGTCAACACTTAAAACAATTCAATATCATTAGAATACTAGAACCATCACTAAACCATTTTAAATCTGTCAGGCTAGAAGGGAGACTGCAACATTGGCAATATAGTAACCGCAAGGATGAAAATCAAGGGTTGGAATCAACCCCAATAAACTCGAAGCCAATTCCGATATGCGTTTCACAAGCAAGAGAAATTTGAACCCAAACTATGAACAGACCTAATGGTTTATCTGTCTGAGCACAGACTAACTAGAGCTGTAATTTATGACTTTGAGCCAATGGCTTAAAATTCAATTAGTCTGACCTTCTTATCGTTTCTTGGTTCCTCGCTGACACCATTCTGTGTGGCAAACTCCATTGCCATCTCATAATCAACCTGCAATTGACAGGAAAATGTTATAACCACATCAAGTCCTCCAAAACATCGGAATTAGAAAAACTTAACCCAAACTCTTCCCCACGGTGAACTAAACCCTAGCCCTAGAGGCATGTAGAAAGGCGAGAGAGAGAGAGAGAGAGTTCACCTATTTATGAATTTGAGAGGGCGCTGCTGGTCGGTCCGAATGCACCTACAATGCTCGCTCGAAGGTCCTCAGTGATAAGACGATGGTGAAACTTGAAAGTAGTGAGAAATTTTGGGTGAGCGACAGAAGAAGAGACGTTTTTATAAAAAATATTAAAATTACCATGTTATCCTCTCTTTAAAGCACATGTTCATTAGCTTTTGCGCAAAAATAGCCAAAACCTGTTTTGGCCAAAAATCAAAAAGAGGTCTCAACTTCTTTTTTATTTTGGGCTTGTTTTTATTTTTTTTTCTTTTCATAAATAGCACTTAAAAATGATACCAAACACTTAAAAAACAAAAAATTTAACAAAAATGAAAAACAAAAATGATACCAAACACAACCTAATTTTGAGAATTTTTTTTTTTTTTTGAGAAATTTACTCAAACAACCCCCGAGACAATTGGTTTATTATATAGAACTCTCTGGAAAAAGATCTTGTGTCGTGAGGTCAAAGTGGCAGTGAGAATCCTAGCCACTCAAATTGCATTGGAATGTATCTCGATGCACTTTAAGTAGTCAGTGAAGATATCCTGATGCACTTTGAGTAATTGATCATCACTACCACTTTGGCCTCATTATAGAAGATCCCAATCCACTATCCTCTCCTAACAAAAGTTACACAGTTTTATAACAGTATAATCTACATCAGACGTTAAAAACTGATGAAATTTTTTTAAGACAATACTACACTTACTAAATATAAAATTACATAAATATACCATCGTCTATCTTAGGAACAATGCCATTGCAATTTCTCTAAGAAAACTTGCAAAGGTCTCGTTTTAGAGATAGATAATGATATATTTAAGTGATTTTACATTGAGTAAGGGTAATATTGTCTTGAAATTTTTTGGAATTTCTCTCATTAGTTTTTAACGACAAGTGTGGACTATACTATTATAAAACATTGTTTCAAGGGTAGTCCGTGTAACTTTTATCAAAAGAGAATAATTCAATATAGTAAACCTATTGTCAAGGGGGTGTTTGAGTAAATTTCCCTAACAGAAATAGTACAAGAAGCCTGTCCGGCTAGGTGAAACCTAGGCTCAAACACATGAAAGAGCGAAATGATTGTCCCACCCCCATCAAATAAATAATCCCACCTTAGTGAATGCCCCTGCGTGCTTTCATTGCCCCAATTAGTATAAGGGCCATAAGGCCTGGCAGCGATCCCCATCCCAAGGAAAAAACTAAGTCTATTCTTTTTTTTTGCTAGAAACAAGAATTATACTAAATTAATAAAAAAAAAAAAAATACAAAACACCCTCTATGGATGTAAAACCTCCACCTTCGACATTACTATCAACAAGGCCATTCAGGGTGACTACACAAATATAAACCGAGGTTTATAGGAAGCATCCCACAATACCTCATAAGCCACAAAGAAACTAGGCCTATTTAATAAGTTTTACTGTGGCAACTTTCAGCACCAACATGATCATCTTTGTTTCTAAATCCATCATAACGTTCCAGTCCAAGTTAGTTTTTTCCCTGATAAATCATACCATGAAATATACCCCACGATCACTAAGATATTAGGCCGCAACTTTTCATGTTTGGACTTCAAGATTTCATTCTTCTGGACACAATATGGGTTTGGCTTCCGCTTGCATCAAATTACAATGTATAATGAACTCCAGGAAGATGACCATGGACGGTTCTTCTTCAGTATGAATTATACAAGCAAATACAAATCCAAATCCAAAAACTGTAACTTAAAGCAAGCCAAAAAAAAAAAAAAAAAAAACCAGCCCCAATTTTAAAATTGTCAGGCTACACCACTGAGAGGCAAGCATTATCATCCATACTCATCCAAGGGGAAGCTTACATGTTATTGAATACCTGAAGTAACAGACAAATTCCCCAGAATCAAACAGTTACGTAACTGCTGTACTATCATGATGTACGATACCAGTGGCTCCTTCTACCTGAGATACTGTTCCACAAGAGAGATACATCAAATATCTTAAACGGAACTAAGTGATTCGACTCCTTTCCGATCTTTGGCAGGTAAACTGTTACACAAGTCCTTGGTTGATGAATCTCTCCAGCCCCCAATGTCCATGGATTTGATGCCATATTGCCTACTTGATCTTTTCATTCAAAGGATCACGAACCCAATTTGCCCTCCAAATAATTGAAGAGCATAAAAGACGTTCAGTTTTCCATCCTGCTACCTGTAGCTGCAAATTTATTTTGGGGAGTGGGGAGACCAGTGTAAATGTCCTTTGTGTTTGGGAAAAACCAGTGTAAAAGCTGGTGGTGTTATCAAAACTTCCAAAAAGTAGAAATTTTTTACATGACTTCCAACTTCTGATTTTGGATTTCCTTATCCAATTCAAAGATGATAGTATAAGAACTTCCCAACCATGGACATGTGGTCTCACTTCAGGTAAGATGATATATGTCACAGACAAATCAATCCTGACAGTCCACTTAGCGTGTTTTAATGGGTGATCAAACTATGCTCAACAATCCTAACCATATGACTAATCAGTTTGGTTTATGAGATAAAGAGAATGACATCAAGAGAGAAAAACTTTCATTAATCATGCAATTAAAATCATCCAATTAACGGAATAAAAGATTAGGCATATTGGTTGGGCAGACCACTGATGAACAGATCCAACCATTTTGTGAGCAGGTGAGAGCAATGCCACACTATCCATGTTGAAGAACATCCAGTAGTGGATCTCCTATCTAATCAAATGGGTCAACAGTACATATGACACCAAAACTAATGGGATAACATGTCATCATCTTATCAGGCTGTATTTAGATCCTGGGAGTTGAAATGTCCATCAGTCACGTAATTAAAGAGCACATTTGACTTTCAGAGCCCAGGGATGTGAAGTAATTCCTTAATTTCCCTTGAGTTTCTATTTTCAGGTGGATGTTCAAACTCCTATTGTTGAATATGATTTGCCAGCAGGTCATTTCCAGTTTCAAACAGTCAACCTCATCCATCATCAATCAAATTGATTCCAATGGTAGCTTATTTTCCTAAGATTCATACAGAGCCTTAATTGTTCTGCTGAATATGTCAGATAGCAGACTTGTTAATCGCAATAACCTATGCTACCAGCTTTATGAAAATAGTTTTGTACCTTTGCAATGAAAATTTCATAATGTTTATCCATCCACTGTTGGCTTTCGGCATGCAACAGTTGTGTTCTATCCACAAGATTTGCCATTACAAGTGCATGAATGAATGACTGTAAATTATCAGCAGCTGTTGAATGTTTATGTATCACAACATTGATAATTCCTTTCCTCTCCATCAGCAGGTACTTCACTGGACAGGATAAAAGACAACTAAACTGGGTTATGATTGTGGTTAAGATTCATAAGTTGAAAAGATACAGGTTATGTACATGTTTGACCTTCCTTATGGTAAGAATTTGCAGAGCCTAAGAGATCCCAACTGTAAATCAAGGAATTGAACTGTCAGAAATATTGCTGCATTATGAGGAGAATAAAACTAAAGACTCACATTTCACGGTGATCCAGTGACGAAACCCTCACACCCAGGTGTACCCTCTTGTGTAGTAATTTAGCTGCCTCCAAGCTCCATGAACAGGTCCAGACAGGCAAGACATGCTCCATGCGTGAGACCCGCTGTGGAGATAGAACTGGCAAAAGATTCAGAGACGAGAGTTCAATACCAGAAATAGCATCAGTAGATTAATAACAGATTTGTAAAATACAAGTGGGTGAGTTTATAAATAAAAGAAAGATATCGAGCCTGCGTCCAGTCAGCAGCTAACTGGTCCAGCTTCAGTAAAGATTATGCAAAGACAGGATTACTGGACTGAATTAGTTCATAGCTCAACCCAACAGAACTCAAGTTTTGGCTTAGACAGAGTTTGAACTGCAGTTCTCCAGAAGCTGGATTTGATTGACAAGAACATTTTCAGTTTCCTTATGTAGTGTAATGTCGGACCAATCCTAAAGATTACCCTGGCCAGTTTCCTTAAAATGCTGCAAAAGAATTGAGGCCCTTTCACCATTTAACGTTGTCAAGCAAAGGCATCGAACAGCTCTATAGTTTGCTGCAGAAAGCAACAAGTAACGAGTTACTGGGCACTGCCAGTGTTAAAATAAAAAATAGAATACATCCCAAGTAAGGTTTTGATGATAATATGCAAAAAATCAGAGGAAAATTATATGAACTTTGTGGGAAAAGGCAATAAACTGATTAAGAGGAAATAAATATAGTAAAAAATGCTCAATCTATCAAAAGAATAAAAAAGTAAAGAGTAAAATATAGGTACCTTCCCTGTAGTTTGCCCTTAAATCAGGTACACCCCATACCTTTCAAACAATTACAAAGACACCCTCTTAAATCAAAATAAATTACAACAAAACCCATTTTGTAAGTGAATTTCTGTTAATTGACGACGAAAGGTAAAAGTTAAAATTTTAATACCTAAAATACCCAAATGGGTTTTTAATACCTAAAATATCCAAATGGTTAAGTTAACGGACCATTTTATCCCCTTAAATATTACCTAAAAAAAACTGTTGTGTTAAGAAATCCTATTGTCAGTTAATATTTAAAGGGGTCAAATGGTCCGTTAACTTAACCATTTGGGTATTTTAGGTATTAAAATTTTAACTTTTACCTTTGGTCACCAGTTAACAGAAATTCACTAACAAAATGGGTTTTTTTTGTAATTTATTTTGATTTAAGGGGGTGTCTTTGTAATTGTTTGAAAGGTTTGGGGTGTACTTGATTTAAGGGCAAACTATAGGGGAGGTACCTATAATTTAGTTATGCATATTTTCTTTTTCCCGCTATTAATGTGCATGTATTTATCTGTTTGTCTGTTGGATTACCATAATATTTCTGAAATTAAATTCTTCCGTCTTCCTATTTCATGTTGGATAATCTTTCTCTGAAAAGTGTCCCACAAAAAATACCCACAAGAGATTCCATATAGTGTATAATCAAGATTCAGCCAAAAAGTTTAGGGTTGGACATTTTTTAAATTGAACTTACCATACATATGGAACATGGTGAGGGACAGGAAACAGAGCCAAATAACTAAGGGGTGTCCCATTGTGATGCGGGCAAGTAGCATTCCGAATATCATCCCAATCATCGTTGCCATTGTCTCTTGACTGCCTTCCTATCCAAAATCAAGAACAAGTTAATGAATGGGGCCAACCAAAAAAGTATAAGTTCATGCATGAATTGAACTATAAGAACTGTATGATGGTACCTTAGCAGATATATCTGCCGCATTGTTTTGCAGTGAAAAATGCTGTGTCAGAGCAGCCCTAGTTGCTCCACTTGCAACACCAGCTAATTACGAAGACAATATAAAAATAATCAATGATAAGCAATAATTAAGTTTGATGGCAAAAGAATCATGATACTATAAATCCAAAACCAAAAACAGAGATAAGTTTGCTTAGGCATATAAATCCAAAACCAAAAACAGAGATAAGTTTGCTTAGGCATGCATAATTCACCAGTATTACCTAAATCCCCCCCCTCATGTAGAGAAAGGAACAGAAATCACAATCTAATACCATAAAGTAGTAAATTTATTTATTTCTTTGGTGCAGGGGCCAAGAAGAAGTCTTATCAAATCTGAAAATAATGAATAAACACCAATGATTCCAACATTCCACACCTGGCATTCAATTTAATCAGCTTACTGGGTTTCAGGAAAATGCTGATTTGGAGCTTGATTGTATATTCAAGCACATATTAACTGTAACCATGGTCAGGTTGAGAGGACAAAACTGATAATGTTGGTCCACATAATATAAAGTGAAATTCGAATAATAATGTTAATAAAACTGTATTTACTTCTGAATATCCATGGTTGGTTACTTGGGCTATTTTGCTATTATTTATTATTAATTCCATCAAGCAAAGTTTCACCTTACTTTCAGTTCAAATTTTTTTTGTCAACACTGCTATTTTCTTATCAAGTTCTAATTAGACAGTTCTAATCACTAAATAAATGTGACATAATACATACAGCACATGCTACTGCTTAATATCAGCTTTCAGCAACTAAATAAATAAATATTGACCTGCAGTTTACAGAGAACTTACTGAATGATCTTGAGAGGCTTCCTAGGCAAACTATTACAACAAAAGCTGAGGGAAACAAAGGAGAAACAAGGTCCATCAACATCCCTGCAGCGAAAGTAGTGAACCATGTCATTTTTAGATAAAACAAAATAAGCCTGTGGCTATCATAATGAGGAACCATTGGCAGTGGCAGCTTTTTTTTTTTTTTTTTTGGGGGGCCCAGGGGGGTTGCTACTGTAATTAAGGAACTGCAGTTCCAATTAGATGAGTAAACAGATGACATTTACCTCTTATGACATTACGATCACCTCAATACATTAGTTTGGTATGCCAAAATTCAATAATCATAATTAATTTTCATGTCTTTCAAAATCACAATTTTCTGAAGGCTCCGTTTGGTTGCAAGGGAAATTAAAGGGAAGGGAAGTGAAAATTTTCAAACCTAAAAAAGAAACTTTTATAATCATTACTTAATATAATTGTATACAACAACAAGAAGAATCATATTACCTAATATGATTGTATAAATTACTTAAATTTCTTACCATATTTAGTAATGAAGCTTTTTAGATGTAATTTTTATTTTACTTTTTAAATGCAAGGGATTTGGATGCAAAGTAAAGTGAAAGTTAATAACCAAATGTGGAATGATTTAGAGTTAATTACATAGTCGTCATTGTCATGTGCTGTAATGACTACAAAAGTTCCCTTTTTAGGTTAGAAAATTTCACTTCCCCTTCTTTTTGTTCAAGAGTGGGTCGATATTGCCACACCATCATCTTATTGGCTTCTAAGCTTTGGACTTCTAGACTTAGAGTTACATTAGGATTTATGTTTCCTAGTTATTTATGATTCTAGTTTCCTAGTTGTTTATCTTTCCTAGTCTTGATAGAAGACCCATGGATGTAGTCTTTTCATTTTATTGTAATTGCTCTATTTTCTATTTAATGAAATCAGCAGTAGGAGGAGAGAAATTCACGATTCTCTCTTTCCATTCTCTCCATCTTCTTCTCTTCTCTCTTTCTTTCTAATTTGTTACACCTTTCAACCGAATAGAGCAAAAGTAATTAGCAATGGAAGTTGCAAGATATAGGTAAAATTGACAAATCTATTAATAGCTTGAAACAAACGAGTGGTTCAATTGGGAAGGGCCTGAAACAATAACAACAACAAAGTATTATCCCAACTAAATGGGGTCCACTACATGGTTCTTTACCCTCCAATCAGCTCTATTCAAGGTCATACTTGATATAAACCTAAGTTATGCATGTCTTTCGCCACCACCTCTCCTATAGTCATTTTAGGTCTACCCCTGGCGCTTTTAGTTCATTCAATCTAAATCAAATCATTCCTCCATTATGGAACATCTAAGTGCTTCCGTTGAATGTGGCCAAGCCACCTCAAATAACTTTCTCGTAGCTTATCATGTGTAAACACCTCATTTTGTCTCACCCCCTGAACACCTAAGGAGGACCCAAAAGTCCCCCATTCTACTAGGTTTGGAACTCATTCTCGGGTCTTAAGTGTCCCAGAGGCCTCTAGCCTGTACTAAGAGCTATTTCCCAGATTCTAGCCACAATGGTCAAAATTACCAACATACCCCTAACTATGAGTTGCCCAGGTCAACCTAAAAATCAACTTTTCCCAATGTAAGATAAGGTCACAATGACCTAGGACTAGCTGAGAGCTTTGAAATGACACTGGAATCGGCTCAATAGAAGTTTGGAATCTCAAGATATGACCTTTACAAGTTTTCAATCACCGACCCGGTTCTCCCGTGAACTAGGACAGGTATAGACCCAATCCAGGGCCCCAAAAGAACAAAGCCATAGACCCAGGGCTCGGTCCTAGGTCTCTAAATTACCAATCTAATTTATCGACCTGAGTGAGGTCTCGTCGACGTCGCCAATCCAACTACAAAGTCAATTCGAAGAGGTTTCAAGGTTCTCCAGAACTCTTCAATCCCATTCCAATCCATCCCATCTCCATGAGATAGACCTTATCTTTTACGTGGCAAGCTCCCAAAGACTCTAGGAAGTCTTTCCTTTATCTCAAAACACTCTTTCCATATGGATTGAACACGAATTTGATCCAAACTAGGGTTTTGAGTCTTGACTCCTTTTCAACCCATGATCTTGTGTTACTTGATCTTCACTCAATATCCAATGATTTGAGTTGAGATTTATTGCATTACGAAACTCAGGAGGCGAGCTAGATTTTCCCCCTCTAAATACTCACTCTTCTCCACAATGGAGAGAGGCCTAGACTCGTTTGGGAAGAGCTGTCTTAGAGAGCCACTTTGAGAGAGCTTGTTCTTCATTGTTCTTCCCCAACTTGTCAAATCAAAGCTTTGGAACTTGGTTTTCATTGTTGTGATCGTGCTTTCACCATCATCCTTAACCTACCTACGGATCATGTATATCAATTTCATTTAGTTACCTATTTTCTTAAGCAAAATCCTACTTTCTTTTACCTTGCATGGTGAGGAAGAGGTATATCTCCATTGACTTTCAGGGTGATCGGAGATATGCTTTATTGCGCCTCATTTCCATAGATCTAAGATGGGAATAACTAGATCATAGTTTATTTCAGTTATTTAATTTCATGTTTGTGTAGAGATTAGGTAACTTTGCACCATTATTTCTTGTGTTCGAGCATGAAATACCTTATTATTGCATATAGTAATTTGGAGGAACTTTATGCAAGAATTTAGCATATTAATTATTTAATTTTCCATGATCCCAATCCCCTGTTAGCTATCGTAAATCATCCTAGTTCATGCATCTATGCTTTGTTCAAAATTTTCTCTTTTTTAGATTCTCTCTCCTATGACATAAGGCTGTCCAAATGATTGGCCATAGTGCTACCCATATTTTCTTTGTGTTATTTTGATGCCATTATAAAGGATTTATTATCCCAACATCGCACGTTTTAAGCCAAACCAAAGGCCGAATTTATCCAGGCAGACCGGAGTGCCTAACACCTTCTTTGGACCGTACCCTGACGTGCTCCTTGAATCTTAATTTTAGACCAAGTTCCCTATCCATGGATCATATCCGGAGTCAATTATGCGTACTAGACCCCAATCTAGGTAGCAACTCCAAAAACCCTTGAATCATAGTGTGCACCTTATTCCCTTCGTGCACTGAACAAGAACCCGTTGTTCTCACATCATGTATCGGAGCTACTCCAAAATCAACTCTAATATGGTCATTTCTTACTTTGTCATTCTTAGTTTTGCCACACATCCATCTCAACTATATTGAGTTTATCTATATAATGCTTCTTAATAGACCCACATTCCATATCATACATCATAGCCGGTCGAATGATTGTCCCATAAAATTTTCCTTTAAGCTTTAAAATAATACATCGATCACATAACACTCCAGACGCACCTCTCCACTTCATCCTTCCTATTTTAATTCTTTATAAAACATCATCCTCAATATCACCTTCTTTATTTATGATTGAACCTAGATATCTAAAATAATCATTTTGTGGATTCTCCCTCTCATCAATTTTCACCAACTCATTACCCGACCTAGTGTGACTAAGTTACACACGATATACTCCATCTTCGTTCTACCTATCTTAAAACCTATTGAATCCAAGTTTGATCTCCATAACCCCAGTTGGCGTTAATCTTTGCTTTTGTCTCATCTACCAAAACAATATCATCAGCATAAAGCAGACACCAGAGAACCTCGTCTTGAATGTCTCTAGTTAAATCATTCATGATAAGTGCAAACAAATAAAGGCTTAAAGGTGATCTTTGATATAACTTAATTGTAATTGGAAATTCACTACATTGAGTTCCCACATTTCTTACACGAGTCACCATACTATAATACATATCATTGACTATGTCCACATATTTACTTGAACTCTTTTACATATTTACTTGAAATTAATACATTACCGATGACATTACCAATGACATAGACATACAAGTAGAATGGCAAGTATTTAAACGTATAAATGTGGACAAGTATATAAATAGGAGGGGAAAAAACCCCTTTCTGGTTGTAAAAATTATATGAACATTGTTACAAATAAGAAGAGGAGCCATACCGATGTCATTCATCAGATCTGCAACTAAACGCCACATTTTGGCATTGCTATCCAGGTTAGAGCCCTAGAGCAAAAAGAAAGTCAAAGAACATTACTATCTTAGCCTACAGTTTGAAAAGAAGAATATACTAACGAAGCAGCGCTACTACATTCAGATACAACAATGCAACCTAAAAAATAATAAAAAAGAACACAGTTTGCACCCACCAGCCAATTATCAACCTATGGTGCTTCCCAGAATGTTTATGTTCATAAAAAAAAATTTACTAATGAAAATCCCAATTGTGCCATGCAAAATAAAGTAGCTAATAAACAATTCAATCACTAAAATGGAGGCAAACATACCTGGTAGAAAGTGAATAAGATGCCTCCAAGCATCCCCGAAAAATCCCTCAAAAACCACTGTGGCAGTTTTCACAATAAAAAACAAATTTTAACAGAGCAATTCCAGAGAGAGGGGCAAAGGGGCGGGGGTGATGAAGAAAACAGGAAAATTCTGAAGTACGATGACAATGTGAGACTAAAAATGACAAAAAAATGACCTGGTGACTAGAAAAAGGTATGAAAATTAAGGGAAAAAATGAAATTTACCAGATCAGAAATACTTTACCTGAAATGTTGCCCCAATTACAGTAGCTGATTTCTCACCAACTCCAATAGCACCCAAGAGGGCCTAAAGAAATCATAGTTCAAAGTATTAAAAAAATCATACAAGTCTAAAGTGACTGAAATGGTTATAAGAACATTGAAAATTAGAACCTTACTTGGGTTGAGAGCATCATGCGTATATAAGTTGAAAGGCCCTAAAACAAATCAGAACAACAAAACGGAATTCACATCTCAGTGATTCTATGCCAGAAAGCCAGTGAATTTACCCAAAATTTGGGTGACCATAATTACCTGCAAAGTATCCCAGGTTTGGAAAGGAACGTAATCTGGCGTGACACTACTCGGAAAACCCTGAAAGCCCAAAAGAAGAAAGCGAACTCAGAATCTCATAGGAGGGAAAATCAGTGATAAGAGAGTCCAGCTGAGAAACTGATTAACAGACGCACTACAATAAAGAAAAATGAGAAAACCACCAACGTTTATCTGATTCTACAAACTTCAAGGGAAGCCCACCAATTCTTATACCGCAGTTGTGATGAAATAGTAATTTTGATAATATTAGTGGAAAGATAACTGAATGGTGTATACTTGTCGAGATCATGTAGTTGAACTAATGAAAGAAGCAAAATAATTTTGTATTTAAGAACTTGTCGATTATGAAAAGAATCCAAAATCTACAAAAACGGAAAGGAGCGAGGAGGGGTGGACTTGCCTCCGGTACGAATGCACTGAGAACTCGTCTCCAGACCTCGTTAAATCGACTACCCGATCTATGATAGAAGGAGAAAAACAACTACATCACTAACCAATAAAGAGAGTAAGAGGTAATTGGCAAAAAGGAACTTTGAGTTTCAGTGGAACCTGTGAAGAGAGAAAGATGTGGGAGTGGCATTTAAGATAGCAGTCCTGGAGAGCTTCGTAGAAGAAGATCCATTCCATTCCTCCACTAGAAACGTCGACGATAGCTCCTTCTCTTCTGCTCTTTCCATTTCCATGGCAAAGGCAGAGAACACACGAAGTGAGACTGAGAGGGAGAGAGAGAGAGAGAGCACACCAAATCACCAAAGCCTTCTTTCAATTTGTTCGTTGACATCGTCTTCGTTTCATACGGAATTTTATTTGAAGATCGCAATTTTATTTAAATATTAGAGTTTAATGGGAATGGTCCAATATTTTTACCATTCTAGCGTTATGCTATGGAGAAATCCAACTTAGCAGCAGTGTTTGGCAACATGGAATCCAGAGATGAAACATCTTTTTGTAGGTTTTCCTTTAATTATCTTCTTCTGAAGGAACTTTCAATTGCACATTTGCACCTGAATTTCTTCTTCTTTTTTTTTTCCAAGGCTCAGCTTGTTTCCGTCTAAAAAGGGTAGAAAATTTTTTTTCCTTATAAAATAGGATATTTCCGGTTGTTAGTTTCAACATGAAATGCTAAGAAAGGCATTGAAAAAGTAAAAAAAAAAATTACATGAAAAATTACTTCATGTAAAATATCATTGCAAGGAAACTTTTACCATGAAACAAACAAACCCTAATAGAATATTCTAAATCTTTCTAGATAACACTTTTGCTTTTCCGTTTGTTTTGATACAAAATTTTACATGTAAAAAAAATTTCAATGTTTGTTTCTAGTAAGTAAAAGTAAGACGAAGTTCATTTTCCATCCCCCTTAGAGATCACTATATTTTACCTGATGGAAGTAAACATTGAATTTTTTTTTTTTACTTATAAAATGTTACACATAAAATTTTGCTGTAAAATTTTACGTCAAAACAAACGGAGCCTCAAGGAATAATCACAAGTGCCCTTCTGCATCCTTACACAATATTTTTTCTTTTGGATGCATTGTCTTTCAATGCCAGGCATAATTTGCTGAAAGCGTTCTTTAATTGTGGCTTTGGTTCCGTTTGTTTTGATATAAGATTTTACATGTATTATTTTATATGTATTTTTTTTTCAAAATTTGTTTCCAATAGGTAAAAAAAAGAAGTTCATTTTCTCATCCCCTCGGAGATCACTACATTTTGAAGATTGATAAAAAAAAACAAATATTTTGAGAAAACCTTTTTCTATGAGTTTTGTATTCATACGCATTCCACAATATATAGAGATTGTATAACAATATTGATTGGGTTCAATCTCATGAGATAAGGGATTCAATCCCATTAAATAGGAAACAAGATAACAGCCATATGTGGAGATTCAAAATTTAAAATTGGATCTTATCTCTTATCTTCGGTGGAGTGGTTGTTGGCTATTAGTTGCTTATCAGCCTCCCTCAAGCTGAGCGGAGGTAGACATAAGCAAAGCTTGGACTGTAAGCATTGAAGACGTATGGAACTAAGAGGCCTTTGGTGAAGATGTCAGCTACTTGGTCCTTGCTGGAGTTATATTTGACGACAACCAAATTCCGCCCAACAGGTTCTTTGATGTAGTGATAATCTATGGCAATGTTTTTAGTCCGCACATGGAAAACAGGATTGAAAGCAAGAGCTATGGCCGAGATTTTGTCACACTAGATAATGGGAGGCACCGTGAGGGTGCAGTGAAGTTTTCGAAATAGTGAATGGAGCCAAATAACCTCGGAGGCAGTTTGGGCGAGACATTTATATTCGGCTTCAGAGGATGAGTGAGCCACGGTCGTTTGTTTCTTAGCACACCAAGCAATTGGATTGGAGCCAAGATAAACACAATATCCCCCAGTGGAACGTCAATTTATTCGACAACCGGCCCAATCTGCGTCGTAGTAGGGATTCAAGGTTAGAGGTCCATGGGTGAGATGTAGAGTGACTATGATGGTACCCTTTAAGAATTTTGGAATTCATTTCACAGCAGCAAGATGAAGTTCAGTAGGTGCCTGGAGGAATTGAGAGACCTAATTTACAGCAAAGGAGACATCAGGCCTCATTAAATAAGTGACATATTGCAAGGCCGCAACAAGGCTTTGATATGCTGTGACATCTGTGAGAAGGGGTCAGTCATCAATTTCGAGCTTATGTGTAGCCGCGGGAGAGCTAACAGGCTTGCATCCGATCATGTTAGCTCATTTTAAGATCTTTAAAATGTATTGTGATTGATCAAGATAAAGACCAGAGGTGTGGCATTGCACATGAATGCCCAATAAACGAGAAAGAGGGCCGAGGTCCTTCATCTTGAATGTCTACCCAAGATAGTCCTTGAGGGGCCTAAGGGCAGTGGGAAGGTTTCTTGTAATGATGATATCGTCTACATAGAGTAGAAGATAAATGGTGACCTGTTGTTGATGAAAAATAAACAATAATGGGTTGGATTGAGAGACATGAAATCCATAGTCTAGAAGCCGAGTAGCAAATTTCTCATACCATGCCTGTGGTGCTTGACGAAGACCATAGATGACCTTCTGCATAAGACAAACATGAGTTGGTTTAATGGGATCAGTATAGCCCTGTGGTTGTGCCATATAAACGTCTACTTGAGGTCACCATGCAAGAAGAGACACTCGACATCCAGTTGCTGCAAAGGACAATAATGGGAAACAGCAAGAGAGATAATGATTTTGATTGTGGTTGGTTTCATAATTGGGCTACAGGTTCCAATAAAGTCGAAGCCAGGCTGTTGTTGGAAGCCTTTAGCCACGAGTCTCACCTTATAGCTACTGATCATACCATCAGCACGATGCTTTTTCCGATAAACCCATTTACAAGTGATTATGTTCATAGATGAATCATATGGGACTAATTGCCACGTTCCTTGCTGCTATAAGGCATTATATTCTTGATCCATGGTTGCCTGCCATTCATGGTGTTTATTGGCCTTAGTGTAACATGTTGGCTACTGCAGAATAGAAGATAAGAAAGCAGAGGAGATTGGGTGATTAGTATGAGTGAATGCTTTTCTTTTGGAGATGCCAGACTTGGTTCTAGTTTGCATTAGGTGAGAACTAGAGGTAACCGGGACAAGGGATGATGGAAGGGAATGGTTAGTCAGTGGTGGTGGTGCCACAGGGGTAAGGGTAGGAAAAGGGTGGGGTATCTCACCAGTGGTGTCACATCTCAATTCTGGTCTAACCAGATTAGTGTGATGAACCGCCAATAAATCAACAATTCAACCAGGATCTCGTATAGGTCGTACCTACCATATCAAACCACACACACATTCCACGGTTATAATCAGAAGTAATAAATAAATAAGCGAAAGTCTTACAGATAATGAACTCAGTGTCTAACAATGATAACAAATAATTAATCCGATTATCTCCAAAACTCAAGACATAAAAGTAAATAATCCATTACATGTTCCAATAATCAAATATAGTTAAACTAATCGAATATGCACTGGTTGCACTCGCATGATGAATCATGCGCATCTTCAATAGCTTCTACGTCCATGGTGAAAATGTGTCCATACGTCGACGCATTCATATATTCTTCAACAGTAGGACCTGCATCATCAACTAAAAATATTCAACGTCGAAAGGGTGAGCACACATCACGGCTCAATGAGCAAACAAAACAATGCAACAAACATATGCATGCATTCAATTCATATCTTTGGTCTGGTTTTTAAGTTTACAATGTGCTATAGAAAGGTTTGGTGGCCCCCGCATCTCTATACACGAGTGTGTGAATTCGCCCAATAGATCAAACACCATTGCCGTCCCACATGCACTCACCATGGAATAGAGAGAGAGCTAAAGTATCCAGATCAAACACCGCCAACACTTCCCCGGATGTCCTATCCATACCAACACGTAAGCCCCTACTGACGAGGGTTTGCAAACTAGGCTCGCAACTAACCAATCCTAATGCCAAACAGTGTATTAAAGATCTCACCCTAGCATCCCTCAATACGTCCATAGAGATAGAGTTAAGACCCCTCGACAGAGTCAAAGACCATACGGTTCGAGACCACCTCCCCTGATGCCCTACGACGTAATAGTTCTGCTAAGGTAATGACGATACGATGATGTTAGTGGACAAGACTTTTGTAGAGATAGAGCTAGAGTCTGGTGACGAGGTCAAAGACCACCCTGATGCTCTACTCGCATCCAACATACCAACCACATATATACATTCACATGTCTATTCCTAGCATCATCATCATCATCATGTTATAAATAAATAGAATTAAATGTGCATGAACAGTAATAGCATGAATATTGGATGACATATGAGATGCACATTACAAGCATACAAGTATAGAATCAATCATGACATTGGACTCAATAAAAATAAATAGTTTGTTATTAACCAATTAGTTTATGTCGGGTTCCCTCACCTGTTAGCAATACTCGATCTCCTTTCAAGCCTTGAAATTCTCTTTGAATTGATTTAATAACCTAAAAGTTATATGAATTTAAGTTAGGGTTCATATGTGACATGTTACAGTAGTCGAAAATCTAAACAGAGCACCGATAGGTGTCTGATTGGTCCTATGGTCTCATACTGTATCGACCTTATTGCCTACGGTCGATACCCTACGGTCGCATATGGTGCGACCGTAGCTGCGACCATATGGTTTCTGAAATCTTTTCGAATGCCTATGGTCGATCCTCTGGTCATGCTAGTCATGCTATGGTCGACCGTAGCTGCGACCTTGAGATTTCTGATCATAGACTACATGCAATTCGAGTTCTTCCTGGGTCAATTCTTCTGATCTTTAATGTGGTTTATTCTAAGGTTATCCTATGGTCATCATTAGTAGTTTCTTATCAACCCTAATCATCAAATTCACTCCTCATGGTTCTCCTTGGGATTTTCTCAAGAAAATCACATAGATCATAATAGGTTGATATTGCCTATCTTCCATAGAAGTCTTATTCCTTAGAGTTTACATCTCCAGAGATTCGTTTCATACCTTTGCCTGTGATAGAGAGCCAATCTCTTCTTAGCAAATTCCTCTCCTTAGCTTTTTCTTCTTCTCCTTCTCTTCCTTCTCTTTCTCTAGGGTTTACTAATGTTCTAAAAGAGTGAAAAAGGATTGAGGGACGTCCTTTATATTGAGAAAAACTCTCCATATAGAGTCATCTTTCAATTAAGAAAGCAATCCCTTAGTTTAGGAAAGTTTTCAAAACTCAGAGTCTGATCTGAGGTCTTACGGTCGATCATACGGTCGCATAAACCATCGACCGTAGGGTCAAAATCATAGACCGTGGGGTTCTGGATTTGAGATTTTTGTTCCCTTCCTTATGGTCGACCATACCTACCAAGGTATGCAACCTTATATAGGTTTTTAGTGTTTTTAACTCGATTCTCATACCTGGTTTGTGATCTATCTTTACACGTTCGGTTCACTTGGTCCAGGAATAATGGGAAGACCTGGCCGACATGGTTAGACCAAGTTAGTGGAGTGCGGGTCTTACATTGGGTGTGAACATTCTGAGGTGCAGCATTCTGAGCTCTAATATTTCCTTCCTGCCCTTGCTGACCTTCATTGTTGTTGGTCTCCATAGGTGGTGGAGATGGGTTTGTATTCTGTCTCCTTCTACTTACTTTATGCCCAGCCATTTAAACTCTTGGTTGATGTGTTATTGGCAAAGCTACACATGTGAGACAAAATAGAGTGGTGGTATTGGGTTAGTCTCACAATGAAAGGCGAGAGAAGAACAAAATCAATAGGCAAAAGTTCGAACAGAATCAAAATGCAGACAACAGTCAGTTATACGGTCGATGGCCTACTGTCGCATGTTGTGCAACCATAGGTACGACCATCAAATCCCTTCTCTTCGGTAGGGCTGTCAGTTGCTTATCACATTTTACCTTTTTAAAACAAACATCAACATTTTTTAGCCTTATTTTGATTGTATTACCAACCAAAGAGAGATGAGAATGATGTGAACCAGTACCCAAAGGTAAAATATAGTGATCTCTAAAGAGAAGGGGAAAGGAACTTCTATCTTTATTTTACATGGTGAAACAAACTTTGAAAAAAAAAAAGTACATACAAACTGTTACACTTAAAATTTTACTTGCGTCCTGTTGCCGCTGGTTCTCGTCCGGAGTTTCCAATTAATTACACCTTTCAAGATGGAAGCAAAGTAAACAATAGAGGGTGGGTTCGAAAACCTTGTGGCCACTCCAATGCTTAAGTTAGAACCGGTAACAAGTAGAATGGAGCTCTATATAAAGAAGATATGAGTTCCTGTAGAGATGGGTCTAAGCATTTTGACGGAGTAATAAGAGTGTAAAAATTAGGATCCAGTTACCTTTGTTCTGAGTTTTATTTATAGAGGCATGGAATAGCATTAATTTCGACCTTGATTGAAGCAATTTGCAATGATTTCGGGCACGTCTCTAACCCCATGCAATTTGCCAGTAATTGTCATGGTGGTTTCGTCATGAAAAGCTGAGATTCCCACTATCCAATCCCCTAAAGATAGGGATCGGGTGTGGGTAGGAGATCTTCTAGACTGTCGAATGAGGATCTTGCGATGGACTTCCCATAACTGCCTCCGATACTATAGCTCAGAGATATCCTCACTAGCTGGCACGTGGCTGCATCGAGGAATTTTTCCTTATTGATGTTGATTCATGGTTATCCTCAAGATCCTTGGGATAACCTTTCCGTTTATCCTTCTCGTGAGAGGTGGCATTCATCAGCAAGTTTATAGGCAGTGACGTATGTTGTGTCTTCATTGGTGATGAGTATTAGACACATGTTCTTCTCTGATTGGTAGTTTTATTCTTCCCCTATCACATCAAAACAAGCTGAGCTTTCGTGAAGAGTTTGTCTCTTGTATCTAATAATTTCATAGCTTCATTCCCTAATGGTTCAAGGAAAGAGTACAACAATGCCTGTTTGGAATAACATCGTCCATGCTATTTAAGATTGTTGTAGTGCTTTCTCAAGATCTTTTTTTATTCAGTTTAGAGATTCATCTCTAGCCTGAATTGCAAGATGATCGACGGAGCCAAAAAAAACTTGTTATATACACAAGTCATAAATGCCTCAATATTCGGAGTAGATTGTTTAAACATGAAATCGTCTATTAAAAGGGCGTCCCAGTGCATGAGGCTCCTGCTATTGCAAGGTCTGGAGAGGGGCAAAATAACACAGCCTTACTCCCGCAACACAGCGAGATTGTTTACGTATGAAATTGTCTATAGTTTCCAAGATTATATCTTTTTGAAAGTAACTGTAAGAACCGTGTTCTAAAACTGGGTCTAATCCATGGTTATATATGATGACAGGTCTCCCAATCATAACCGGACCGGAGGGCGAAGCCGGGTGACGAGCCACTCAAATTTCAGGTAAGAAAAACTATAAAAAAATGCCTAAGTCTCATACCGGTTTGACTATACCGGTTGCGGTCAGTGCAACCGGTATGTGCAACCGGTATGCTATACCGATTGGACTATACCGGTTGCGGGCACTCCAATCGGTATGTGCAACCGGTATGCTTGATTTCGGCTGGAGACGGACTCCAGCGGGCCTTTCTCTCAGAATGGAAACTTGGAAAGTTTCCAACTGAGGGAAAGGCTTTCCATGGACGGCCTCCCTCTATTAATAGAGAAAGATACACTCCATTGCTCCTTCTCAAAAATCCTAGCCGTCTGGAGAAGAGCTGAGAAGGACAAGGAGGTGGAAGCTGCCAGGAAGGAAGAACACGCCGCCAACCAACAGACACCGCCGGTAAGTGCTTTATTCTCTTAGTAATTTTAGGATGTCGGATCAGAGCTGCGAAGCGGCGCAGCGATCCAAAAAGCCTATAATTTCCATTGTTTTCCTCATTCGGATCCAACCCAGGTTTGATACGGTGTTCTAGCCGAAATCCGAAGGCCATTAGAAGGCTTGGACCTTAGTAAAGGATAGGAGAAACCCTAGAGACCTAACCATTAGTCGACAAGGAGGGGAGATCCGAGATCTCACTCTCAGATCCAAACCGCAGGGTATACCGGTTGGACGCAAGGTCCAATGGTATGGGCCTGCGGTATATACCGCAAGCACATACCGGTCTCACTCAGTGAGATCTGAGTGAGACCGGTAAGTGCAACCGGTATATACCTGTAAGACCCGTGTCAAACTAATCCGGTCTTACCACCTTGAACCAGGTTTACCCATCATGGTCGAGTCAAGTGGACCAAGGGCGTGATGGAGATCGAGATCCCAGGTATAAAATCGACCCAAAAACACTTAATTTTAGGGGAGGGTAGCATACCCAGCCAAGTAGGGTCGGACCTCCCAAAACAGAATGTCAGACCCTCAGATTTTAAGGGAGGGTCGGACAGCTTAAGACCCTAGGGTCGACGGGATCATCGACCCTCCCATCGACCCTCGGTTTCTGACGGATATAGAAATTAGGAAAATTTCCTAATTTTCGAGTGGGATTCTTTCCAAATCTCAATGGGACTTATTTAGGATGTTCCTAGTCTATTTAAAGGACATCCCTAAGCCACTTTCACTCCTTTCACAACCCTAATTGAATTGAGAGAAAGAGAGAAGAAGGAAAAGAGGAAGAAAGGAGACAAGGAGGAAGACTTAGCAAAAAGGAGAAGAGTTACAGAGAAAGATTAATCTTCTCAGGTATGGATACTAATTCCATGAGTTTCTACAGACCTTAGGTTAGATATGGTTGAGTGTAGGATTTCGGAGAAACCCAAACCATCCATTCATGGTTAGGTTTTCATGGAAAACCATAGGAGGATGCACGAAAACTATTTAGATGGATTATACATGGTTCTAGACCATGGAATGACTGTTGAATGAATGTAGGAAGCAAGCCATAGGACCCCAAACACGAAGAGTGGATTTAAAAGTGGAAATTGGACCAGAGGGCATCGAGGGTCGCACCGAGGGTCGATAGACCATCCGACCCTAGGTGTTTCTGACCATCGACCCTCAGCATTCGGGAAGTCCAGAATGAGGGGAGGGTCGATAGACCCATCGACCCTAGCACCGACCCTAGCATCGACCCTCAGTTGACAGAATGGTTTTAAATTCTGAATTAATTCTAATTAAATTCTATCGACTTTGTTAGGTTTGCTAGCAATATAATAACGTCATAACGGTGATTCTAAAGCTTGGAAAATATCTTTTAGCAAGCTAAGGTGAGGAACCTTAACTCCAAACTAAATTGATTAATAATAAACTGTTTTCTATTCTTGAGTCCTATGCCATGTTTGATTCTATGCGAATATGTTTGTAATGTGCATACAAAGATGCCATCCAATATTTCTATTACTTGTTCATGCATATTTACTTTATTGTTTATAACATGATGATGATGATGATGATGATAGGAATATGCATGTGCTTGTATGTGTGTGGTTGATGTATTTGATGCGAGCGAGTATCAGGGGAGGTGTGATGAGAACGTTAATAAACGTTAACCTTTGGCGGGTCTCAAAGCACTTTAGCTCTATCTCTAACTCAAGTCTTGTGCATTGACATCGTTGTATCGCCATTACCTTAGCAGAACTATTATGTCGTAGAGTATTAGGGGAGGTGGTCTCGGTCCTTGTAGTCTCTGACTCTACCAGGGGGCCTTAGCTCTATCTCTATGGGCATTCTGAGGGATACTGGGGTGAGGCCTTGGATACACTGTTTGGCATTAGGATTGGTTAGTAGCGAGCCCAGTTTGCAAGCCCTCGCTAACAGGGGCTTACGTGTTAGTATAGCATTATATAGCAATAAACGTTAACCTTTGTTGTATAATGTTATGGTAGGGTGGATGGGGACGACGATAAATGTTAATCTTCAGGCGGGTTTCCACACCCTGTGTATAGAGGCGGTGTCAATAAACGTTAACCTTTGACCACCCAACCTTTCTATTGCACATTGCAAACTATAAACCAGACCAAAGATATAAATTGACTTTTTGCATGCATATGTATTGTTGCATTGTTTTGGCTACTCACTGAGCCGTGTTGTGTGCTCACCCCTCGACGTCGAATATTTTTAGTTGATGATGCAAAGTTACACGGTCGAAGATTATATGAACGCGTCTGCGTACGGGAATATAGCGCAATGGACGTGGAGTCGAAGATGATACACACGACTCCTCTTGCGAGTGCAACTCGTGTGTATTTGATTAGATATTTTTATAGATTTCTTTATTTGGATTTATTAAAGACTTGTATTGATATTTACTTATGTCCCGGTTGATACAGAATAATTTGCTATTAAATTAATAATATCATCTTAGTTCTCAGTTCATTTATTTATAAGATTTCTGCTATTGTGTATTTACTCTGATTATGATTGTGGATGTGTGTAAAGTTTGGATAACGCGAGGATGGCCTATTAGAGATCCTGGTTGAACCGTTGGTTATTTAGCGGTTCATCACACCGTTCTGAACAGTGCAGAATTGGGGTGTGACAATACCGGTCGCACATACCGATTGCACAATACTGCAATCGGTACCTACGACCGGTATGTCTCCCGAGCTTGGTTTGCTTGGCCAAACCTGGTTCTGACCCCTGAAACCTTTATGAATGGGTTCTAACATATAAATGTGATTATGTAGGACCTGTAGATAGCGTGAGTGAACCCTGTGACACAGAACGGGATCGATATCATGCATCAGGTAAGGGACAAGACCCCCAAACTTTAATTAAATAAAGAACAGTAAGCCTTTGTGAATAAATTTATGTTTTTAAATGTTTGTTTGATGTCTGTGCATCTCACATGCCATGTAGTTACTGCTTTTGTTAATATTATCTGTTCATGCATTTCATATGCTAGGATTGTTGGATGTTAGGCATGTGTATGTTTTAGTTAGTGTGTGAAATGTGAAGAGGGTGTGCCCTGGATATATCCACAGCTAACACTTTTCTCGTATCGCCTTCTACCTTAGCAAACTCAGTGCGAATAGGGTATCAGGGGGAGGACGTGGGATTGTGGTTCTTCCTGCCCACTAGACTCGAGTCCTATCCCTATGTTGTAGGGAGTTGTGCTAGGGTAGGGTCATATAGTCTTTTACTTTAGCAGACTTGGTGCGAATAGGGTATCAGGGGGAGGATGTGAGATTGTGGTTCTTCCTACTCGCCAGACTCGAGCCCTATCTCTATGTCGTAGGGAGCCGTGCTGGGGTAAGACCATTGATACTGTAATGCCATTTAGGACTGGTTAGAAACAGAACCCACTTACAAGCCCTTGCCAGTAGGGGGTTTAGGTAATCGGTACGGTGTGGGGGTATCGGGGGAGGACGTGGGATTGTGGTTCTTCCTGCCCGCCAGACTCGAGTCCTATCTCCATACCGGAGTGAGTGATGTGGGACAACAATAGTAGTGTGGTAGGTGTCTGACTGTTGGGTGTGCTCACACTCTCGTGCATGGAGGTGCGGAGGCCGCCAAACCTTACCATAGCATATTTACAAGTTATACCTGACCCAACTTGTAATGTTATCCCATGCATATTGTTTGTTGCATTGGTCTTGTACTTACTGAGCTAAGTTGTGAGCTCACCCAAATATATATATATATATATATATATATATATATATATATATATATATATATATATATATATATATATATATATATATATATATATATATATATATATATATATATATATATATATATATATATATTTCTTTTCGGATCTTGATGCGGTATACGGTGGAGGATTTTATGACTGCTCCAGCCTACAAAGCACGGTGGCTGCCCTGGACTCCCAGACAAGTGGAGGGACGAGCATGATACGTCATGCGAAGTGCTCGTTCGTATTTTCTCTCAGTGATTGGTTTATTTTTTGTTAAGACTCTATAATAATTATTATTTAAATTTTGTGAATGATGGAATAAATGGAGTATTTATTTAAATTACAACATAGTACTCAGTTCATTTATTTATATTTCGCTGCTATGTATTTAATCTCTGATTACGTTAAACTGCTTGGGAATGATTGGTTAACACGGTCTATTGAGATCCTCGTATGAATCGTGGCTTAGAGCCGGTTCACTCACACTTCTGGTTCAACCGGAATTGGGGTGTGACAGTAACTCTTATCAAAATTTCAAAAGGTGCTGAGTTGTATCCCAAGGATTCTTGTGGTCTGGAGAATCCAAATACAAGAGAACTAGGAATGGAGAGTTTTCCCCTTTTTTCGCACCTCTCTTTGGTCTTAAGATTGTTAGTTTTAAGAATTAATGATTGCCCTTCTTTGACCCTTACTGCCCAACCTAAGGGCGGACAGCTAATGCGTCCCACTTATTAAACAGGGTTCTATGGTTGATCTGTGTCCCTTGGATGCTGAAGTCATTTGGTTTGTTTGATGGGGCATGAATAATACACATTACAACATGATTGAGTAAAAAAAAAATCATATCATTGGGTTGAAATCCTCCATAGGTGTTGTGGCAGCTAGTTTTCGCTTAGAGCTTCTGGTGGTTACACTTGTCAAGACAGAAGTAGATTAGACGGTAAAGGGCGGGTTCGTAAACCCTGTGGCCACTTTGATGCCTAAGTCAAAACTGGTAAACAAATAGTATGGAGCTCGGTAAAGAGAATATGAACTCCTATAGAGAGTTTAAGTAATTTGACAGAGTAAGGGCGTCAGAGTATAAATTAGGATCCGGTTACCTTTATTGTGAGCTTTATTTATGGAGGCAAGGAATGGTGTGGATTTTGGCCTTGATTGAGGTGATCCCAATAATCCTAGGGCACGCCTCTAGATACTTGTAGTCCTCCACCAGCTGTAATGGCAGCTTCGTCATGGAAAGAAGAGATTCCCACAATTCAATCCCTTAAAAGTAAGGGTTGGATGTTAGTAAGAGACTTTCTGAACCGTCAGATGGCGATCTTGCGATGGACCTCCCCCTAACTATTTTTGGTATTCTAGCTCGAAAATAACCTCGTTAGCTAGCACTTGGCGATAACAGGGAATCTTCCCTTCTTTATACTGATACACGGTTATCCCTGAGACCGTGGGGATAACCTTTCCGTTTCTTGAAATGACAAATCCACGTTGTGAACTTCTTTGAAATTTCTCTATATTAAGTTTTTGAGTGTGAGTGGACAGATTTATAAATACAAGGATTCATGAATCTTTTTGTTCAGCAATCCTACAAATATTCAATTCATGATTATTTTATGGGATTGCATGTGTTGTCACATGCAATCTTGTAGAGTGATTGTAGGACTGATGTGATCTAATTGTGGTTGCAATCTTGTGGCTTGATTATGGTTACACCAATCTATTTAGATTGATGTTTATCTCATGGGATTGCATGCGTTGTCACATGCAATCTTGTGGTGATGCTAGCAATCCATTTAGATTGGTTTTTATTTCATGTGATTGCATGCGTTGTCACATGCAATCTTGTGGAGTGATTGTGGGATCTAGAGGATATTCCTTAACAGTCCCCTACAAATGCAACGTGGGAGGAAGAACATGACATTTGTCTCATATCCAACGAAATTGTGCAATTGCATGCGTTGTCACATGCAATCTTGTAGAGTGATTGTGGGATCTGGAGGATATTCCTTAACAGTCCCCTACAAATGCAACGTGGGAGGAAGAACGTGACATTTGTCTCATATCCAATGGAATCGTGCAGTTGCAAGAGGCTTTATAAGGGAATCCACGAGCTGGTCCTTGGAGGAGACAAACCGAACTTGTAGAAGGTTACATTGAACCAAATCCCGCACAAAGTGAAAATCTATCTCGATATGCTTGGTGCAGGTGTGGAACACCAGATTGGAGGAGAGATATGTAGTTCTGATGTTGTCACACCATAGAATTGGTGGTCGTGGTAGTGGATACCCAATGTCCCGTGGTAAATATCAAAGCCACATTACCTCAGCCGTAGCATTGGAAAGAGATTTATACTTTGCTTTGGTGCTTGACCGTGCCATAGTTGATTGTTTACGAGAGCTCCAGGAGATGAGATTGCAACCAAGAAAAATTGAGTATCCCCCCATGGAATGCCAGTCATCAGGAGACCCAGCCCAATCAGCATCGATGAAGGTAGAAATAATCGCATATGGAGACTTTTGATAGTGAAGACCATGCTCAATGGTGCCTTTCAAATAGCGAAGTATTCGTTTGATGGTAGACCAGTGAACCACAATGGGGCTATGCATAAACTTGACAAACTTTGTTAACAGCAAAGGAGATGTCAAACCTTGTAAATGTGAGATACTAGAGAGCACCGACAACACTTCGAAATTCAGTGGCATTTGGTAAGGGATCCCCATCTATTTTGGAAAGTTTGGGAGTAGAGGCCATAGGAGTTGAAACAGGCTTGGCATCTATCATCTTGGTCCTGGTAAGAAGATCCATGTATTTGTGTTGGCTTATAACCAAGCTAGCTAAACTATAAGTGGCTTCGAGGCCCAGGAAATACTTAAAAAGTCCAAGATCTTTGACTGAAAAATCCAGCTTCAATGGGCCTAAAATGCCGTTAATGAGATTCATCTTGTCGGATACCAGAAGGATGTCGTCAATGTAAATGAGGATGAAAATAATGTTTCCTTAGTGGAGATGTACAAATAGAGAAGTTTTAGCCTGTAATTGGTAGAATCCAAGCTCAAGCAATCGGTTGCTGAGTCGAGAATACTAGGCCTGGGGCTTGTTTTAAGTCGTAAAGTGGCCGTTGAAGTTTGCAAACATGATATGGATACTGAGGGTGGATAAAACTAGGGGGTTGGCTCATGTAGACTTCCTCAGTTAAATGCCCATACAGAAAGGCATTTTGGATGTCAATCTGACCGACGGGCCAACCGTAGGTAGTTACAAGGGCCAAAATTGTCCGCACAGTTGTTGGTTTGACCACCGGATTGAAGGTGTCACCATAGTCAATACCCGATTGTTGGTGAAAACCCTTGGCTACAAGACGGGCCTTATAACGATCAATGGAGCCATCGACCTTTCTTTTGAGTCGGAAGACCCACTTGTATCCAACCAAATTTTGAGTACTATGTCGTGGGACCAAAGTCTAGGTACCATTAGTGATGAGGGCCTGAAATTCCTCGTTCATGGAAGGATGCCAGGGTGCACTTTGCATTGCTTGAGTATAACAGGTCAGTTTAGAAGACTCCTGATCAGCCAAGAAAGCATGTGGAGAAGAGCGGATAGGAGGCTACGAGATATTGCCATCGCGGTGAACCATAGGCATGGATAGCGCTGAGCTTGAGTGTGATGGGGGTTGGTTGCTGGTGCAAGGGCCTGCGGGCTCGGTGAGGGAGGGGGTAGGGCAGTGGCATTAGGGGGTGGGAGTGAATTATCATTAGAGGGGGGTACAACTGTATCGAGGTTTGGGAGTACATTTTCAGGGGGGACACTTGTGTCTGGGGGTGGTGTTACACTAATAGGGGATGGGGATTGGGGAGTGGGGGGTGGGGGGCATTGTCAAGTACATAAGACTAGGGGAGGCCTAAGAAGGGTGCTGGCAGTCGAACGCGGCTCTATGCATGGCACCAATGGGCATGCGAAAGGGAAGACGTCTTCATCGAACACCACATTGTAGGCCATGAAGACATGACCAGATGACCTATTGAGGCATTTATAGTCTCGATGAGAAGGACTATAGCTGATGAATACACATTGAGCGATCTATACTCCAATTTTGATGATGTATAGGGCCGAAGATAGGGATAGCACGCATAGCCAAGGGTACGAAGTATTGTGTAGTCCGATGGTCGATCAAAAAGCATCTCAAATGGTGATTTATTTTTAAGAGCTGCAAAGGGCAGTCGGTTTATTAAAAAATAGGCTGATTCAAAAATCGTGCCCCAGTATCACATGGGCAGGGAGCCATGGACCATGATCGAGAGGCCAGTGTCCACAATATACCTGTGTTTACGCTTCGTGGAGCCATTCTGCTCGTGGTGATGAGGGCATGAAACCCTGTGAGTGATACCCTAACGTGCTAGTTTAGTAGAGATGGAGCAAAACTCACCACCCCGCTAGTCAGATTGAAGGGCTTTATTTTTCTGTCCAGTAACCATTTAACATGGGTTTTAAATAATTTAAATGTGGGAAGAGAAGCATCCTTTGTGGGCAGTAAAAATAACCAAGTGAACTTACTGTAGTCATCAATGAAAGACAGATAATAGCGTTTACCATAAGAAGACAAAACAGAAGCAGGTCCCCACAAATCTGAATGAATTAAATCTAAGGGGGAGGAAGATGTAAAAAATGTAGGATAGGAAGGGAAACGATGGCCCTTCCCTTGTTGATAGGTGTTTCTGCCCAAATCCTTATCTGAGGTCCACTACACTGATTAGACCTGCAAGACATAAGAAAAGACAAGGGGAAGGCGGGCCTATGGCCCTGGGTCCACTCTGACGCCTAAGTTAGGGCTTTGTGAACAGCCAGTGGACATGGTATCCTAGCCCACAGTTATATTTAAATAGGGTAAGTGAGAGATTCTCAGCTCGAGGTGTTAGAGCGACAATCCCAAGGAAAGAGTAATAAATGCCAAAGTACCTGAAATATTGGGATTTGTGATATTTATAGTGAAAAATGCCTCTTTGTAAATGTTGTTTTTAGCCTTGTTTGGTGTATAATGATTGAAGTATCCATGTATAGATGTAGAAATAACGTTTTTACCCTTATCCATTTATGGGATTTATGGGAATGTCCTCCTAGGTTTTTTCAGAGATGTTGACGTGGATATTTAGATCTTAGCTGTCGCCATGTCATTGGTGACATGAGAAATTTCCTTAACAATAGGAGCCACAAATAGCTTGCATATCTTTATTTTTAACTAGGAGGTGATGGTGCTTGATGATGTGACGGGTGAGACGAGCAGAAGGGTGGACAAGTCGCTGGTGCCAACGGTCCAAGGACGCCTGTTCACCAACAAACATAGCTTTATTATGAAGAAACTGAGTACGGAGTGGTAGTTGATAGAGACCATCACTGATCTGCCCTGTGGTGGGTTCCTTAACACAGAAACAAGTAAGGTGAAATTCAAAATGGACATTGTTGTCCTTTGAAAAATTACTAATAGAAAGCAGGTTTTTAGTAATGGTTGGAATATGAAGAACAACCTTAAAAATGAATCTGCGATTGTTAGCTACTATAGAAGATTGACCAACATGATTTATAGTCAAACCTGTGCCGTCGCCAATTTTGACTCGATCAGAACCAGAGTAGTCTGTGCTAACATGAAGATTATTAAGATCAGCTGTTAAATGGTTAGTGGCACCAGAGTCTGGGTACCAGAGTCTGGGTATGCTAGTGACGTCGTAGCACTGCTGTAGGCGGTAGGTGCAGGAGGTGGAGTGTCATACCGTGAGTAGCATTTAGAGGTAGAATGACCAGGTTTGGAATAAATCTGATAGATGATGCGAGGGCGCAAGTCAGACGGGTAATGGTCATAAGTGAAGACCCACGACCTCGTGATTGACCTTTCCCATGGGTGATGCCATCAGTAGCGAAATAGGATGAACCTCGAGAGGGACCACGACCATGGCCACGATGCCCCCTAGAGGCTGTGTTTAGCGAACTTCAGGTTCGCGATTCTCGTAGCTACTGACGTCGTATCTTAAAGCAAGTAATCTCATAGCTGCTTGCTTTTCTTCCCGATCTAAAAGCCAGACGGGTGGCTAAGCGAACGGGAGCTACAATTGTTGCTACGGCCGGTTACCCGAGCATGGGCACTACGGTCACTCAATCTAAGGTTGGTCTATGATCATAGTTATGTGCTCTACGATCAGGGAACCTTCGGTTGAAGGTTGAGCTAAGCGAAGCGAAGCAACTGGTTTACCTGCTCGTTAGAGGGGCATAGCAGTTCACTACGTGAATGGGGAACTATTGTTCGAGTGAGCTAGGTATGGAGCTAGTTGTTCTTGTTCGTAGTTAGGCTAAACTGGAATGATACGATAATGAAAACAAAGAGCTAGCTTCGCTACCCTGGCTCAGAAGCGAGAGCGAAAGCGAGAGCTGTTGAAAGAGGGTTTGGTTTCTCGTAGATCTGTTTTAGCCCTCGTTATATGGCCATTGTTCGAGTGAGGGATAACGTAGTGAAAGTAAGCTTGCTGTTTGCACAAGTAAGGTAAGCTTGCTGTTGAGGTGAGTGGCCGGGTAAAGAGTGATCTGAGTTCCCGCTATTCTGTACCTGTACCGGCCGTCGAGCCAAGATTCTTGTTGGAGCAAATGGCCGTGGAGTTCATCAACGGTAATATTGTCAATCCTTGTAGTGATAGAGGTGATGAGGGGGCCATATTGGAGCCCAAGGCCATTCAGAATGTACCCAAGAAGTTCTGCATCACTAATAGGTGGACCAACAGATGCAAGAGAATCAGTACACAACTTGATATTTTGTAAATAATCACTAATAGATAGACCATTTTTGTGAATGGCTGAGAGTTGCAGCCGTGTATGAATGGCCCTTGCCTTAAAATGAGAGGCGAACATTATTTCCAGAGGGTGCCAATCCTGGTGAGAGGTGGTGAGGAGGACCACATGGGCTAAAATGGGTTAAAAAAGGAATGAGATCAGCCAACTTAGAAGTAGCTGACCCTGTTTAAACCATTGAGTATAGTCAGGGTTGATGGTACAGGCTACGACTGGAGTGGAGGAAGTCACAGTAGTTGTGGTAGAGTCTGAGGAAGAGGGTTGTGGCTTGAACTTGGGAGGGATGGAAATACTACCATCAATATATCCTTCGAGATCATATGTGCGGAGGATAGGGCAAGGATTGAGATTTCCAAAGGGGATAATTTTCTCTAGTTAATTTCAAAGAAATAAAATTATGCAGATTAAGGGTGGTGGGGAGGGAAGATGAGATGTCAGAGGTTGACATTGTGGAAACGATGAATGGATCAAGAGAAATGGGAGTAAGCTCCTTGAAGGCTTTGATACCATGAAATGATAAATCCATGTTGTGAATTTCTTTGAAATTTCTCTATATAAGAAATTTCTCTATATAAGTTTTTGAGTGTATATATATATATATATATATATATATATATATATGGAGAAATGTTATTATAACAAGGGTTTATTATTTTTTCAAACGTAACAAGAAATCTATTCTGCCACATAGACAGATGATGTATCCATTCCAACAGGTGGATAGAAAGAAAATGGTCTAGATTACCCACATGTCGAATTTCAAACTCTAATTCAATCAAATACCTCCTATGTATTGACATGCATCCTGCGTATGTCCATCCATGTGTATGAGTACTCTAAACATTACTATAACACTCTCCAAATTTGAATGGATTAGATTAAAAAAATAGTAAAAATGAATGGTCCAGATTTATTTTGTTACGTTTTACATTTCAAAATCCTTGTTACAATAACTACAACCCTATATATATATATATATATATATATATATATAAGAGGATTCATGAATCTTTTTGCTACAACAATCCTACAAATATTCAATTATCTTATGAGATTGCATGTATTGTCACATGCAATCTTGTAGAGTGACTGTGGGACTGAGGTGATCTGATTTTGGTTGCAATCTTGTGGCTTGATTGTGGTTACACCAATCTATTTAGATTGATGTTTATCTCATGGGGTTGCATCCGTTGTCACATGCAATCTTGTAGAGTGACTGTGGGGACTAAGGTGATCTGATTTTGGTTGCAATCTTGTGGCTTGATTGTGGTTACACCAATCTATTAGACTGATGTTTATCTCATGGGGTTGCATGCGTCGTCACATGCAATCTTGTGGCGATCCTAGCAATCCATTTAGATTGGTTTTTATCTTATGAGATTGCATGTGTTGTCACTTGCAATCTTGTAGAGTGATTATAGGATCTGGAGGATATTCCTCAACAATTCTTCTCGTGAGGTGGCATAAACCAGCGAACTTCGGGATGGTGACACGTGGCCCTTCT
This sequence comes from Protea cynaroides, assembly GCA_028583415.1. NCBI lineage: Eukaryota > Viridiplantae > Streptophyta > Magnoliopsida > Proteales > Proteaceae > Protea > Protea cynaroides. Next base: position 63,239,398 of record CM053268.1, on the reverse strand, counting down.
CCATTAGAGACGAGCGGACACATGTCCTTCTCTGATTGTCTATTTTATTCTTTCCTTATTAGGTGCCAACAATACTAATGACCAAGATATCATCAAAACTGGAAAAATTATCATGAATTTTGAAAACAGAGTAAATATTTGCTTCCTTTCTAATCCTGATGCAATTTTCTATTGGTTTTCAACAAACCTCATAAATTATTAGTAAACATGATTTCTAATAATTTATGGAAGTGTTGCAATGCTTATATAAACAGATCCCATTGATTTTGTCACATGGATGATGATGTAGTAGTTTCAAATGGTATGGATAGGTATGATTTCTCGTGAATTAACCACATGTCAAATTATATGCTGATTCAAATTTAAATATCAAGCGGTAGTGTTGTGACGGACGTATCGCTATTAGGTACCCATATTTTTTTAGGTACCGAAGAAGGCCCACCATAGTCGTGGCCCAAAAGGGTATTGGACACTTAATGGGGCCAAGTGGGGAGTTGGAAGTAAAGAGACTGTCACTTGTCAAGCACCAATCCCACCACAGTGACGGTCCGGAGGGAGATTGGACTCTTGATAACACTCCTCCTGATCCGTTGCTTTTGCTCTAGAATCAATTTATTGCTTTTGCTTTGGAATTATTTTTTTGAGAACAGGATGTTGTTTAATAACGCTACTCTAGATCTGATTCTTTTTTCCTTTTTTTCTTTTTTTTGTTGGTAAAGACGAAATCTATTGATAATCACAAGGAAATACATTCGGGATTTGAGCAGAGTACAGATCCTGAATCCAGGTATAAGTAACAGGCCACACAACCGTCCCAGTCTCAATGAGGGTCTTCTTTGCAAGGGCATGAGCTACTCCATTACAGACCCTTGAAAAAAAAAAAGAGAAGAAAAACAACAAGATGAAAAACAAGACACTAAGTTCCAGAACTTATTGAGAGTAGAATCTTGTTTGATAAAATGAATCTGAATCGATTCCAGATCTGATGGTGGTGACAGTGGGTGGTGGTGGTGGTGGTGATGGTGTGGTGGGGAGGTAGTGGTGGTGGTCAAACCTTTGTTTTGGCCCGACTCCCTTTTTTAACTCTGTTTCATTTGTTATGGAGCAACGAGAGCTAGTTTTTTAGCTCCCAAATTTGAGATCCCAAAGTCAAAAGAAATTCGATTCACTCCCTGAGAGCTTGGAATTGGACTAGATTTACCAAACAATATTCAGCTCTTAAATTGCTCCTAAGGAGATAGAATCAATGGAATTCAAGTATTATCAAGCAAGGCCTATTTGTTAAGCACCCAATATGTTAAGGAGGACTCGACACTTGAGCATGAGACCAAGCCTCATGCCCGGCAGGACTTATACTAATGGAGCAAGTGTCTACCACCAACCCATAATTCGGTACCAAAGAGATTAATTTTCTTGGGTTCCATTCTTTACTAGTTTAAATAGTAAAAGATAATAATTTCGGCATAAAGCGCATCTGGTGTAGTGGTATCATAGTACCCTCCCACGGTACTGACCAGGGTTCGATTCCCTGGATGCGCATTTTAAAATACATTTTTTAAATCACAAATACATCATGAAAATTAGATGGTGGTTTTCAATTTTTTTAAATTACAAATGCATCATGAAAATTGGACGGTGGAAATTCACATTCAGACTTCCTCGGTGAAATGCCATTTGTTTACTTGCTTAAGGAAAAGTAGAACAAATTTTCCCGTAATCAAATCGTCTCCTGTTGATTTGTCATTTGCCAAGGATGAAATTTCAATCGACCCACCTCTTCATGTATTAGTATCCGAATCAACTAATCCCCAACCGAATCAACTAATCCCCAACCCCTTTGAAAAATTAGATGGTGGTTTTAATTTTTTTTAAATTACAAATACATCATGAAAATTGGATGGTGGAAATTTACAATCAGATTTTCTCGGTGAAATGCAATTTGTTTACTCGTTTAAAGAAAAATAGAATAAAAATTTCAACCAACCCACCACCCCATGTATTAATAGCGGAATCAATTGATCCCCAACCCCTTTATGAGTTGCAAGACCCTCCTCTCCGCATGAGAGGATTTGGATCTTGTTCGGTTCTTCCCCCACCCACCCCCCAATTAATATAAAAGGACAAACATCTGAAAAGGCAAAGAAAATTGAATGAATTGACAGCTCTCTCTGTCAGTCTGACGATAATCTCTTCACCACGTCACAGGTATTTGATGAAATGATGAAGAAGTGATTGATGAAACAACTCATAACCCTCGAGCATCCGTGTACTACCAGTCTACCACAGGTTCTCCTTTTCCATCTTCATAATTCCTGAAACTTTTCTCTTCTTCACAAATTTACAAGTATATGAAACTGAAAAAACAGATCTACACTTTTTAACTATACAGCAGGTAATTTGCGATAGTAATCTGCAGACGCCCAGATGAATGATTCAAAACTTAATCAGAGTGTCAGCTTCACGTCATTGCCACGGCCGTCTCCCTAAAGCCTTCCCCTCGAGATGGCTCTGTTCCAACGGTCTCGGTCTTTCATGTACTGTGGTCTTGACAGGCTCTGCTCAGAACAGGCACCTTCCATGGCCATGGAGTTGCTGCTGGCGGGCTCGTTGGGCTCGTTCTTAATCGACTTTCTGCTGCCAAACCATCCAAGTCTGATCCCTAATTCATCCGTTTCAGGCTCTTGGGCTGCTTCTTCTTTCTTCACCCCCAAGGGAAAAAGTTGAAGACGAATGTTCCTGAATCTGGATCTGGAGCCAATACGGTGGAAAACTCCCCATAGGTAAAACTTCATATTTATTCCTGTTGCAATTTTTCAACTTAGAATTACCATGAATGAAGTAACCATTGGCTTAAGAATCATTAGATTGTGCAGAAAATCTGACTGCACTCGACTCAACCAAAATAGCCTCATCCTAATTTCCTTGGGTTTCTGATACATATGTTTCGGCTTGGTGGATAGTGAGAGAAAAAGAGAAAGAATGAGAGAGAAAATAGGTAGGGATAAAACGAGGAAGCCTGGCCTCTGGATAAGTTGGCTTGGTGGAAGCATGCTTCGGTAGACTCAAATCTATCTTCATTAGTTTTTCACCCTATAAGGCTCTGTTTGGTATTTTTTTTGTTATTGTTTATGACCTATTTATAAAAAATCATTAATAAAAATTATTATCTTTTTTTTTTTTTTTTTTTTTTTAAATGTTTGGTAGCTACTAGACATCATCGACTAGAGAATGAACAGCAGGTTTGGTGCATGAGTGTATGTATCTATGTGCAGAATAATTTTTGACACATTCTTCTTTTTCCTCTCATCTCCTTTTTCCTCCCCAGTACTCCCTCCCGCTACACATTATTCCTGAAATCCAATACAACCAGACTGACGAGGTTTCCTAATTCCTTTGGGTTTGTGCGAATGGAGAGATCATGCCTTGGAGTTCCTTCTCAAGTAGAGATATAAAAATGACATGGTAAAATGCATCATAAGCAAAATACCTGACCAGTTGCCGTAATGATTAGCATTGATTCAAGAAGCCTGTGCTCCAAATGGGTCATGGGTGACTAAATCCTTGAAGGCCTTCAAAGCCTCAATATCAGTGACAGAGCTCAGCTCTGTACATCGGAAGTGTAACAAAAACAGAAGAAACAAAGAGTAAGGTCAGAATCCCATACCGGAACGTCGTTGCTTCCTCGGAATAGTCTACACTGAGTCTGAAGGTTGAACCCAACATTGGAGCTTTAAAGAAAGATTCAATGGCAATTTCAACCTTCTCCTTGCAAAGTTAACTTTTTTCAAGTTGAGCTTTGTTCCTCGATCAACCCATCCAGTTAACTTTTCAAAGCTGTTCGTTTGTAACTTTCACTTTGTCCCTCTTCTTCCTTATCCATGGTGTCTGCTTTTATTACTCTGGCAAAACCGTCCTCTTCCAATAAGAGGGGGCAGTTAATTACACGAAACTAAGGGCAAGCAAATGATAAACCAGTGCCGTAGGTATTAGTTAAGTGAGATATGGGAAGGAAATCACATCGATATCCTATAATTCTTTTAGACACCTTAATTGTTATATTCCGTTGGGAACAAATTTTGGTAAGAGGAATGAATGGCTTGGAATATATAACACTTAAGGAAAGCAAATAATCAAAAGACTGGGTGTTCATTTTCACAATCAAAAGAAAGAAAGTTGAAGAGGATCAAGATGACAGTTAAGCAAATCGAGGATCCCAAACTAGGAACACTGCGTGGGTATATTAGTTTTAACAATGTATGTGCCTTGATGTCTTGATTCAATCGCACTGAATGGTTTGGTAGGTCATGGGGTCGAACCTCCAAAGTACTAGATTTCATAAGGAAGACAATGAAAGAGTCTTTGGGTACTTAGAGGAAGGAAGGGTTAAATTTTATGAGATTATTGACTCTCATCCAACCTCCACCCCCCAAAGATTAGGAAAAAAAATAAATAAATAAAAGAAAAAATGTAAGAAAAAATTTCAAATATACTCCAACAAGGATTGCTAACATCATCTACACCCACAAGATTGCAAAAACATCAACCGCACCCACTTAACTGACGGAAAGCACTAAAATTGTTGATATGCAATTTTACCCTTCATTTTTATATTTTATCCTTCTAATTTTAAAAAATTTATTCCAAACCGCCTTCTTCTTCGGCGACGTGAAGATTTTTCCAGCAACGTGAGTTTGAGACAAAATTTCCTTTTTCTTAAAGGAGATTTTACAGAGAAATCAAGCCATATGAATGAGGTCAAATCCTCTATTGTCTCTTTGCTTGTGGATCTCAAAGGCAAACCAATCGAAATCAGGTCAGGGAAGGACGATCAAGAGAGAGAGAGAGAGAGAGAGAGAGATTTTGATTAACAAAAATGAAAATAATTCAAAATTTTACTTTTCAGTCTGTGCGAGTGTTTACTATTTTGTTTGGTGTTGAACAGAATTGTCCGTATAAGTACGGTGTCATGCATCACCATTAGCGATGATCTATTGAGATCGAGCTTCGGGGAGAGACGAGAGAAAGGGAAGTGGCGGGGAGAAGATTGGATCAGCTTAGATCTTTAATTTTTTGCTGTAAATCTTCTTATTTAGGTTTGATTTTATGGGGATTCATTGTATATTTTTGAATTATTGGTCATCATCTTACATTCAATGAATTGTTGCAGAGAGAAGCTTGTTTTTCCCTTTCTCCTAGGAAAATTTGTTCTTTTGGGGTTATGAAGGTTCGATAAGTCTATTCTATCGTGGCTTTGTGGATCTTTGTAAATGTCAGAATGTGTTAACTAATTTATGCATGTTAGGATTTTGAGGCCGAAAAATATGGGATCTTGATCTAGGGTTTGTAAAGGTCACACATTCGACGTGGATACAACTTTCCAGTTAGGGTTTTGGTTTTGATCCCGTTCAGGTGCACGAGGCTTTGGTGTTGTTTTGGCGTTGGGGAAGAAGAAAAAGAAGAAGCAAACACCAGAGGTGACATGAAAGACGGTTACTTTCTACTGAGGCTGAAGGCAAGTCTGAAGAATTCTCGTTTGTCGCTATGGAAAATGACCAACTTGGGTCTTCTCGAATGGGATTCTTTGTCCTCTCCATGATCCTCATATCTTGAATTTATTTTCATCCTTCCATGATTTGGATTTATCTTCTTGTCCGATCACCGCTTCTTCTAGGTCGTCTTTGATACCGCCAATCATTAATCTTTCTGTTACTACTGCTTTTACCTTGAAGAGGAGAAGAGGATTGAAGAAGAAGAGCAGAAGCTATGATCATGATTGAAGAAGAGTAGAAGAGGAAAGAAGAAGAAAGAGACATAAAGAAGAAGAAGAAGGGTAAAATGGTCTTTTATTTTAATTCTAAGGGAAATATTATCAATGAAAAATTTCATTTGCGCTGACACTAGCAACTAACGGGAATCTGTGGACGGAGTGGGCTTATTTGATTAACAGTGCAAAGAATTTAGGTGGTAGATGATGTTTTTGCAATCTTGTGGGTGTAGATGATGTTAGCAATCCTTATTGGGGTGTATATGAAATTTTTCCAAAATAAAACAACAGAAGGAAGCACAATTACAAAATTGATTACTTTCAGACCTTCCATGTGCTTAGTGTGTGGTAAGTAACTCCATCTTTGAAATAGCTAGCCCATAAGAACCAAGTTCTTTTTGTACTCATAGAGGTCAATTAGATGCAGTATGTTCAAGTTTGCAATACAACAACAACAACAACAACAAAACCTTATCCCAACTAAATGGGGTCTGCTACATGGATTCTTTTCCTCCAATCAGCTGTTATGTTTGAGCTATCTAATGAGTGAAGCTTTTATCTGTTGGTACTTGGTCCTGAAGTGAGCGACATAAAGGCTGGAAGAAGGTTCTATCGGATATTAAAGCATGAGGTGGATTGGGAACGGATGCAAGAGCAGGGTTTGATGCAGAAACCATAAAAGCAGTGAGGAGTCAAGATAGATTGGGTTTCTTCAACACCAGAATTTCGACATTGGAAGCTCACATTCACATGCTACAGTTCAAACCTGCATCCATGGCAAATCTCATCACTGGAATTTGGCTAATCCAATCATCCCTGTTGCGAGGGTCAGAAACCCTTGGCTCGTGTTGGGAGTTTTGTTTCAAATTCTTGGAGCCGGAGGTGGATCGAAATTCAAAGGAATGAGAAAGATTTGTGGTTGGGAGAGGGATTTTTTACCCATTTATCATTTTTGTGTTACTCCTATTTATTTTAAATAAAAACAAGACCCATAACTGATACCAAACACATGTAAAAATGAAAAAAATGTCAAAAAGCAAAACAAAAATGGTACTAAAGAGAGCCTCAATAAGGATTACAGGTAGGCTTTTAGAATTAAAACTACTCAAACTGCTCTCCACGATTAACTACATTCCTATATAACTACCCGTGACATGTACCCTAACCAACTACACAGGAAAGACTCACTTATTTAAATAACTACATCCAATAATTACATGTACATCCAATCTCTACGTAACTACCATCCGTCCAACAACAACAACAAAGCCTTATCCCAACTAAATGAGGTCAGCTACATGGATTCTTGTCCTCTATTCAGCTATGTTCGATGTCATACTTGAAACAAGGCCTAAGCTCTGCATGTCTTTCTTCACCACCTCCTCTAAAGTTATCTTAGGTCTACCCCTAGCTCTTTTAGATCCTTCAATCTGAATCAAATCACTCCTCCATACGGGAGCATTTAATGGCCTCCGTTGAACATGGCCATACCATCTCCAACGGCTTTCTCATAGTTTATCATGTATCGACGCTACTCCCAAATCAGCTCTAATATTCATTCCTTACCTTATTCTAGTTTTACCACACATCCATCTCAACATCCTCGTCTCAGCTTCACTGAGTTTATCTATATGATACTTCTTAACTGCCCAAGATTCCGCACCATAAATCATAGCTGGTCGGATGACTATCCTATAAAATTTCCTTTACGTTTTAAAGGAATACGCCGATCACACAGCACTCTAGACGCACCTCTCCACTTCATTCATCTTATTTTAATCCTCTGTGAAACATCATCCTCTATATTACCTTCTTTATTTATGATTGAACCTAGATTATTAAAATGATCACTTAATTGTATCTCCCTCTCAAAAATTTTCACTACCTCATTATCTGTCCTTGTGTGACTCAAGTTACATACCATATACTCCGTCTTCGTTCTACTTATCTTAAAACCATTTTATTCCAATGTTGATCTCCATAGTTCCAACTTGGAGTCAATCCCTACTTTTGTCTCATCCACCAAAACAATATCATCGACAAAAAGCATGCCCCAAGGAACTTCATCTTGAATGTCTCTGGCTAAATCATCCATAACGAGGGCAAACAGATAAGGGCTTAAAGCTGATCATTGATGTAACCCAATGGATACATAACAGTTTAATGCCTCCAATTTTCTTGGGTTGGCTATGTAAATCATTTCCTAAAATTTAATTCTATCTCAGTCCATAAACATTATTTGTTCAACTTAGAGTATTTAAAAAAAAAATAAGAAAGAAAAATTCTAACAAAGTTTGCTAAGAAGGAACTTTTTTTTTTTTTGGGGGGTCTCTTGTACAAAGTTTCAAATTAATATTAAGTCCTGCTAAACGCTAGCAATAATCGGCACAAAGATAATGGGCTATCCGTCCTCAAAGATACATACATATGTAGTTAAAGTCTAATTCACATAATATGATAATATCTATGTATGCCTACATATATACACGCATACTACATAAGCACACAAACAATATGAGAATACTTTCCCATCCTCAACTGATAACCAAGTCAAGGTCACAAATATGATACTCATGTCTCCTCCCTTGTCCACAGACACAGAGATACAAGCATATGCATGTATGCCTGCAAGGGAGTTACCAAAAAACTTCGTTGTTTTCCAAGCCTCTAATACCGGGGCTTTGTAGTTGATTTAGAATTTTTTTTTAATGCTTGATAGTATGATTGGAGCCTTGATAGTATGATTGGAGCCAATGTTGTATTTCGTTCACTTTCTCTATTTTGGGTCTTGGTATCCTACATTTTAGGCCTCCATTTGCATAGGTTTGCTGATAAGGCATTTTCTGCATACAGTTTGTTAAACTCTTAATTCCTATGCAAGATTCAGCTCCATTTCATATTTTTCTTACAATCATAGAAAGCACACATTGGCGATGGAAATTTCCAAGTTTGGGGTTAGCTCTGTGTCTGAGTTTGGTTGAATCAGTAATTTGGTTTAAAAAAGTCATCTAATTTCTGATTCGAAATGTAATGGTTCTAGCAAGTTTGTATTTGAATTTCGCCTAGCTCCATTTTTAGTAGGTTTCTATTCGACATTTAATGGAACTAGAATTTGTTAAAAGCCCATGTTTGAAGACAGAATTGTCTCTGTAACAGCTTTACACCATTTCCCCAGTTATCCTCTTTTTAAGGGACAATGAGAAGAAGATAATAGGCATTGACTTATTTTATTTCAGATTGAGAATTTTATCAAGTTCCAGTCATTTGGACTGATTTTTTATCAACTCAATCAAGTTGCTTAACTAGCCATGTTCAACACAGAAATGAGCATATCAACTTTAGACTTCTTCTTTTTTTATTTTCCACATTGATCTGGAGACCTCAATTTTATGCTTCTTTATAAGTTTAATTTATAAGATAACAATAGAAAGAAGATATCAGAACATAAAAGTTAGACTCACTCGAATCCAGAGGCAGTTGTTTAGATGTAAATATCAATAACTCTACTCCTTCCAAGTAAGTCCGCATTGCAAAATCATGCATTTCCAAGTGAGTGTAAAGGCCATGATACATTTGTATTGACCTGCATAGATTATTATGATGAATTAAAATTGAGTTATCAAGCAAAATTTGAATTGAGACCCATAGATGGTAAAATCAAACCTCTCGAAATCCCCAGGGAAAAAATAGAGAGCAATATCACTCCCAGCTGGGGAATAGGAATCAAAGACCTCTGCCCATACATCAGAATGATTTTGCAACTTGAACTGCAGAACTCCAGGCATTTTCTTTGAAAACTCATAAGCTTTACGAGAGATTTTTCCTGGAGGATGAGCCCGAAATCCATCATAAAAATGGCTACAGGAAGACATATCGACAATCTCAAAACTTCCCCTGCAAAAGGTACTATGGTTAATGCAGTTCTACTCAGACGCAACATAAACTTTTCTTTCAGGGACACTCCATAAAATCCCATGAGAACCATGAATAGAGAACCAAAAGTCATCACTCATGAAAAATTTAAGTTCCAACAAGTATGGTGGAAAGAAGAATAATTTGTATCTGTAAAGCTTATAATAATGGTCCACAACTAAGACAATAATACAAATAGAAAATTTGTGAGGGAAAGTAGATGCTATGTTGATGCAGTAGCTTGCTCATGGCTGGACCGACACGAACCGATTTGGCTACCCAAGCCAAACCTAAACCAGTTCAAACCCAAACCAAACCCAAACCCAAATCCAAATCAATCTTTTGGTTTGGACAGGGTTGGTAGAGAATTAATTTAGAATATGAAGTTTTAATTTTATGTTTCCTTATTTATGATTTCTGTTTTGGGTAAGGATTTTATTTCATAGAGATTTTATTTAGTTACTAAACTTATTCAATTACTTTAGGAAAGTATTCTCTTTAAATAGAACATGTAATAGGACTCTACTGGCAGATTTGAGAATGAATTGAAAGTTAGTATTATGGTACCAACGTGGTCAGTTGTGTGCTTGTGAGCCTACGGGCAGAAGTTGTTCTCTCTTTCTCCCTTTCATCTCTGCGATCAGAACCGACCTGTTCTTTGGTTTGTTCCTTTTCCCTACTTCTTCCTTCTCTTTTCTATCTCTTTCCTCCCTGCTGTTTTGCCCTTCTTCTTTATGTTCCTCTGTTTTGGGCGATAACTCGAGCCCACAAAAACCTTTAAGATCCCTCAACCCTCCTCCACTCATTCTGAAACTTTGGGGACTGGATCTCTACCCTAGGGCGACATCAACCCTCAAGATTACTGCTGCTGAAACCCTCCTTGCTAATAGAACTCAACCCAGGTTCCAATCTGATGCCCATTTCTGCGCATGTTCTTCGATCAGTTCAAGCTGAATCAGCAAACCCCTGTTTTAATCAAGATTTATTGGCTTGAATCATCTCACCAGGCCCAGGCGACTCTAATCCTAGAGTTCTGAATGGTTGCATCAGGTTTTAGGGCTGTGTTTCAAAATTTGTTATCTGGTCTCTACCGTAACTGATCCTGATGTCGTGAGCTTGAAGAAGATTGAATTTATTTCTGTTTTTCCAGAATTACCCTTACCTTTAAGTAAAACTGTTTTGTCCTACTTTAGTTTCTTCTTCCAAGTTTAACCTTATTTCTTTATTTCTAATTCCAATTTCATCCTAAGGCTTTGTTTGTTTCATTCTTTTTTGTTAAGTTCTGATTATTTACCAATTCTGCCACTATCATTATTATTTGGGTGGGCCCATTAGCGGATCCCATAGGGTTTTCCAATCGGGATCCCACATCAGATGTTTCAAGAAGGCTTTATAAAATATAAAACAGCAAATTTTCGCTAGCTACTCAAGTGAAAGACATCACTAACTAGTATAGCAGAGGTTGGTTCAAGCACCCTGCACCATATAAGAGACAAAGTTCCAGTGATAAATATTCCTCCATGTCTTGTTTACTGGCTTCCCTATCCAAACGTACCAAAGAAACACCACTGATTTCCACGAGGAATTGGAGCTGTCTAGATATCCTTTTTTCAGCTAGTTGTGCTTCCCAATAAATCATGTTACTGACCCTTGAGATGCAAACAGATAGACACAATAAATCATTAGAAGAAAGAAAAGGAAAGACAGGTAGTTTGATTTGCGAACTATATGGGTCAGCTACATGAATCCTTTTCCACCATTCTACTAAATTATTTGCAAGATCGATCATTGCAATCAAAATTTTCCAAGTCTATTGGCTTATCCCAATAAGGTCCTTCATACAACATTTCTCCTCTCACTTCCCTTGAATTTGATGCAATATTGTTCACCAGCCACTTTTCACATGAATAGTACCAACAGATTTTAGAGACTGGTCTATATTAGTTAGTTTATTGTGAGTTGGATTAGTTATTTTAGTTGTTTCCTAATTAAATGACAACATCTAATTAGAAGAAGGATTTAGTAAAGTAGTTTAGTTCATGTTGGAAACCACTTGTTAAGTTTCCTAATCCTTGTCTATTTAGGATTTAGTTTCCTAATTGTTTGTTGTTTAGGATTTAGTTTCCTAATTGTTTGCTGTTTAGGATTTAGTTTCCTATGTCCATTCTAATTGGGACTTGCTATATGCTATAAGCATTGAACTCTATAAATAGATGAATGTAATAGAAGATCTATAGACTTTGATAAATCAAAAAATCTGTTACAATTTCTGGTTGGGTCTCTCCTGGTTGTGAAACTCAACCGCAAACTTACTTCTTGATCCTTTTATTCTCTTGTCTTTCAAATCTCTCTCAAGTAATTGCGACATTAGTACTACTGTTTGATCATTCAAATATTGTCAGATCAGGCAGAGTTGCATCTACCAGACCCATTTTCAAATGATAGGATTTTGAACATTCATAACTTCTTCATCCCCGGCTGAATCATCTTCAAATCTGGGTCTATTATCAAGCGCATCCTAAAGATCATTCTCTCCAAGTTTGAAGGTCAACCAATGGTCGGATTTTCAAATAAATTGAAGATCATTATTGAGTTTCCTCGTGATGCTGATTATGAGGTTAAGCACATTGAATGTGTGCTTCTGCTGCACTTTTTTGAAGCAAGAGGTCCCAAGGCTGAAGAGTTCCTTCCCAACTTTTGAGAGCAACTGGATTTCTGTTTTCAAAGGAAGTTGAATACTCACCCGGCATGTTGATGCTCAACGATTCAAAACTTGTGGTCAAGTTTTTTTTAGGGAGAGTTGATGCAGTATTGTTCAGCCAACCAATAGATTTTAGAAACTGATCTATATTAGTTAGTTTATTGTGAGTTGGATTGTTATTTTAGTTGTTTCCTAATTAGATGATAGCATCTAATTAGAAGAAGGATTTAGTTAAATAGTTTACTTCATGTTGGAAACTACTTGTTAAGTTTCCTAATCCTTGTTTATTTAGGATTTAGTTTCCTAATTCCTAATTGTTTATTGTTTAAGATTTAGTTTCCTATTTCCATTCTAATTGGAACTTTCTATATACTGTAAACATTGAACTCTATACATAGACGAATGGAATAGAAGATCTGTTGACTTTGATAAATCAGAAAATCTGTTACGATTTCTGGTTGGGTCTCCCTTGATTGTGAGACTCAACTGCAGGCTTGGTTCTTGATCCTTTTGTTCTTTTGCCTTTCAAATCTCTCTCAAGTAATTGCGATGTTAGTACTACTGTTTGATCATTCAAATATTGAGAGAGTGTGAAATTACAAGTAGATCAGGCAGAGTTGCAACTACCAGACCCGTTTTCAGATGATAGAAGTTTTTCGAACATTCATAACTTCTTCATCCTTGGCTGGATCATCTTCAAATTTGGATATTTTATCAAGCTCATCCTAAATATCATTTGATAAATCAGAAAATCTGTTACGATTTCTGGTTGGGTCTCCCTTGATTGTGAGACTCAACCATAGGCTTACTTCTTGATCCTTTTGTTCTTTTGTCTTTCAAATCTCTCTCAAGTAATTGCGATGTTAGTACTACTGTTTGATCATTCAAATATTGAGAGAGTGTGAAATTACAAGTAGATCAGGCAGAGTTGCAACTACCAGACCCGTTTTCAGATGACAAAAGTTTTTCGAACATTCATAACTTCTTCATCCCTGGCTGGATCATCTTCAAATTTGGATATTTTATCAAGCTCATCCTAAATATCATTCTCTCCAAGTTTGAAGGTCAACCAAGAGTTGGATTTTCAGATAAGTGCAATTTTCTAACAAGATCTATTCTGTTTTTTTTTTTTTTTTTTTGGTTGGTTTGAGAAAAGATCCTGCAGCAAGGGGGAATATTGTGTGTGTCATTCCTAAGTTCCCCTTTGCCATCAAAGATCCTCCAAGTTATACAATGAACATTATTTTCCTCCATAATTCTGAGGATTATAGTATCCATGCACCCCATTTCAATCTATACAATTATGTAACACATAATTGTGAATGTTTAGTAGCAATACAGTCAGTAGCAGATTCGTTGTTTGGTACTTATCCACAAAAGAGAACAATAAGCATTCACGATCTGCAATAATGAGTGACAAGGACTGCACCGATTGCAGAATGGATTGGATTTGTAGTGGGAAAGACGAGGTTATTGCAAAGAATAGGATTCATGTAGCTGCCCAATTAGTTTGTATTAGGTTTAGTTGAGAGTAGTTTAATATGCCACGACAAACATTCAGCCAATGTAATTAGAAAAGATACTTAAATATTTTAAACAGATAAAAGCCATAAAACAAATAATATTAAACTATTACCTGTTATTTCTCAGGCCCACTAAAATGGGTGACCTTTTTCAAAATGATAAAGCATTAATAAGTTCTAACTTAGATATTAACTTCTAAATTAAACTATTACCTGTTATTTGTCGGGCCCACTAAAATGGGTGACCTTTTTCAAAATGATAAAGCGTTAATAAGTTCTAACTTAGAAATTAACTTCCAAGAAGGAATGCTACCCAGTAAGAGAGGAAGAGAGAGGAAACTAACAGACTTATGACACTTAGAATTAGAAAACCACACCAGAGATCTAAGAGAATCTCAGAATCAATTTTAGAAGTCAAATTTCAGGTATGGTGTGAGAAATATGAGTCAGAACTCAAAATAAGAAAACACAAATTAGCATATAGAAACAAAAAGTCAGGATCTAGAAGAACTTTAATAACTCACAGGCAACATGAAGCAAATAACCCTAGGGTTTTTTTTTTTCCAGCTAAAACGCCCATTTATATTAAAAAAGAAGAATAAATAATTACAAAAAAAAAAAAACCCAAAATGGAAAAAACCCCACCTTCGGTATTGCCATCAGTAGGGTTTTTCTAGGGAATAAAAGATAAACTACTGAAATCTATATCTAGGTCTGTAGGAAGCATCCCACACAACCTCCCACCAAATTTGGACAGGAGTCCCATGCATACGATTGTCTGTAATGCGTGCCCTTTTTGGCTAACCGATCAGCCATAGTATTTGTTTCCCTACAACCATGAGTATATCGAACTTGACACTGGGATAACTCCACCAAAATAAGCCTAGGGTTGGGTTATATATATGTTAAGATTTTGGTCTGATGGGTTTTCATTGTAATGGGCAATTTTAAATGACCTAAATAAGAGTAGAAGTTAGGAATATGGAATTACTTTGTTAGTTAGTCATCTAGTTAGAGTCTATTTCTTTATTTTATTTGTTATTAAGTGTTTTAGTTAGGTTGAATTAGGTCTTTATGAGTCCAGCTGTTTTAAACTGTTTTCTTTTATTTTATGCGGAGTTTTAATAGCAGCAGACTACCACCAAGGTTAGTTATTGTCTGGAGGAGATTTAGGCTTAGTTTGAGTTTTTTGATGTTTTATATAAGCATGTAAAGGCCTCACAGCCTACACACAAACTTTAGTAATGAATTCGACTTGTTGCCTTTAGTTCTCCGGTGGTTCAAAATGCTCCCTGCTGTGGTGATTCAGTAGGCTCCCTGGTGGTGATTCTAGCCCTGCAGATCAGGTGGTGATTTCTAATCATATACATTCTATCTTTTCTTTTCTATTTAGTTTCAGTTTCAAAAACCCCCCAAAAAATCTTATCATTTTCAAGAGTCCTAGTTTGTTTCTGCTTCTTCAAAATCTCCTATTTTCTGGTTCTGATTTTCTAAATCTGGTTCAGAATTGTTTACCAACTTCAGTTTAATATCTCTTCAATTTCTGTACTTAAAACCATCTCCATTGAATTCTATTTTAGTTCTGGTTTTCCTATTAAAACTGGGATTTTTGTTATTGAATCTGTTTGCTTATTATTCCAGATTTCTGCTCCACTAGTTTGGATCTCAGATGCTGTTTATCTTGCTTAATGATAAATCTTTTCTGATTACCTAAACTACTGCCATCTATTTGCCATTCTGAGATTCTGTTTCTAGAGTTCTACTCAGTAGGTTTGGACCACAACTTCGAATCTGACCTCAGATTCTGGTCAGACTTTGTGGAGTTATTCTTCTTTGATAGTCTGTTACGGACTCATGCATACACCATGCAAGGCCACGTAGAGGGTTTTAACTCCTAAGTGAGCGGTGGGAGTAGTTAGTGGTTATTTGGTTATTGTCAGTAGTAATAGTAGTGATAGTCAGTTTTAGTAGTGGAGTCCATTATTGTATGGTTACAGGTTATGGTTCAGTATATGTCTATATAGATATTATAACTGCATGGTCGGATAGTCTATTTATGTATGTTTGATGGAAGGAAATGATATGCTTGATTACTATATTTTCTCTCTGTAGAAAAGTGAGGTCAGCTTCCTTTATTAAGCTAATACTTATCCTACAATCCCTCTTCCCTACATCCTCTCTTACCTATTCACCATAAGTAAATGTGGCCAACTTTCTCGTACGTCCCAGCTTGGTATCAGGGCCGAGAAATGGACCAGCGGGTAGAGAAAATTGAGGGAGAGTTAAGTACTCTAAGTGAAGGTCACCACCAACTCCTTCTCGATCAGCAACAAATCCTCACCAAACTCACCGAATTGTTTGAGTGGGTCAATGTACGTCAACCCAACCCTTTGAATGAAATGGAGGAGAACTCTAGAGCACCTACCCAAACCCCTGGCACTCATTTACCTGCACTCAACTTGGCCACGCGATCTACTACAATACACCAATCATTTACTCCACGGTTGGTCAAATTACACTTCCCTCGCTACAACGGGGATGACGATACGACCAGCTGGACTTGTCGACCAGAACAGTTCTTTGCATTTCCACCAAACGCCAGACTAGGAGCACGTAGCCTTGGCGTCCTTCCACTTAGAAGGAGATGTTCAATTATGGTACCAACTCTTCAAGAACAGTGGATGGGAGATAACGTGGCATACATTTTGTGACAGCCTACATGCCCGATTTGGGGCAACTCAGTTCCAAGACTTCTTCGGGGACTGGCAAAGCTTCACCAACTTGGGTCTTTGCATGATTAATTGATTATCAAGCTCGATTTGAAAGATTCATGTCAAAAGTTGGACACATACCTCCAAATCAACAAGTAAGTTTCTTTGTCAGTGGCCTAAAGGACCAATTTAAAGTAGATGTACTTGCATACCAACCCACAACTCTAGCATCCGCAATCGGGTTAGCTCATCTTTATGAGGCTTGAAACAACTCTCAACGACGAGTAACTCCATCCGTTGAAGTATGGAAGACACCACCAATAGGCAGGGACAACGCAAGAGGGAGTCCTTGCCTTCCAATTTGACAAATGACTTCTTTAGTGATGCAAGAGAGAACATTGAAAGGCCTATGCTACAATTGCAATGAAAAGTTCGTTCTAGGCCATCGATGCAAATGGTTGTTCCTAATCGAAGGCTGCAATGATGAAGAGGGAGAAAAATAAATTGAGATGGCGAATGACGACGGGGTGGACTCATCTCAAGACATGCCTGAGATCTCATTACATGCCATGTGGTTAAGGCAACAAAAACCATGCGGGTTACAGGAAGCCTCAATCGTAAGGCCGTTAACGTCTTGATTGACTCAGGAAGCACTCACAACTTCATGAGTGAGAAGGTTGCTAGAAAAGTGGGGCTATATCCTATTGATGAGATCCCTTTTGAAGTAAAGGTGGCCTCTGGAGCGAAAATCGCTAGCCCCGGCAAATGTTTGAGCGTAAGATTGAATCTCCAAGGAGTTCCACTCATGGTATACTTTTTTTTTTATTAGATTTGGGTGGTTATGAAATTATACTTGGGACCCATTGGTTGCATACGCTTGGACCAATTGTGTGGGACTTCTCAAAACTAACCATGAGTTTTATGTTGAAAGGGAAGGATGTGATCTTGAGAGGAATAACATCCCAAGAAGATAGGGTCATTAGCAATCCTAATCGTAATGCACGAAAGAACCAGCAAGAAGTTTTACTTCAATTATACTCCATCTCGGCCTCTAAATCAGGTCCCAATATAGACAGCCAGAACAGTTGCATGTGGTTGCAACAACTCTTCATGGAATATCGGGATATATTCGCAGAGCCCAAGGGGTTGCCACCTCCCAAGAGTCATGATCATCACATTCCTCTGAAAGCCAATAGTTCTCCCATGTGTGCAAAATCCTACCATTATCCACATTATCAGAAAGAAGAGATAGAGCGGATGTTCGCGGAGATGCTTACAACTGGAATCATCCGTATGAGTAATAGTCCTTACTCCTCCCTCGTGATCCTAGTAAAGAAGCTTGATGGATCTGGGCGGATGTCGTGGATTATCCGGGCATTCAACAAGATAACAATCAAAGATAAGTTTCCTATATCCTTAATTGATGAACTTTTGGATGAGCTAAGAGGGGGATGTTTTTTCTCCAAACTGGATCTACAATCTGGATACCATCAGATAAGGGTTGTACTAGAAGATACGGAAAATACGGCCTTCCAAACCCACCATAGGCACTATGAGTTTTTGGTAATGCCATTTGAACTTACTAATGCACCGCCAACATTCCAATATCTAATGAATAAAATATTCCAAAATTATCTGAGGAGACTTGTTTTAGTCTTCTTTGATGATATTTTAGTCTATAGTGCCACGTTTGCCAACATTTGCCGCATTTGGAGACCGTACTTGTCCCCATCCAAGACCACAAGCTCTTTGTCAAGCAAGAGAAGTGTCAATTCAGGCAACCAAGGGTATAATATCTTGGACACCTGATTTTGGAGGAAGGGGTTGTTGTGGACCATGAGAAAATCTCTATGACGGTGAGGTGGCCCAAAAAAGATACGGTTTAGGCCACACGAGGGTTTCTAGGCCTAACCGGTTACTATAGGAAGTTTATCCAAAACTATGGAAAAATGGTTCGGCCCTTGACTCACATGCTGAAGAAGAACCAGTTCAAATGGACACAAGAAGCTATGGAAGCCTTTAATAAATTAAAGGAAGCCATGACACGGCCCCAGTACTAACCTTTCCTGATTTCTCAAGGCCAATCATTGTGGAGTATGATGCAGCAGATCTGGAGTGGGAGCAGTTCTAATGCAAGAAAGACCCATTGCATTTTTCAGCCAAGTCTTACGAAGTAGAAACTTATTACTCTCTACCTATGAAAAAGAAATAGCTCTAGTCCTTGCTATGCAGAAATGGCATTCCGAACTGATCACAAGAGGTTACAATATTTATGGTGTCAAAAGATCTCAACCCCAGCACAACAAAGGTGGCTATACAAGCTGATGATGTACAACTTCAAAGTCAAATACAAGAAGGGTCACGAGAATACAGTGGCTGATGCCTTATCCTGTCAAGGGGACGTAAAAGATAAGGAAGGGAGTAGTTCTACAATCGCAGCCATCTCCTCCCCACTTGCGGATTGGCTAACAACAATCAAAGAAGAAATTAAAGTCAATCCATAACCTCAACAGCTCTTCCAACGAATTCAAGATGGAGAAGTGGTGGAACCTTGGATAGATCATAAGCCGTAGAAAAATCTAAAATTGAAGTCCTCTCCTCATTTCTCACTCCAAAACTATATCCTCTATGTACACCTTCAAAACCTATACGATCTCTCCTTACATGTCCATTCAGATCATACTCTATTATAATCTTTTCTCCTTGTCTAAAACCTTGCACTAATCCGTCCATGAGTTCCCAAAATTTTAGCTTACTACTCGCATCCAATCCTACTTGGGGTAAGTAAGCACTAATTATATTGACTATCTCTTTCTCCATCACTAACTTGATTGCTATAATCCTATCACCGTATCTTTTAACATCCACCACATCATTCTTTAAATTAAGTTCAATCAGGCCCAACCAAGTTGTGGGCTCTTGCATCAACTTCCTTAGCCTTTGTGGCTAGCCATTACTTTTCTGTTTAAACTTTATGATATGGTCCCCTCGAACCTCAAGCAAGAGAGGGATGATGTTATGATCTTCTTCAAGATACGTGATGTGCAAAACAACAAACTTTTAGGGACTTTTTAATCATTCAACCCATATGATGAGGAGAGCAGCTTGGCCAAATTCTACCATTGATATTTGTGGGCAAAATGGAGAGTCAATACTCAAAAGTAAGAAATTGTAGGGTAATCATCCAAGCCATTTATGACAACCATTATGATATAATGGGACCCCTATTCAAGATATTTTAAGGCTGAAGTTTGGGTGCAGTTCAAGAGGCATTTTAGGGCTTGAGATTTGGATGAAATACTTAGGAAACACCAAAGACATATAAGAGTAGTCAGGTTTAAAGCTGAGATCAGTTCAAAAAAATCACATTAAAAGGAATACAGAATACTTCAGATATTGGGTTGAGGTGGGATTAGAGATCATTAGTAGTGGAATGGGATTTGGACTGTGTATTGATCAATTTGGCAGGACAATGGAAGGACCATGGAGGTTAGATCACTTAAGCGTTGATACACTTTAGACCATGGTTCAAAATTTAGGTGAGATCTCGAGATTCTTGAACTTCTTGAACAGGTCAAGACGAGATCTTGAGATTCTCGACTGGTTCGACATTTTTTACCCGTTCTCGACATTTTTTACCAGTTTTCGATCATTTCTCGACATTTTCAACCAATTCTTGACTGGTCTTGACATAATGTATAAATTATAATTTTATGGTCTACTTAACTAGTTTGGGTTTTTTTACTATGTCAATTAACTAATTAAGTGCTATTATGTATATTTTATTCTTCTCCTAAAATATAATTTCATTAGCTCATTTGGTCTTCTTTGATCTTCTACTAGTGTAACATTATATAAAAGCCAATCTTACCCTAAGTTTACATCTAAACTTCAAGTCGACACTGCCAAACATGGGTGTAAACCCCAAACAACCTCTATGTGTGATTATTTTTACAATTTTATGATTTAGATGTGTTTATATATGCTAAAATAGGGTTTCCTAGAGTATCAACCTTAAAATGGTCATTTTAGGGTCGAAACACACATTTTAAGCCTTTGCGGCTTTTTTGCAGTGTCCTGCCAAGATTGGAAATCTAGGTTTTCTCAAGCGTCAAACACCCTCGAGTTTTGATATTTTAAACCTTGCTTTAGACCCCAAAAAAAAAACGAAGTTAAAAAGAAACAAAAAGAAAATATACAACACCTCCAGTCAGAATTAAGCTGAATTTTAACTTCATCTTTGTCAACAAGAAAAAGTCAATAATAACGATGAAAAGTGGTCATACTATGGACCTTATTGTAGGTGTTCTTTTGCATTTTTTCACTTTATCAGGAGCATCATACCAAGTGTGATCATGAAAGGATAGATTACTCACTTCCATGTAAACGCTAGAGCCGGAAGATTTTCATGAACCTCCGCAAATCTGGAGGAAAACACTGCTAGATCCTTTTCTTGAATAGATTTCTGGTATTGCGAGTCAATGAGAGAAGCTCCACCTACCAAATGCACAGGTTCTGAAAATTTGCGCAAGGCAAAATATTACAAGTTAGTATCCAAAAAAACAGAAAACATATCTTAAAAGTAACAAAGGTAACAAAGGTATGCTAACTGCAATTTTAAATATAGTAGTATTTTCAACATACTGTGCAATGTTACTTGGGATTGCTGATCAAAATCAGAGGCTCCACCTACCAAACGTAGAATGCAACTCAGTCAGCAAGGTATAAACATACTGTATACTATTATCTGGGAATGTAGATCAGTATGAAAGGCTTCACTTACCATAGACACAGTTTTGACAATCAGCAACACTAAGGCACCATTTAGTGCAAGTTAGTAATAGATATTATTTAGAATTGCAGTTCAGCATGGAATCCCTATGTACTAAAACAGCGGTTTGCTGATTAGTAAAGGTTGAGCTTGAGCAACAATTAGTGCAATAATTCACCAAGACATGCTGACCACTAGCCCAAACTTAGTAGCACTTTCAACACTCTGTATGACATTATCTGTTAGCATGAGATAACCAAAAGGACAAAAAAAAATTAATAAATAAAAAATACTTTCAGCAATAGGACATATTCGGGCTTGATAAAAAAATTTCCCCAAAACATATCAGAATGTGCAAATTCTTCCTAGGAAAAAGGCTTGCTTGATAGCACATAAAGAGAAGCTTGTCTTGACACCCACATATGTGCCATATGGCAGTTACATTGGCACTTGAATATTGTGGACATTTGGTCTTCATCTCTATCAGAGTAAGTTTTATCCCAGTCCAAGATCCCCATGTGGAAATATAAAGCCTTGAGAACTGGCTGAAAAGTGAAAAACTTAACTTTAGCAGTAATAGTTGACCACTGAAAATCCAAGGGTGAAAATCCAAGGGCGAAAGTCACAGTAAATGGTGAGCCTGTATGGTTGATATGGGACCTTAATTTGACATGTGACTAATCCATGGGTTGCAACCCATCTGAAAATTGGTTTCCCAGCATATGCCCTCAATTGGCATTAACATTGGTTTATTTTCCTTTTCCTTTTCTTTCACAACTATCACATTATTTGTGAGAGAATCTAATGTACAAAAGGGTTTTTTTTTTTTTTTTTTTTTAATCATTTTCCTCGGCCAACTCTTAAGGCAAAAAAATAAATGCTGAAATTTATGATACAAAGAGGTCAAGGCAAAAATAAAAGCTGAAAATTTATGATACAAAGAGGTCATTATTGTATATAAGTGCACTTGTCTTGCCTGTGTTTCTTGTGCTTAGGGACTCAATGGGCGGTGAAAATGCATATGATGGTCTTTCATGAACTTCTGCAGACTCTTCCCTTCCTGAAACAACCTCATATGAGCAACCAAAAGCCACATCCATAAGACTCTCCTATGATAAACAAATCTATGGAACACAAAATAGTATGGTAAATATACCCTTTACTTTAGACAGCTCCAATTTCTCTCCCAGGCTCAGTTTATGCTTTGTAATTCTATCACCACACAGTGGTTGGGTTTGAACAGCTCTTTTCTTTGGAGTTGCGTTCTGCTTCCGAACATAACACTTTGGAAGAGATGTTGACACAGAGGAAGTCCTCTTGGAGATAGAACTCATGGCATCTGATGGACCAAACTGTGAACTTGAATCAACCGCTACCTTTCTTTTGGTCCCAGATGTCAACATAATTACTTCTTCAGCAGGAATATATTTTACTCTTCCTGTTTCAACTCCTTTCAAGTAACTATTTCTGGGAACTGGTGCTGAAGTCCTCTGCAAAGGAGAGCTTATTTTCACTGCATCACTTCTGGTTTTTGAATTACTCTTTTTCTGTGGTCTGCATGCTTCACAATACCAAATGTATGGACCATATCTGAGGTACTCTCTCATACAGTAGCTGAAAATGGCAAGAGAACAATAATAAGTCCGTAAAAAAAAGCTGGTGTATCACAATTAATTCAATAGGAATACAAAGGTCAGTCCATCAGACGAGCAGAGTACATGCAATGATGCAAGCATAGGCCCACCATAGGTTAGGAATACTCAACTCATCAAAGCCTTAATCCAACTGACTAATAGTTCGAAAAGAAAATAAGATGAAAGATATGAATCATGAGGAGAGAGAAAGATACCCCCCCCCCCCCTCTTTCTTATATTAGTTTCTTTAAAATACTCATCACATAAACATATATTTCCTACATATCCCATAATACATAGTCTCCCCCCACCCCCCCCCCCCCAAAAAAAAAAAAAACCCATCTTATTATCTTGAAAATACCCGTCATATAAACATAGATTTCTACATATACCATGATACATAGTAATGCCTTAAATCCCTTGCAGGACAACTCCAACAGAAACATAGTTTCAATTCTGTTGCAATATAATAAGAAAAGGTCATATTGTTACAGCAATTAAGGAGACTGAACAACTTAAACTCTGAAAGATTAGCTTGAGTACAGAAGAGATGGCCATACACATGTTCACATGCTTGTTTGCACTGGAAGCAAGCTACAAGACATTCACTGTAGCCGGTGGCTCCACATATGTCACAATTTTTATTCTCCTGCAGAAAAAATATCATGTAAGCAACTCTCCATTTTAGCACCACCCCTTCTATAAACCTAATTGTAGCTTAATGGAAGCAAATAGCTTTTCACAACAAATTCCAGAATCCAACGTGAGTATTTCTCAAGTGGAATAAACCAATAAGTTTTGAATAGCACTCAGAATTTAGCAGAACCAAGGCAGATTAAGGGAATTCTGATGTCATAGAGTGCACACTGGGCCAATAATTTCCTAGAGCAGTTTTGGTCTCTTGTTTGCGTCTGCAGAGAATAAATTCAATAAAGGCAGAAATAAGGGAGCTCAACTTGAACTCAAAGAGAAGAGTCATCATGTAATTGACAAAGGGTGGTTCTAAACTATTGAATAGATGCACACCAATTAATAACTCAAACTTAATATACTTGAACACCATGTTGTCCATTGGTGTCTAACTTAATGTGTGACAGTCTAACAGAACAGTTATTCCGCGGAATTAATAAAAACATGCAAGATATTAACCACCCCAAGGACACAAGATCACATTATGTGTTATCAAACCCATATAAACAACATACAACCATGGGATTCAAGCACATTGTATAGTGGGTAATTAGCAAGTATACATCTCACAAAATGAGGACCAATCTTGGTCTTAGTCAGATTAAACAGTGAGAGATGAATTGCTCCAACCAAGTTTAAAATTTGCTTCACCAACCAAGCTGGAAATTATGAACGTTTAACGAGATACATAACCAAAATATATTCTCCAAGTGATACGTACATTTTTCCCCCCTTTGTTTTAATTGGCACCAAAAAATGAATTTCATTAGCAGAAGTGAAAAAGGCGTGTACACCATGTCCGGCATATACACAAACCATAAAATGATGTTTCAATTACAGGTGGTTCCCCCCCACCCCAAAAAAAAAAAAAAAAAAAAAAATTCTAAAAATATGATTAAACAATGCAACTACCAATTGCATGTAAAAGACTATTTAGTGATAGTGCATGCAAACATTAATTTTATAAAGCTCAGCATCCTCAATTGAGAAATAAACCAACAGCTATGATGCTTGAATATATTTGGCATAAGTAGGTAAATTTTTTATTACCAAATAGACAAAAAAATGCAACATCAAACACATAAGTAACAGTTTTTTACTCCCCTTATCCGTGAATAACCCATACATGAAATTCTCCACCAAATATTTATATTTTTATTTGGGAAGCACTGAAGGAGCATCCTAAACGGAGAGATAGGGGCCCGTGCGAAAATCTCCCAAGTGGGAGTGTGTTCTCAATAATGGAAATATTTAATTCGCAGCCCCAGCTCAAGCTCAAAAGACTCAAAATACAATAAAGATGAAGGCTTCATCCCTCCTGAAAATCTTTTAGGTATGGGAGATTACAGTATATTCCCTTTGACTACATTTGAGCAAGGATTAAAAACTCAGGCCTCCACCTGGTGGGACCTGAGATTTTAGAGATCTCAGCGAGTTTGTGCTTCTTTTATTTTTGGTGTTTCAGTGTACTGTCTCGGGGGCAAAATGACCATTTTAAGGCCTGATATTTCAGGGAAACCTGATTATAGCCTACATAAGCATATGTAAACCATAAAATTGCAAAAATAATCACACATGGGGTAGTTTGGATTTGCACCCATGGTTGGCAGTATACGCAGAACCCTATTGTATACCTAGGATAATATTGGTTATTCTACACAATGTTTTAGTACTAGAAGACCAAAAAAATAGAAATGAAACAATGAAATTATGAACTAGGAAAAGAATAAACATAATATTTTTTTTAATTGTGAAATAAATTCATTCTTCAAACTTCAAAGCACATGTATGTAAGATAAAAATAGATAGATATAGTCATTAAAAACCATTGCCTCAACTCCCTACAATACAATGGAGTCTCCCTAATCCATATGAGGTCAAATGTTATTCTTGAAGCCATCCTAATTGCTAATGCCACATAAAATGATGTGGAGGATCATATATGTAGCGGGGGATATTAGAATCTTATATGTTAACGGGAAAATGGGGGTACAGGAAAGGGGTAGTCAGTCAGTTGGAGGAGAGAGAAAGGGAACCCAGATTTCAAGGAAGAGAGAGACAAATAACACACACATGAAAAAAGAATCCGACATTTTGATGTCGTAGATCAGGCTCACATGTCTAACATGTAAAAAAATCCATCCCCAATTACCAACCATTCATCATGTTTTTTGTAAAAATTCATTCTTTTTAAAGTTTCATACCTTAGACTCTTGAATGTGTACAAAGTTGGATCCAAAAGGAGCAAGGGATGATGTGGCACAACTCCTAGCAAGGTCTTCCAATGGTTTGGAGCAATGATGTGGCAAAAATATGCCAAATCAGCAATTTCCTAATTTTGCACAGGGAAAAGTTAAAATACAAGGGCTCAGTCGAACTTTCAACCGAAACCTGTTGAAAATTGGCTTCTCATACTTGCTTTTGGTGACTGGTCAAACCGAGATGGCAAGATGAACCGAAATCTCGAGGTTTCCCCAGATTTTGGTCAAGAAATGCTATTTCTATGTATTGTATCATATCTCATCATCGAGATCCTCAAGATTTTTGATATCTCAATGAGATTTAGAACCATGATTATGATGGAATGGGTGTGGTCAGATATGAGCCATGCATAGGTAAGATGATAAGTCAATGGCCAGCACCAGATTCTTCATAAATAAAATTGAACTTCGATGGGAATAGCCTCAGAAACACATTGGAAGGGATTTTGGGGATCATGTTGGTGACATTCTTCTTGCTTCTTTGATTCCCATTGGGAGAAGTGACTCCAAAACAGAAAAAATGATTCACTCACTCTGGGGCTTAAGATCTTTTCTTGCCATCCTTGGGACTCGCCCAATAGTTGAAGGAGATCCACTGCTGGTCATTAAGTGGCTATCACAGGATGGACAGGTTCCCTGAACACTGGAAAAAGGGTCACCAGCTTTGTCCCCAAGGCAACATCTCATTCTCTTGGACACCTAGATGAGCAAACTCTTCAGCCAACTCTCTAGCTAGGGATGGGGTAAATAGTCAGAATTCGTATATTGGGTCATATCCAATTGTATGAAGTTAAACCAGTTTTTTTTTTTTTTTTTTTTTGTACATGGCCCCTAATGGGGTAAATACTTAAAATACATTTATATTTGAATATGTTTCCTTGCTTTGGCCCCTCGGCCCAATACATTTTTTTATTCTATTAAAAAAATATGCATTTCACAGAACCTTTTCTGCTCTAAAGATTCACAATACTATAAAGAGGAAAAGATCAATGAAGTATAAATAGCTATTGTAGAAACCATGGATAATAAATAAAGCTTATAAATTTATATTCACCAGGATTTTTCCATGAGTTATGGTTTCTCAACTGCTTATGAAGCTAAAGCAACTCTAACTCTACGCACATAACTTATGACAGTTGTTTAGTCTTCATATCTGTAATTATGCATGTGAAGAATCTAGGAAATATTTAACTGTCCTGGTTAGTACAAGGAACATATTACCATGTAGGGGGGACTAAATCATATATGAATGGTGTCTTCACACAAATCTAGGATAGTTAAAGGGTTCCTCATTAAATTAAATGATAATGCCTCTGCATTATAACACCAATGTGATTGCCATGATTTGTGTTATACATTTATTCATAAAAAAGAAGGCTTTGTTTCTTCACAACACAAACGCAGTTAGTGTTGTATTTCAAATGTGAATTTCCTCCAAAAAAAAAATAAAAAATAGCAGACATAGAATCGCACCCTGACATCAAGAGTCTTAATTAACGAACTTTTGATCTACAAACTTCGAAGACAACCCAAATAATACCAACAAACCAAAGGAAAAGAAAAAAAAAAGGGTCAATATTCTTCTCATGACCTTGCTCATTTTCTTTTATTTTCCCGTCCAACAGTCTTCCTACATCAGCTTATTTTGTATTGCTTCTTGTCATGACAACATAAAGAATTATTTTCTTTTTCCCAATTACCCCATGTACATAGTTGTCAAGGCGTCGCTGCCTTGGGTCGCCTTGGAAAATTGGGCGCCTTGGTCGCCTAGGCGCCCAATCAGGCCTCCATCACCTTAGTTCGCCTTGGCGCCTTGACAACTATGCCCATGTATCACATATTTGACACCTTAAATTCCTCAAACATAGAGAACCAAAAGAAGAGAAAGGTCTTTATCCTGTCAATTAATATTGTAACAAAATAGAATGGAAAACTACCCAAGCATAGAACCATGAGAGAGAGAAAGAGAGAGAGAAGGGAGAGATTGTGTCAATAACTCCTACTGGTGTATATATAAAATTAGAAAGGGAGCAAAAACAGGACCTAAGACTCCTAGTTACAATCCAACTAGGTATAAAGACGTAGTCAACAAGACAACTTCCTAGTCTACTTAAGACACAACCGGTAATGGGCCTTTACAATTAGGCCCACTAAAAACATAATAAAATATGCCAATCAGTAATGGATCTACTGATCAGGCCCATTGCGTACATTATTAATTACAACTGAAGAGGGGGAGGAATGGGCCGAAGTTAAGTGGGCCTATTCCTTTACAATAACAACCCTTATATCTTAACACCCCCCTCCCCCTCAAGCTGAAGCATGGGGAATGTAAGAACTTCAGCTTAAAACAATATATCAATAGAAACAACAGCAGTAGTAATAAAGCAACATAGTCAAGGTCATTATGAACCAAACAGCAACAACAACATAGGCTTCAACTTGACCCAATGTAACAACGGAAATAGCAACAGTAGCAATAGTAGTAGTAGTAAAGCAGCACAGTATAGGTTATTGTGAACCAAGTAGCAACAGCAACAAAATATAGATCACTGTGAATTAAGTAGTAGAAGCAGTAAAACAGACACCTCGATCAACAAGGCTTGATAGTAATAAGCAGCAAAAAAACACAAGATCAGATTGATAGCAGTAACAGGACAGCAGCAGTAGTACTCTAGCAGATCAAACACCAGTTCGGATCAAATCTGATTTATGTAGTAGTCATGAAGAACCCATATC
This sequence comes from Protea cynaroides, assembly GCA_028583415.1. Classification (NCBI taxonomy): domain Eukaryota; kingdom Viridiplantae; phylum Streptophyta; class Magnoliopsida; order Proteales; family Proteaceae; genus Protea; species Protea cynaroides. Next base: position 63,210,692 of record CM053268.1, on the reverse strand, counting down.
TTGAGGCAGATCTGATCAGCAATAAGCAGTAGATAAAAGATCTCAAGCAGCAGTCCTTGAAGTCTGATTTTAGCAAATCTTGAAGAAGAGCTTTGAAGAAGATCTTGAAACAGTAGTGTAGTAGTCACAATAAACCAGTAGATTTCAAGAACCTAGTTCTTGATCAGCAAAGAATTATTATTGCAGCAGTTTCAAGAACCAAGATCTTGATAAGCAGATCAGTAGATGGCAGTCACAATGAACAAAAGCAGTAGATAATAGAGAGATTGAGATCTTAATCAAACTAGAAACTACTGAGAAGATGTTGTAGCAGCAATGGTGGCTGCATACCAAAACGGAAACCTTTAAATGACTCTTAAAATGACACCCGTTCTGATACCATGTAACAAAATAGAATGGAAAACTACCCAAGCACATAACCGTGAGAGAGAGAGAGAGAGAGAGAGAGAGAGAAGAAAGAAATGAGAGATTGTGTTAATAACCCCTCCTACTGTTGTATATATAGTATATATAAAATTAGAAAGAAAGCAAAAAAAAAAGGACCTAAGACACTCTCCTAATTACAATCCAACTAGGTAGAAAGACCTAGTCAACAAGACAAAGTCCTAGTCTACTTAAGACACAACCAGTAATGGGCCTTTATAATTAGGCCCACTACAAATATAATAAAATAATGCCAATCGGTTTAGCAGGCCCATTACTTACATTATTAGTTACAACTAAAAAGAAAAGGCAGGGGGGGGGGGGGTGATAATGACCTAAGTTAAATGGGTCCATTCGCTTACAATAACAACCCTTATATCTTAACAAATATTTTGAAGGAGATGATATCAACTAATTATATGCATTCCTTCAATAGCAATCAACACAAAATAAACGACCATTTGATGAAGAGTGATGCAGGAAAAAGCCTTGGTAATTTAGTAACTCCAAGGGGATCCACAAAGAAAATCTAAACTGTATAGGTAAGTGAACAATGAAGCCATAAATGGACAATAAATTATGCATTTGTTTTTTGTGATAAAACCACTACATCAATATCAGAATGTCCAAAATTAGGATTCCATCCAAAAGAACAACCATATAAAGAAAGCTGAATGGTAGAGCAAATAAATTTTCTATAAAGAGGCTCCTAATTATCAAATCAAAGAGAATAAAGGAATGGGCAAAAGCCGATGGCATCCAATGTCCAAGAACATATATCTTCATCCAACTAAAGATGGATACTCATCAAGCTTGTTTACAGACTGATTAAAGAATCAACTTCCTATTGTTCATGTTCCTCCTAAAACTCACCTCGTTGTGTACTTGTAGTGCAGAACTAGAAGCTTGATGAATTGAGAACCTATTCTTAAGCAGAAAAGTGATCTACCATGATAAATATGGTGAGCCTCATCAAGGAAAGGGGAAAAAGTTCTTTAGAGGTGATAGTGATAGCATATACAAATTCCATTGAATGAGATGATAGGATCCCATCTCAGCATGCATTTATCACTAGGACGTCCCAGTGCACGAGGCTCTTGCTACTACAAGGTCTGGGGAATGGCAGAATGTACGCAGCCCCGCAACGTGGAGAGGCTGTTTTCATGTTTCGAACCCAAGACTCACCCTCCATGCATGCATTTATCACTACTGATTAAGAATTCCTTCAAGGCTTCAAGCCTTCAACTTAAGTTAGAGTGAGATCAGGAATCTACAAGTATTGAAGTTTCTGTAAACTCTGGAGCCTAGAGTCTATGCCAATTCATTTTTTTCTACCCCCCCCCCCCCTTTATGCATGTCCACACCATGGATTTTCCCGATGACAGTATCATAAGAATGCTCATTTTCCAAATGATCAACAATAACCATTGGTAGTTTTGCCAATCCAATCGCACTTTCTACTTCATGTACTCTCTACTCATAGTCTCCCTCAAAATCATTCAGTGTCTCCCACATTTACCCATACACATTATACAAATGTCCATTACATAGAGGGGGAACGAAGTGCAGCTCTTTTAGTTTTGGAAAAGAATGGATTCGGTGTCTTCTACATTTATCCATAAAAATTATACAAATGTCCATTACATAGAGGGAACCAAGTGCAGTTCTTCAACCCTTCGAATGGAAATAATGCTAATTTAATGCTCACCTCTAATTGTTATCATTGTCATCACCCTCCAACATAAGTATGTGGAAACCCCAACTCATTGAGTATCAAAGAGTGGCTTACCCATCATTTCAGGTGTACAGCATTACAGCATCAACAGTTCATCTTTCAAGTGTTTCATATAATAACAGAAAGTCAGCAAAAAGTTATGTTTTTTTCTTCCCCCTTAGCTTGCATACATATTAATGAAGTTCAAACCTCATAATTTCAAATGGCCTTATTCCGAAGATTTTACCCCATGTTGCTTTCTTTTTTTCTTTCCCATATTTCACCCTTGATTAAATTTAAAGCACTTTATTTTTTTTTTTAAGGTAAAATGTCAATAAAAATGAAATAAAAGCCTCTCGCAGCTCAGGCCATCAAATAATAGAACCTGCTAATCCTATATATATATATATATATATACTAGAATTTCTTCCCCCATTTAACTGTCCAAAATCCTCATAGTATGACAATGTCATCCGGTCTCTAAGTCAGACAAATTGATAAACTCTGAACATGATGTTTGCCACACTGTCCAGTAAGTACCAGTAGCTACCAAAACTGAAAAGCTGCATAACTGAATCTCTGCTATCTTCAAGGGGTATCAAAAGAAGGAGGTTTCCTTACAATGGATAAACAAATGAATAAAAACTGAGCCTTGGAGAATCCAGAGTAGAACTGCAATAAATTCCTATATTCAACATCAGTTGGTGGACAAGAAAACCCATGGCAGAGAGGCTGCTACCCTTAGTTACCAATAGAGAGCCATTTTGAGATAAACTAATTGGTGGAAAATCTGAGGAGGAATATCTGAACCCTATAATAGAAAATTCGGTCTTTACTCTAGAATACAAAAGAGGCTCTAGAATCAATGATCCATAAAGTAAGGGATATGATAGAAAGTAAGACAGTGGTACCTGTGTGAGCCAAGGTAACGGAAGCGGATGGACCTGCTTGTTCCAATTGGTGGACTCATTGGCTGGTTGGACAAAGTAAGGCTGCTAAAGCAAAACTACAACACTGCTGGTGTAGAACTGGTGTAAAAACATCATCATCAATAGTAGCAGAGTTGGCCAGAGCATCAACTCATTCAGGGTGGCCATAGAAGGCTCATAGAGGAGATCATACAAGCAATATCGATTCTGCTCCCTTACAACAGAATCAACATTGCACATCTCTCTGTTCTCTCTGTTTCTCTCTCGATCTCTATTTTCTGGTGTCCACTTTTTCTTTTTTTCTTTTTTTTTCTTTTTTTTTTTTTTATAATATATATTACACTACCCTTGAAAATCAATTATTCAAATATCTAATCAATAACTCTGCTGCAGTAAATAGGTTCTAAATTGAGCTAGCATCAAGAATGGCTGTGGTGTGTAGAGAGTTCTACGACATCATTGCATCATTAAACCCACATACATTAACTGAATCCTTCACTTGGTGACACCAATTCAGAAAAATATCAAGAAGTTAAACAGAAGCAGAACTGAAGCAAAGCAATCAAACTAGACAAAATCAGCCCGACATGAATAAAATAATAATGTGCAAAAAAAAATTTCAACATCCTAATTGCTTAAAAACCAAACCATCCAGTACTATTTACCATCTCACCCCGATGAATCTTATCAAATAATCAATTCAAAGTTGACCACACAGGTTCCTCAACATCCAAACCTAAACCTATTTCTTGGCAAAAAAGTGTTATATCAAACCCACATGTACGGTCCAAAATATAGTAATACAAGAATGGTAAGGTTCAAAATGATGTTACCCTTGACTACAAAGAGATCAAGATTAACTGCCAAGCCATCTTTGGAAAGTACCAAAGGAAAAAAAAAAAAAATTAAGAATACATGCATCAACATTGCAGCTTAAAAAATAACAGCAAAAGAAAGGAGAGGGTAAAGGAAAAGAAAAGCGACCTCAGAAGAAGCTTGATGTCACTGAAGAATCATGAACAGAGAATACAAAATAAACAAGGCTTCAAGCTTTCAACATACTGGTGGCATTATATTATATACCCATGATAAGAATAGAGAGCAAACGACGCGAAGAACTTTAAATGAGTTAACTAAAGGAAAATAAAAGGAGCAGACAAGAATCCAGAACATTCCACAAAAACGAAAAAGAGGGAGAAAAGATCAAAGACAAGCAAAATAACATACAAATAAGCAAAGCAAGACCAAACCCATATCACAGACAGAGTCACAACAAAGAGACAAACAAAACTATATTATAAGCTCATTACAGAATCACACTTCCACATATCCCAAAGCAAATAAACTAGCACTTCAGAGTATGAAACACAGCAGAGCAGCAGTAAAGCCACTAAACAATGATAAAATAAAGCACGACAGCACTAGAAGGAAATAAAAAAATGGTGAAAGCGATGTCCATAGGAGAATCATTTTAGGGTTCTTAATTAATTTTACCATGTTGGTCTGCCTCGATTCTCTGATTTTCATAAAAAAATTCCCTTCATCTTTTGCTTCTCCCAATCTGCAATGCTAACAGTAGTGGAGCTGACTACAAATGGCAGGAAGTAAAGACTAGAGCAATGTGGGGTACTCGTATCTCCAACTGAGACTCCATTAAAAAATGAACCGGAGCTCCTTCCACCTGTACTTCCTTTCATTACAGTATGTAATAAGATTACAAACCCAAATTTTCCTTAATTAATTATGGTTTTATGCTTAAAACCTCCATTACTGCATTTCTTTGGCTGCTTCTGCCGACTGCTTGCATTCTCTTACAGTAGTAGTACAGCTCCACTCCAAATAGTACTGTCAAACTTTCAACTTCACAGCTTTTTATATGTAAAAAGAGGACGTGGCAGCAAGACGGTGGTAATTGGTCTTCTTTGTTGTCTAGTGACGCCACGTCACCGATTCCTAAGATGATACAATAGATCGCATCTATTCTGTCCCACCTACTGGCCTTTTACTTAGGAGTTAAAGAAAGAAAACGGGTCCTATCATGGATGGTTCCGGTCCTCTGACCCAGTTTGTGGGAAATGGAGAGGATTATTGGGGACCAGTAATTTGAAAGGAGGAAATAATTCGGGTTCCATCTTCTACTTGGGAGATGAAGTATAAATATTTAAAGACAGAAAAATAAGAAAGAAAATGAAGGTGGTTGTGTGAAGGACATAAATCTATAGTTGAAAATCTGGATTTGATTTGTATCAGTGCTTGATTTAAGGGTATATGTATTTGGTCCAGGGTATTTGGATCCTATCACATCCATCAATCTTTGTCGAAACTGATACCGGTAAGATGGGAATTGATCAAAATCAGTCAGAATCTGAAATCAGGTTTGGCTGATTTCAATCCAAGACGACTAAGCCAACCCTAATTAAGATTGTGATTCTGATTCCTAAACCTTGACAACAATTATGTATAATTTTGTAATTTTAGCCCAGTCCGTATCGTTGTATAAAATTTCACGAAAATGATATTTTAAATGAGAATATTCTTTTGTCTCAGTTTGTTTTGATGTAAAATTTTCTTTTGTAACATTTTACATGTTATTTTTTTTTCTTTCAATATTTGACCCAAGAGCCAAAAGAAATATGAATCTTAGGAGAGAGAAAATTCTCTGAATAATGCATGGATGCATGGATATGTTATCTAAGAGATTTAGGTCGCTAGGGGGATTGGTATCATGGAAGTTAAGGATTAAATATACCAAATTCGTGCATAAAATATCTCTACTTTACTACATAGGATAATAGGATATTTTAGAGATATTTTATGCATGAACACATGAAATGCAAGGACACCTAAATTATGCACATACATGAAATTAAACGAACAAAACAACTCCTAACTAGATTATTCACAGATCTAAAGTTTGAGGCGTAATGAAGGATATCTCCAATCACCATTAGAGGTAGTGGAGATATGCATCTTCCTCACCATGGAAGAGAGAAAAATACAATTTTTAATTAGAAAACAAATAAATAAACGAAATTAAAATATTTGATTCGAAGGTTAGGAAAGAACGATGAAGAAAACATGATCGCAACGACAAAAATGAGATTCCAACACTCCAATTCACAAGAACAATAATTAATAAAGCCTTTTTGAGAACTTTTCTCAAGGATACCTTTACCCAAATGAGTCTAGGATCCTCTCCACTATGGATTGGGGGGTCAATTTATAAGGGAAACCTATTTCGCCTCTCAAGCCTTGTGATGCAACAAATTGCATCCCAAACTGTTGAGAATTGAGTGTGAATCACTCAAAATGGATCAAAGGCTCAAAAAGAGTATAAAACCCTGGTTCGATCCCATCTTTTATCAGTCTGTGTGGAAAGAGCGTTGGATGATGGGGGGAAATACTTTATAGAGTCTCTAGAGGCTTCCAGTGAAGAATGGAGTCTATCTCGTAGAAATTGAACAAAATAGGTCAATTTTTAAGGGTTTTGAAAAACTTAAAATTGTTCCCAGGTCGACTTTGTAAATGAGATCGTTGACATCGGCGAATGGTCAATCAACTACCTATCGGCGTCAACAAACTCGGAGTCATGGTCAATGTGGGTTTGCAACTTAAAGATTGGGACATAGCCTTAAGTCTATGAACTAGTTTTTTATGGGCCCTGGGCCTTCCTAACCTACTTGGATTGGGTTAAACAGTCCTGGTTCATGGGAGAACTAGGCTAGTGCTCTAAAACTTGTAATGGCTATATCTTGAGGTTTCAAACTTCGATTGAGGCGATTTGGCGTCATTTCGAAGCTCTTAGCGAGTACTAGGTCATTGTAACCTTATTTCACATTGAGGAAAAGTTGATTTTTTTGGTTAATTGGGTCAATTCATAATTAGGGATATTTTGATAATTTTTTACCACTATTGCCATAATCTGGGGAATGGCTCTCAATACAGGTTGGAGGCTTATGGGATACTTAGGACCTGAAGATGGGTACTAATCCGGTAGAATGGGGGACTTTTGTGGTCTCCCTTGGTTGTTCAGGGGTACGACAAAATTGGGTGTCTACAGTTACCACTATGAATCAGCCGCTAAATGCTCTACTCAAACATCATAGCAAACCAGCCGCGAACTGAACGCTGAACACTCTACTAGGCCATTGCAGAATATTGCTTCCAAAGAGTCTATAATGGTTTGTAATTTGTTGGGGATTGATTCCCACCATTAATTTAATGTCCTTACCTCATAATTCAAATAAAATCTGACCTTTACATCGGTTAGTCAATTCTGGTCAACATTCATGATTTCAACTATAATGACCATTAAAGGCTGAGGAAGAATGTCTCCTACATGACCAAAGGTTGAGGGCAACCTCTGAGGTCAAGGGTTTGATAATCTAATCATTAGAGTGAGGTTTCGTTACTTATCTGAGAGTTGTTTTGCTTAATCCAATATTAAGAAGCTTGGAAAGGGCCTTCATTGGAGGTTCTTCCTTCCTTCTTCTTCCTTTAATCTTCTCCTAGACTTCTCTCTCCAATTTGTGTGTCAGAACTTGGTAAAGTTCTCACACATAGGGTTTTAGTTGTTTTAATAAGAGGGAAAATAAGAGTTACGAGTTGGAATCCAACTCTTACCCGAATTCTTAACTCTAATCTAATTGTGATCAAGAATGGTTTCTAAGTTGCCAATTGGCAAACCTATATGATTTAGGATAGGTCCCACACGTCCTTGGGATGTCCAAGAGAGGTTGGACACAAGTGGGGCGTGGCCCAAACGTTTAAATATGAAATCGGCCCAATTCTGTAATTGTGCAGCCAACCAAGTCTTGCGGTTGATGGGGCTCATTTCATCGACATGACCAATCGACTGCACTGCTTAACAGGTTCTATTTGGCATGCATCGAATGGGTCAACATTCTAACAGATCTCTACTAGTTCTTACATGTCATAGACTTGATCCAAGTCTTACCTGAGATCCATTATGCTTCCAAACTGATACAGATGCTAGAGTCGTGTCGGCGGGAAGATCTGTTATACGACGAAAAATTGAAATTAGTCCAAAATTTTGGTTGTGGGTTTTACAACTCCCCCTTAAAAGAATTTCGTCCCTGAAATTGGCTTACCTTATTCTTTGAACAACTGGGGATACTTCTTGTGTATCTTGTCTTCCTTTTCGTACGATGCTTCATTCTTGGAATGATTCTTCCATTGTACCTTGATATAAGTAATTGATTAACTTTTGAGCTCATGAATGTTCTTATCCAGGATGGCCATAGGTTCTACTTCGTAGCTCAGACTAGTATCAATAAATGGTGGCTCAGTGTTTAGGACGTGAGTTAGATCGCTGATGCATTTCTTCATCATTGAGATGTGGACTATGTCATGAACACCTGCTACGGATGGAGGTAGAGATAACTCATATGCTACAGCTCCATTCGTACATAGTATCTCATAAGGTTTTATATATCTTTGACTTAGCTTCCCCTTCTTGCCAAATCTTCTGATTCGTTTGAAAGGAGATATTTTCAGAAATAGTTTATCACCTACCTCAAACTGGAGGTCGTTGTGATGAATGTCAGCGTTGCTCTTCTGCCTTGATTGAGTTGCTTTGATCCTTTCTCTAATAAAATCTACATTTTCAAAAGTTTCTTGTACGATCTTTGGTCCTAGAATTTTTCTTTCACTAACTTCATTCTAATACAAAGGAGTCCTACATTTTGATCAATAAAGTGCCTCGAATGCAGCCATTTTGATATTAGATTGATAACTGTTATTACAGATGAACTCCATCAGAGAGAGATTCTGATCCCAATTTCCTTCGAAATCCAAAGCACACGCTTTGAGCATATCCTCTAATATTTGAATTGTTCTCTTCGATTGACCGTCTTTAAGGATGAAAGGCGGTACTAAACTTCAGATGAGTACCCATGGCAATCTGTAATCCTTCTTTTTAGGTAGGTAGATGTTTTATTAACTTAGAAAAATGAGAAAACTACAAGCAGTCCTACAGGATAGGCATAGAACACAACCTTACCAACAAAGGCCCGAAGCCCAAGGAACCTATCATCCTGGGAAAACACCCACAATCGAAAAACCAAAATAAATCAGAACCCAAGCATAGCACACCGAACTTCCAAAGAACCAACTCTGGAACTCAACCCAATGAAAACCCAAACCAGACCCTACCCACCATTGGGGGGGAGGGCAACAGTAAGACCACAAGGGTCAAACCTAACCCTAGCAAAACCAACCCACAAATTCAAGCATAAACAGAATGGCCCTTTAGGCCCCTTCTGAGGCAACCCAGATTCCTTAACCTCCTCCATTCGATGGCTGACAGTAAATGGCAGCCTAAGCTCTATTGTACCAAGGATCTTCGCTTCGGGCATTAACATCATCCCTCGATAATGTAGGCGGAGGGAGGGTAGCGAGAGGAACTGGGTCGATAGTATACGGGAAAGGCCCTTGTCTGGATCAATATTCGAGCTAAAGAACCCATGACCATCTACATTAAAAACGAACTACGATGAGAGATACTGCTTGGGGCCCTATCAGAAATCGACAATGCCTTACCTTGGCTGCGTAGATTGTAGGAGACAGATGGCCAAAGGGATATTGCAGGCTTAAAGGAGCTGTATGAAGGAGGGAGTTGCATGCATGGAGGGGATATGACGGCTGGTTCAAAGGGAGGGGACAGAGGGTGGTTAGGGTCAGCAGAGTCGATAGGCAAGCTTAGGTCCTGCGCCTGAAAAGGCAATGCCCCAGAGTTGAATCAAAAGGAGGACCTATACCCCACACCTCCAACTGGCATTGCATAGGCAGGCCCAATGAGGAGCGATTAAGCAAGCTATGGCCAAGGAGGGAAGGAGATGGAATAGCTACGATAGATGGAGACAACATGGAGGGATTGTGTGAGCTAGGGTTTTCTTGCAATAGAACATAAGGGGTAAAGGTTTCAAAACCGACAGGTAAGTTGTAGGTTGATAGCAACACGACGGAACTCACCGACCCTTCCTTAGGCGATTGGTCGTAACCTTAAGTGCCATCCATGGGATCAGAGCGCAACTCTTTATTAGACCAAGTAGCCCCATCAAAGGAATCCTAAGCAGCAGCGGGTGCACCAAAGGAACGTCGAGGCAGTGGATAGCAAGGGGTTCAGGGATGTATCCATGACATCAGTGTAGAAATGCGACAACTCGGGGCCACCTAGCAAACCAACCGTCCGGTAGCTCAAGGTTTCAAAAGCATTCGACAGGCACAGGGGGGCAGAGGGTAGGGCCTGTTTCAAGATGGAGATTGTCAGGTTCAGATAGATAGAGGGTTGAGTAGGGAGAGAAGCAATGGGTGCTGTGGCAGGGTCAACACAAAAAGAGAAAACTATATTTAAACTCGGGTCCTTAACCCCACCCAACAACTGGTTAACGCAGGAGCTATTATCAGTCCTAACCCGTCTTCTTCCTCGCTCATTTATGGGATTTTTTTTTCTAACATCAACCAAATCAGCTTGATGACCTTCAATAGGAACCAGCTTCGAGTCAGAGAATTTCCCACCTTCTCTAACTACTTTCAACAGAATCTCTCCCGTACCTCCTTCCTGATATTGGCTGGCTTCTTCTTGAGTGTTGGAGTTCTCCTTGAAATTAGGGTTCACCCTGTAATTTGTTCCTTCAAGCCCAAATATGTTACTAAACAAGCAATTAGGGGGGGCTTCCATTCATATAGGACAGTCTGTGATATACATTTTCCTCATCATCTTGGATTAGGATAGAGTCCTCCAACTTCTCTAAACTGGCAAACTTGATGCAGCATTGGGCGTAAGCTTTACGCAGCTTGAACGAAGTCATTTGGTTGGCATACAAGGGGGTCCCGAGCACAGAGCATATCACGCTCAGGGACTCCACCCCCCATAGATGGAGAGGGTGCCCCAGTAGTGATAGCCATAGAGCCATATTCTTCAGGCCGAGGGAACCTTTATGTAAGCTTCTCACCTATCTTCTCATAAAGATGATTTTTCCTTCGACGAAGAATCTACCTCTCTCAAGCACTCTGTCTCTAGCAACAGGGTTAGAGAAATCAAAGGTAAATCCCCCCTAGGACAAAAGAAAATTTTCCATCAAACCCAATATATGCCCTTGCCATTGCTTGATGAAAAACGATTTGACAAGGTTGAAGCTCAGAAGCTTCCCCATGAAAAATCTCATTGTCATGTTCTCTAGTTCCTCAAGTTTCTATGCCACTACCTCCTTCGCACATATTCCTATTTTGTCGGAGTCTCTAGAACCAGGGGGAACAAAATGCAAGTTTGTTTTAGGCTTACTCGGCTTAGGGTGGGATCTATTAGTCCAGGCAGGTAATCCCCTAACCGATGAGCCTAGAAGTGGAAGGGAAGGCTTGTCCACCATGGGTAGAGGGGAGGCATGGAACGGGGTAAAGGAAGGACCAGCCAAGGGGGGTGTTCTCTAGATAGCCTTGTAGCTGAGGGTCTGGAAAGGGAGCAGCTTGGTCCTGGGAGGGGGGAGGAGCTGTAGAGAGACGGACTTCATGGGGGTGCAAGAGCTTCAAAGGGGATGCAAGAGCTTCGAAGGTTCAGGAAACATCAAAGAAGGAATAGGGGATGGGGAGCCCCCATCACACCACTCTTCCAATGGCATTCTGTAATCCTTCCTAGAATTTGGAAGTAAATCTTAGATCATGATCAGATATGATGCTTGCTGGAACACTGTATAAACGAATGATGTGATCAATATATAGTCTGGCCAACTTATCCATGGAATACTAAGGACGAACATCGATGAATATTGACATTTTGGTGAATCTATCCTCAATAACCCAGGCAGCATCAACAAAGTGTGATGTCAATGGTAACCCTATGATGAAATCCATGGTAATGTGGTCCCATTTCCATTCCGATATAGGTTACGGCTGTAGTTAACCGGCTAGTCTTTGATGTTTTGTTTTGACTTATTGACATGTCAAACATTTATACATAAATTTAGCCACATTGGCTTTCATGCCTCTCTACCAGAATTCTTTCTTCAGGTCATGATATATCTTGGTACTACCAGGATATATAGATATGGAGATAAGTGGGCTTCAATCAGAATCTTTTTCATCAAGTCTTCAGCAGATTCTAGTACACATACTCTACCATGATAATATAGAATTCCATCATTTAGAATAAAGTCTAGATTTTGCTTTCCATCTTTAAGTTTATTCTTTAGTGTACTAAAGTGAGGATCCAATTACATTGATGATTTGATTTCTTGCAGCAATGTTAGCTGTATTTGCAGTGCACCAAGAGTAGCTATAGCAGCTTCAATCCGTTCTTCCAATATAGCACTTGCAATTGAGTCTTCTGGTACTGGTGGAGGAATAACTTGGGCTTCCGTTAGATCAAAATCATACACTCTCGCTTCTTCCTTGCTAACTTGATTATTAGCCATATATACAACTTTTCTACTGAGGGCATCGGCTACTACATTAACTTTCCCTGGATGATAGTGTATATCATAATCATAATATTTCAGTAATCTAACCATCTTCTCTATCTCATATTAAGTTCTTTATGATTGGATAGATAAGTAAAACTCTTGTAGTCAGACATAATTTGGAACTTTTCCCCATAAAGGTAGTATTTCCATGTCTTGAGCATAAATACGACAACGGCTAATTTAAGGTCATGTGTGGGGTAATTTTTTTCATGCTCTTTTAGTTATCTAGAGGCATAGGCAATGACTTTACCTTCTTGCATCAAAATACAACCAAGTCCTAGCTTGGATGCATCTGTATAGACAATCAATCCATCTAATCTAGATGGGATTATCAATACGGGGGCAAAGACTAACTTCTCCTTCAAGTGCTGAAATACTTTCTCACATTTCTCTAACCATTCAAATTTGGTTCCTTTATTTATTAACAATGTTAGAGGAATGACTAATTTAAAAAAATCAACAATGAATCTTCTATAATATCCTACTAGTCCAAGAAAACTTCCGACTTTAGTCACTGTCTTTGATGCTTCCCAGTAGAGAACTGCTTTAACCTTGCTTAGATCAACTGATATACCTTTAGCTAAGACGACATGTCCCAAGAAGGCTACTTCTCTCAACCAGAACTTGTATTTCTTGAACTTGGCATATAATTTCTTTTTTCTAAGTCTCTGTAAGGCCCGATTGAGGTGCATATGATGTTTTATAATACTTTTTGAATATATAAGGATGTCATCAATGAACACAATCACAAAGAGATCAAGGAAATCATGGAACACTTTGTTCATGAGTTCCATGAATGATGCAGGTGCATTAGTCAGTCCGAAAGACATAACCAAGAACTCATAATGACCATATTGTGTTTGAAACATAATCTTTGGTACGTTACATCCTCGACTAGATCAAAGATCTATTTTGGAGAGTACTTGAGCTCCTAGTAGCTGATCAAACAGATCATCGATCCTGGAAAGAGGATATCGATTCTTGATAGTAAGTTTATTTATTAAGCTCATGATAGTCGATAAACAATTCGACGCACCCATCCTTCTTTTTTATGAATATCACTAGCGCACCCTATGGTGAGATACTATGTCAAATAAATCCCTTGTCTAATAATTCTTGGAGTTGGACCTTTAATTCTTTCAACTCAGATGGTGCCATTCTATATGATACTTTAGATACAGGTGCTGATCCTAGAATTAGATTGATCACGAACTCAGTTTTACGATCAAGGGGTAATCCTGGTAATTCTTCTGGGAATATGTCTAGGAATTCCCTTACCACATCTATATTATCTAGAGATGGGATTTTTATAAAAGTATCAGTCACAGATGCTAAATAACCAATACAACCCTGACTTAGTAACTTACAAGCTTGTATTGTAGATATAAACAACTTTCTCTTCTTTTTTGGTTCGTCTCCAATAAACTCATAGGCTTTTCCATCAACTGGTTGGAAGAGAATTTTTCCTTTCAGCACAAAGCACATTGGATCAGTGGGTGGTGAGCCAATCTATGCCTACTATTACATCAAAATTTGACATGTCCAACTAGATCAAGTTGATACTCAAATTCTTATTTTCTCTCTGTACTTGGCATGATCCGTAGTACTCTATCAGTACCACTTCAAGATCTAATGGTGTTCACACAACCAAATCTAAAACTAGCTGCTTAGCAAGTACAATCAGCTTCATAGCGAACTCAAGAGATATAAAAGAGTAAGATATACTAAGTTTCCTTGTCACTGTCCTTGGATTGATTTCCGCATAACCAGGGAACATGTCATTGAAGCAACATTGTTGAAAGTCTAGAACATCGTCTAACTGGTGGTAAATCAATTGCGGGTGACCGATCCGAAGGCAGAAGGAGCACTTGGGTAACTTTTGAGGAAAGTCCTTGTACACAAAGAGAGTAGGTCACTTCTTGGCCTTGGTCTTTGGTGAATCACTTGATGTGGTTCCTTTGCTACACTCTTTTTTTTGAGGTAGTAGAGGGCTTCTTTTCTGCCATGGTGAAGTTGGCATCAGATGGAACAGGAGAAGGTGGAGATGGTACAACAACATTCCCAGGAAGACGTATAGGTGAAACTTCATTAGAGCCTTGATCCCCATTCGGAGATGCATACTAGTCATGCTGGTTGTGACAGGTATTAGGAGTCATTTATATAATCTTCTTGTTTACTCTTGAAACCACACACATTAATCGATAGTCAGTAGTTAACAATAACTCTTACCGACAAAATCTACTATCTATTAATGGAATATCACCAAAATCACTTAATGGTCATGTTAGTACACTTAACAATTCCATTTACGATAGAAAAATCCAAAAATAACCAAAACAGAGTCTTCTGTCGACATGTGGTCGATCAGACCGTACGGTCGATGGGATAGATTTCATCAACCTAACAACATAAACTTGTTTCATAAGAGGTCGAGAGCTTAATTTTTGACTCACTTCTCATCTTGTATGGCAGAAGAGAAGAGGAGATCGACCGGAACTTGCTTCTATCCTTTTCTAGACACAAAGTATACCATTTGTATTGCATTCTATTTATTACCTATTAGTCGATGAAGGTACGTACCACATCATTCTTATCGTTTTCCCCTATTCGATATGGTATAACCGAGGTTTTCAATTCATTTCCATTTCCTTCCATGTAACTTCATATAACTTTGCTCGATGGTTTTTGATGCTTCCAAATGCAAAATAGATTTTTCATGGGATGTGTATGGAGGTTTCAAATTATTTAGATGAGCGTTTCCATGCACCGGTCTGACTTCCATATTTTCACATCGGTTATTTCAATGCATTTTGGTCAAATTTTCCAACAAAACTTCCAATTGTCGGTTTTTCATTAATACAAACAGTGTTTTTCCATACTGTTTAAATATAATTTATACTCTCTAATGCATTGTCAACTTCACTTTCTTACTTTGCTCCAATTTTTGTATGTTTTACAACAAAATGCCTAGACACCGCAAAGAGTTGGCAAACAGCTATGCATCAGTCACGCGCAGTCACAACCATGATGCTCTTAGTGTTGATTCATCCTCTAATGGCAGAGAGGAGGGTCAAATGGCACAGCCCTTTGATGCTTTCTAGTTTCACTCGCAATACGAGCAAGACGCATGGCCTTAATCCGAGCGTATTGAAATCGAGTCAAGCGGATATGTGGTTTTTGAGGAGTTGGGTTGCTTCACCGTACGCGAGGCATTCACAGATATGGGATGTGCTTCACTCTTGAGATATAAGGTAGTAACCAGGTCCAAGCTAGTCCGTCATTTTTATAACAACCTTCGAGTTGAGGGTGATTTAGAGAACGACGATGCAACTATGGGCTTGAGGATTACCAACAAGGTGAGAGGGATAGACAACTCCTTTCATGTCCTACAATTGGATGGTTTACGCGATATTCCGACAGCAGGTGAGTATGTTTGTACATCAGGTGATGTGGACATAGCTGAATCAGCCCAGTGGATTCATTGGGACGTATTTTACAGACCTTGTCACACGTCTACAGTCAGGTCATCCAGCATAACATTTTCTTTAGAGACATACCATGCGAGCTGTTTAAAGATACGTGGCTTTATCATGCAGCTGAATGCCCCCCAGCTCCTTATAGTGGTCCGTAACTGTATAGTGTCATTGGGACGCATGAAAGGTTTACAGTACACTGTTGCTGTGGGTGTGGATCAGAGGAAGAAGCAGTAGAGCGCTCAGTCCACTCAGACTTCATTAGGCATTTTCCATGAAAGGTTTTCATACACTTTTTTGTGGGGGGGGCTGGGGGGCCACATACCAATGGCCTTTGGGGGCGTAGAGGAGGACGCTGCACATGGTCATGCAGAGGCTCTGGAGGCAGAGGGAGATGAGGCAAATGATGTTTCTGTAGATTCTACTGATGATGATGATCGGTAATAGGGGTCAGAAAGCAGTCACCTACTCAAGTGCAGATGCATAGTCTGGCACCTATAGTTGCAGAGCCAACACTTATCCAAATCGTCTCCTGCAGCAGGAGGTTCCTGCCGCCGATCCAAGGGAGTTGGGTTCAGTCTGGCCGCCTGCCAATACATTGGGGGGTGGGCCGGCTGAAATCCGGCCCTTGGCAGGCGGCAGGACCGCAGGAGAGGATTTGAATACACACTTATGGATGTCTACTCATTACTGCAGAGGGTTAGTGATCACGTAGAGGAGCTATCGGGTGATGTCCGACAGGTACAGGGGGATTTAGCTATTGCGGGGATCACTATTCCTACTGACATAGCTGAGAATTCTCATCCAGCTACTGGGTGGCGTGATACTCCTACCGGTGGTGACCAGCAGTAGTCCATCTGGGCTTCCTACACGTTATTTTCCTTTTTTTGTTTATCCCTTCATATGTACTTCCTTTAGTTTAGTTTTCTTTATGTTTGTTGAGTAATTGAACGGGTTGTGGTCTATACTCTCTTCGTACCAAAACACATTAAATCAATGAAATCTCATTGTTCTGCACAATAAATTTTTTATGCTCTTGTTTATAGTTTATTCAATTGGTCTTGTCCAACAAGATGCTTAGTTATGTGTTTTCTTGAAAGCTTTTAGTTATTCCTAACTCAGCTTGCCTGACTCAAACATCTGTTCATGTGAGAGATGGGTTTGTGAGTAATTCAGAGCAATAATGCTCTAATACCAAGTTTTGTCACACCCCAAAACCGAACCGTTTTGGTATGATCGGATTCCCTACAGTGTAAGTATGTCTATATCCAGGATCACATTGTTGTGCTCATTCACATCCATCCAACCACTCACATTTACAATTAATAGATAAAAAATCAGATATAATAAGCAATATGGTAGAATTGTATATAATAAGACTGAAGCTGAAAACTAATGTCATAATTGCATACTAAAAGTTTATCCATCTATAACCAAGACATAGAAATAAAAATAACACATAATCAAGTACTAGCCTAGCTATTATGGGTCAAACTCGCTCGAAAACATCAAACAACTAATTAAGCTAACTACAACAATAAAATCTTGTCCCTATCCATCGAGATGGTCTTCACATTCGCATGTAGTTCTATGTAACTCTTCTTCAAACTCTTCATTTTTAGATATAGCAATAGCAATAGAATAAAAAATAACAGCTGTAGTACCTGGAGCACAATCTAAAAATATGTACGTACAAAAAGGGTAAGCAAATTACATGCTCAGTGAGGAAATCGACACACATACAAGCACACAAATGCATCAATAAATTATTAGTAATTTGGTCTGTGAACAAGCATGCACTATATTGAAACAAACCAAGCACAGGAATGAATTCTCAAGTACGGTGAGGTAAAGATCCATACTTAGTCCACCGTATATGAACCATTACCTGAAGAATGAAGATAACCTACTAAGGGTTACGCCAAGGTACCTACCAACATTCTCCCAAGATAGGCTTCATCCTGGCATCTAATTTTAAGCCTCAACATACATCTCTGGGTAAGCGTCCAATCCCTGAGGTACCTCCCTTCATCAGAACACGCCCAGTCCATCGGGAAGAACACTTAACGAACATCATCTCTATATCTCATTCCAAAAATACTAAAAGAAGGTCACAGAACCATAACCGGTTCACTCCCTTCAATGGTCGGACCTCTTGTCTATATGCCTATGCCAATAATTAAACTCATATTGGTAAAGGTTGCTAGTCATGGGATATTATAACCTAACCATGTACATTATTAATGCAGCTATCCATACCCTAGATTAACCCATTCCAGCCATCCAGATCCACTAGGATACAAGCATATGTCAACTAATCATGTTTAACATGTTACCAAATCAAGAATATAATATTATGCAAAATGCATGACAAATATAATAGAAATTGGATGGCATGTTATCAATTAAGATTCAATCCACAAACATAGCATACATATGGAAAATAGTAAAATAAATCAAGCTAATCCCCTCACCTGTAATGGTGAGTTATATAATACTCTGATGCAGACAGAGTGGTTCCCTTTATTTCCTACGTCGGTTTACCTATTTGTGATTGGTACATGATTAATATTTTGAATTGACTGTTTATGCTTTAGATAGGTCTAAGTTATCCTCAATAGCCTTAGGGTAATGCCCTAAGGTCAATTAATTAGGTCTTAGGGTCAATGGTCAAAGAAACCATCAAAACAGAGTTATTATCATCGTACGGTCTATGGGTGTGGCCAATCAGACTGTATGATCGATTAGACACCTTTCATCGATCTGACGATGGTTTTCATCCTTGGTGTGCCCAATTTAGGTTCCAGAGGCTTATATACAATGTTGTGGGGTCACATATCAGGGGTTGAATCCCGTCCTACAGATTATACACATGTACGATAATGAATTGTGAATGTCAGTTATGCAACTGTATGTGTCTATACTCATAGGGAAGTATTCCAATTAAATTATATGTTTTATATGGTCCAAAATATGTACCTTGAAGTGTCAAGTGAATACACTCAGCCAGAGGAGTCACCAATTGTGAGGACAATGGAAAATCGACGTGATCCTCCTTGGGATGGAAATGTGTATCCTGTAATCGATGAAGATCGATTTGTTCTGTTGGAGTCGCCACCTAGATTAAGGTCTAGGACCTCTAAAAATGTAGCCTCACCCTAAGGTAAGACTTCTATTGACTCGTGACCCAATGTATCGGTTCTTTGGTCTGCAAGAGATCGGGTAAGTATTCAGGGTACGGTTATGGGAAGGTGTTAGGCACCCAAACCGCCCGATCAATATCGGCCTCCTAAACTTTCCTTAAATTCTAATTTTGACTGTGCTTGGTCAACTGGATGACTAGGGTTCAATGGGGATGTCCTAAACCAAGTTGCTAAGTTATTCTAACCTAGGGTTCAGCCAATCATGTTTTAAAGTAAATAAACAAGAAAACGTAATGTACAATATCATACAGTGAACCGAACCAAAGATGGTTCGGTCTTGGACTGAATCTGAGATGTATAAGACATCTCAAACTGCCTACGTATTCCAATCCTGGAAATCAAGTCCAAAAACGTAGTTCGAAAGGGTTTGTGTGATTAATGATTATGGAAGTGATTTATGCATTTGCTTAAATTAGATTCTTTGTTGTTCAAGTTGAAGTTTATCTTTGGATGTATGGTTGATGGGTGGCTTTGTACCGTATTTGGGATTCCCAAATTGCCTACGTATTCTAGGGTTTGCCCTAGAAATCAGGTACGACGTAGTTCGAAAATTTGTGAGAGTCGGATTTGGAATGTGTACCAAAATCCTTCCATTTTTGTCAATAGGATCTAGGGATGAGACCTAAATTCCTACCATTTTATTGTTTCCATTTTTGTTAATAGGATCTAGGGATGAGACCTAAATTCCTACCATTTTTATTTGGGATGTGTACCAAATTCTTTCTATCTTTGTCAATAGGATCTAGGGATGAGACCTAAATTCCTACCATTTTTATTTGGGATGTGTACCAAATTCTTTCTATTTTTGTCAATAGGATCTAGGGATGAGACCTAAATTCCTACCATTTTTATTTGGGATGTGTACCAAATTCTTTCTATTTTTGTCAATAGGATCTAGGGATGAGACCTAAATTCCTACCATTTTTATTGTTTCCATTTTTAGGTTTCTAGAGTTTCCTATCCCTTTTCATTGTGATTTTCTTTTTTAGGGTTTCATACCCTAATTATTCTCTTTATTCTAGGGTTTATTTTGCCCTAATTATTCTTTCCATTTTTAGGGTTTCACTACCCTAATTGTTCAATTCTTTCCATCTTAGGGTGTATCTTGCCCTAGTTGTTGTACAATGTAAACAATCTAACAAAGCAATGTGAGCTTAAATATAGCAGTGTAAGCATCCAAATATAGCATGTTGGAAATATATTCAAATTTAGCAACACATCAGTCAAAAATAGCAAGTGAGCATGTGAATCAATACAAACATGGTAAGTGTGCATCCAAACATGGCAGTAATATGTGAGCAAGTGTAGTAGACAAATATGGCAATAAGCATGTGTAGCATTCCAATCATGGCAATGTGATTATTCCAATTATGGCAATGTGATCATTCTAATTATGGCAGTGTGACTATTCCAATTATGGCAGTGCATGCATACGAGCATCCGAACATAGCATAGCATCAAATATGGCATGTGAGAAACAACCAAATCATATGAGAATCAATCAAAACATGATGGAACACGTAGCAAGATGACAGCTTTGTCAGGCTGGACCAAAATGGACACATAGGGCACTGTACTTACTCAAAAAATTCTTAAAAGATATCCCTGGAAAGAAGACTTAGAGGCCAACATTTTATCTCAAGAAGCTAATCCTAAAAGAGACCATAGGCAGGTCGAAAACATTCCCCAAGTACAGGAAAATACACTGGAATTTCATTAAGAAAAACAAGTTAAAACAGTATATTTTCTTTGTGAAAAATGACTCTTTTCAATTATGCAAATCAGCACATCATGACAGATCTAAAATCAAAGCACTATGCACTTAAAAATTGATATCAATTCAACGAAAAATGGAAAAAATATGAAACTAGTGCCATTTTTTAAAAGACTTTCATGTCTAAAAATTTCATGTTAAGTGGATTTTCTGATTATGGCCATAAGGCCTTTGTCTAGAGACTTTCCGATGGAGGATTGCATTACATCCGAGAAAAAATAGCAATGTCAAAGACAAATTTTTTGATATATTTCCCCAATTCCAAATGAAACGAAATTTTTAGGGTAGTCTTCTATCATATCAGAGAGACTCCCATAAAATTTTGGGTTTTCAAAAGCTTAGAAAAAATATATATGATGTACGTCCTAAGTTTGAACCCTAAATCTGGAATTTTCAGATCAGAAAATCACTTTATGAAATTTACAAAAAACATCAAACATCATTGTATATCAATAAAAAATTCATCATTGAATAGCTTAGACAAATTATCATTCATGAAAAATGTTAGACATAGGCATCCTAACATTAACAAGCATGTAATAGAGCATTCATGATTGAGATTTCATGAAAATTAGCCTTTTTCAAGCAAAATTGGCATTCGGGCATTATAACGACCTCTAAATTTGTTTAGAGTACTAACCTTGGGCTCAAATCGAGCGAAACCGTTGATGAAGGGTGATTGGGGGTTGTATCAATCCCCTTTGAATGTGAATCCTCCTTCTCCTCTCTTCTGCTTCTTTCTCTCTTCTCTTTCTCTCTTTTCTTCTTCTCTTTTCTTTCTTTTCTCTTTTCTCTCTCTTTCTTTCTTCCTCTCTCACGTTTTCTCTCTCTCACTCACGTTT
This sequence comes from Protea cynaroides, assembly GCA_028583415.1. Classification (NCBI taxonomy): domain Eukaryota; kingdom Viridiplantae; phylum Streptophyta; class Magnoliopsida; order Proteales; family Proteaceae; genus Protea; species Protea cynaroides. The sequence continues at coordinate 63,188,855 of CM053268.1, read as the reverse complement.
TTTTCTCTCCATTTTTTCTTCTTTCCTTTCTTTTCTTCCTTCCCACGTTTTTTCTTCTTCCTTTCTTTCCTTTTTCTCATTCTTCTTCTAGAAAACCCCCTTCTCTCTTTCCTTTCTCTCCTTCCTTCTTCTAGAAAAATCCTTCTCTCTTTCCTTTCTTTCTTCTTTCCTTTTCTTCTTCATTTTTTTCCTTCCTTTTTTTCTTTTCTCCCTCTCTTTTCTTTTACGTTTTCTTTCTAGAAAACGTGAAGGGGAATCTTTTTCCCCCCTTTCCTTTTCTTTCTTTTTTTTTATTTCTCCCTCTTTCCTTTTTCTTCTCAAGATCTTTTTGGATTATCTCAAAACCCTAAATCCCCTTATCTTTCACGTTTTCTCTCTCCTCTCTTTCCTTTTTCTTCTCGAGATCTTTTTGGATTATCTCAAAACCCTAAATCCCCTTCTCTTTCACGTTTTCTCTCTCCCCTCTTTCATTTTTCTTCTCAAAATCTTTTTGGATTATCTCAAAACCCTAAATCCCCTTCTCTTTCACGTTTTCTCTCCCCTCTTTCATTTTTCTTCTCAAAATCTTTTGGATTATCATTTACATATAATAATATATATTATATACATATATACACATATATTTTATAACATACATACATACATACATATATATATATATATATATATATATATATATATATATATATATATATATATATATATATATATATATATATATATATATATATATATATAGTATATAATATATATAATATATATAAATACTATGCACATGAATGAAACGGTTCGAAACGGGTTGAGACCGATTTAGGTTGGACCGAAGTTAAAACGATATGGGTTGAGCTAGGTTGGACCAAAACCGGCTTGAAGCCGAGTTGTGGGATTGATTGGAATTAATCGGGTTTTCTCTCCTTGTCATTTCATGGGTCATTCCACTGTCATCCCGCATGAAATGTTTCGATGGCCTCTATTCCAAATTTTTTGCGTTCATTTTGTAGAACATTGAAAATGAGGAATATAGGAACTGGAATCACCTGAATCCGATGTAGAACGGAAAAGATATGCGGCTTTGACGTTATGACGATAATTTTGCATGCAAGTTTGCATGGGACCCACCGGTGACTTCTACCCGGGATTTTTTACGTCCATTTTGTAGAACATCATGAATGAAGAATAATGGTCTTGGGATCATCTGAATCCGATGTCGGATGATTAAGATATGATGATTTGAAATTCAAACGATCCGACTTAGGATAATTTGCACGGAGGCCCCTGGGATTATTTATAATAACTTCATAAACCTCCCTTATATGTATCATCCGACTAAAATGGTCATATCTTCTTCATTTGATATCAGAATTGAGCAATTCTGGTCTCATTCCGAAGATAATTCTATGACCTATGCATCCATGCAAAATTATAACCCATGACCTTGCTGTGGACCCATTGAAAACTTCCTCAAATTCACAGACCCATTGAAAATTTCCTCAAATTCGCAGTCAAAAATCCAAACTTCCGATCATCTTTCTCCTTTTGTTGTCCACACGCCGGCAGGGCTTCGTTTAGCTGGGATGGCAAAAATGGGGTGCTTACAGATGCCCCTCTTCGACCGAGATTGTGGGCAATTGAGACCGAAGACAAAAGTGGCCCATTTTTGCATTATTCTGCACTTGATCTGGATTATAACATTGTTCCCTTTAATTGATGCTGTAAACTTTTTTTTTTTTTTTTTTTTTACACTGTACAACAAAAATGTAGATGTCAAGCTCCTTGAGTAGCGACCTTATCAGGTCTGTGACTTTAGCTCAAGACCGCTCATGATGTAACTGTAACTGTCAAGCTTCTTGAGTAGCGACCTCATCAGGTCTGTGACTTTGGCTCAAGACCGCTCGTGATGTAACTGTAACTGTGCTTTGTGCTCTGAATTTGTAACCTCTGAATGTATAGCCTTTGGCTGTGTAGCCTTTGGATGTGTAGCCTTTGGATGTGTAGCCTTTGGACCGAATTTGGGGTGTCCCAAATTGCCTACGTATCCTTTGGGATTTCCGTCCCTCCAGAATCAGGTTCCGCGTAGTTCGGGCTGGTTTTTTTTCTCTCTTTCCATGATCTTTCTTTCTTTCTTTTCTTTACTTGCATCTTGTTCTCTTTTCCATTCTAATTCTGCTTTCATTCAGTCTTCTTTCTTCTCTGTACTTTCACATTTCTTTCCTTTTCTCTCTTTTTTTTTTTTTTTGTTCTTTTCAATTTCTTTCTTCATCTTTCTTCATTCCCAAAGTGGGTTGAACTTTCCATAAATATTGAGGTAGCCACAATGGGGCTCAGCATCTGTACTTTGTCCACTAACATTTCTCGGAATCCAAGAGGAACTAGAGATCATGATTTGATCGACTTTCCTTGACTTGACTTAATCTAGACCGAGAGAAACATGTTTCTTTTCTTTAAAAGACAATTTTGATATGTTCTGCATTCCTGCCAAATTTGTATGGGTTTCACTTTGATCAAAGGGCAATCAGGTCTTTTTAATGAGGGGCAGTGATGACAATGACTCAATTTTATATGAGTCATCTTTCTCTTACATTCAAATGAACTCAGCTAGAGTTTCAAACAGAGGGCTCAACTAAACTCATGATGTTTGGATAAATGGGTGATTTTCCCCAGTGTCTAAGTTCAGGTCTGCACATATTGATAGGCAGACGACTTTTGAGTCATCACTAGAAATAACCTTAAGAAGATGCAACCCTACACTAATCTTTAGAAAAAACGTCAAAGAATGCTTTCTCCTCTCGGTATCATTCAGATAAAAAACAAATTTCAACAAGCTATGCTCAGATGCTGAATCAGTTGTAACCATGTTTGGGCCCAAATCCTTTAAGTCTGTATACAAGTATGACGATGAAGGTCCAGATGGACAGATAAGAAACTGTCCAATGGGTCTGCCATTGGGAGAGTGTTTGGTTGTTTATGTAGAATGGCTTGATCTCCACTAGGCGATTCCATTTTATTGGCTAGCAACAAAGGACTATGGAATTCTTGGACGCCGTCGAAATGATGAACGACAGATAGATATTCCAGTCAGATTTATTGAACAATATTTATGCATAACAAGACGATATGTTCACAAGAAACAATACCATAAAATTTTGTGACATTTGAAGTAAGGGCATGTAATGTAGACTCTGGGGAAGACTGTTGGATTGATGGACAGGAGAGAGAGTCTTTAGCAGAAAAGAAAAAACCTCTGATGACAACAAAGTGATGAGACCACCCCCTGTATGGGCGGGATGTAGTGACCAATATCAAAAATCTAGCTCAACACACAACGTGAATCACAACAAATGATCAGTTCTCCAATCAGGTTGTAAGAAATGGTGTCTATATGTCATTGTACGAAAACCAATTGTCTTATTGCTCTATAACTGAACTCGTCCATCGGCAGGGCTCCAAAGGAGTTGCCCCATGTATATGCCTTGTAATTGAACTCACTCATCATTACTGTTTCAAAGTAGTTGCTCCAAGTCTATGCACCATAGTTGAACTTCTCCACCATCATTGTTCCAATGTAGTATGCTAACCAACCTCATTATTTTGTATAGCTCTTTCTTTTTTCTTTTTTTCTTTTTTTCTTTTTTTTTTCATTTTTTTTTTCTTCCTTTTTTCTTTTCTCTTTTTTTTTTTTTTTGAGCTCATCTTTGACTTTGAGGTTGATCCGTAGCATGTTTTATGTCTATAGACTTCATGCACTTGTAAAAGACTTAATCATTTGAATGGTCCTTGTTCGTAGAAATATCCCATAAAAAATTCTTTCTGTAAATTGATCAAATGGGATGACATTTTGATGTACCAACTTGTATCTTTGAGAATGCTTGCATGATTTCAACTTAATCATCTATAACTTTCACATGTGTGTTGAGCTTTCATTTCTCTAAAGGCCGATGGAGTAGAAGTTCAGGTTGTGGCCCTTCATCTCAATCGTCATCAGAGTTAGAATTAGCAACGGACATGGAAGAGGAAGAAATATCAAACTGGGAAGGAATGGATTGGAAGTAGTAAAGCACTGTTGTTGATGTCTCAAATGAGATGATTATTGTTCATTTTTTTTCATAGCATTTAGGACTGGACCGTCTACAGACACATCGAACTTAAGCCCAAACATAGATGACCTATCAGATACCAATGGTAACCAGTTTAGACAAGTAATTCACCGAGTTACCCCAATTGGATACGACATCATTGACGTCAACTTATGATCGGTTGTAGGACCGAATTTTCGTTCAGATTTTCGCTAGTAAGGCTCATTACGCCTATCTATCGACATGTGTTCGACTCTTTTCATCTTGAGCTAAACCCCTCTTGAGTCTATTATCATTTTGATTTATGCCCCAGTTTGGGTTTGACATTCACTTGGCCAATGCCTCAATTTGGGTTAAATGTATTCCAATCTTATGCCCTAGTTTGGATGTCATGAAACTCTGACCTATACCCCAATTGGTCCATCGCCTTTTTGGTTTGCCTCACTTTGAATCCATTAACATTTTAATTATGCCCCAGTTTATGGTGCATTGATATTTTTGTTGTGCCCCAATTTAGGGTACACTGACATTTTGGTTGTACCCCAGTTTAGGGTGTACATGAAGTTCATTTCCAGGTACCTTAATTTTGGGTTACCATTGACCAGATGGTCCTCCTTTTCATCTTGGATTTTGGGAGGTGGGTGGACCATTCTTAAAGATTCGAGGGCTACTCCTTTGAGTTATGGTCACCTTGGTTGATGAAAGTAATTTGGGAGTCAGAAACCAACTCCTTCAGTCAAAGTGGCTCAATCGGGTAGACGAAATGCTTTCCAATCTTAGTTTTTCCATTTAAATTTGGCAGGTATGCTAGTATGGGAAAGAAACATATAATTTCTCAGAATCTATGATTCAGATTTCTACCCTCTTGGATTCCTCAACTCTGATCTTGAAATTTCAATTCCATTATAAAATATTTGGGCTCTCAATATACTGTCTTCTAACCATTCCAACATTTTGAGGTACAAAAGTCCTCCTTATGACCATGAACCGAGACATGAACCGGTGATGATGAGACCTTCTTATGAGAGGATGTAATAAGAGTGGATGCTTTGTCTACACACTTAGGTGTTCTCTTAAGTCTAGACAAGTTCAACCTTTCTTTCTTTTTTTTTTTCTTTTTTTTTTGTATTTTTTTGTATCTTTTTTGTATTTTTTTTAAATTTTATTTTTATATAAACAATGAACGAAGGTTAAGACACATAAGTAACTGGACACGAGAAGGATGCACATACACATACAAGCTGACTCGACCAAACAAAGTTAGCTCCTTCATGAAAACCGACCATTAGACATCATCTGTAACAATTTATTTGTATTTGAATAACCCCATGATTGGTCTTGGGGCCTCAAGATTCGAACGGATCATTGTAGCACCAAGGTTCGACCATGTGGTTCATCAAATTTCAAGAAATTGAAACGGATATGCTTATTTGTAGTTTTCATGATGGATGACAAAAGCGGTTCATGAATGAAAAAATCGATAAATTTCTACTTGATCACAGTATCTATACCGTGACGAAGATTTTTCGATCGTTTTTGAGATTGATGTATCAATATTGAACGGTTAACACAATGAGCTTTGTACGATGGAGGGCGTGTATAGACCGCCCACACTAATGTGTATGCGGGTATACGTAACCCTCACGCTCCCAACAAGTGAGAGACAAGACTACTCAAGTGTGGATCCAAACATGTTGACAAATCAAGGACAAAACGGGCAGAACTTCGACGTCTCAGATGTAAATATTATGATCGAGTAGATTTTACCATGTTGGTTCAAAGATGGACCAAAAATAACATACATATGGCTCAAACTGGGTTAGGACAGAAAAGGCCACCTTGACGAGGACGGGGTAACCTACCACCGAATGCTCGATGAATAATGGGCCCCTAATCCCTTTATATACTATGTTGCAAGGATCCAAGCGACGTGGAGTAGCATAACGCATTCCCAGGCGGACCCAAGAAACGCTCGTTAGAGGCTGCTCGCCGATCGTGGTCTCACAAAGTACATGCCAAGGCTGTGTGTTTCTCCTAGCGGGCTGCCCCACATGCATGGGACCCGGTTCGGCTACTCGCACGAAAGTGTGACTGAACCCATTCCCCCAAAAGCAATATGTACAAACAATAAATATAGTACCCTAGATCTAGCATCAAATGTCAAGCAAATCAATATAAGGAAAGTATCCTAGGAGTCTGAATATTAATCCCCAGCGGAGTCGCCACTGTGAGGACAATGGAAAATCGACGTGATCCTCCTCGGGATGGAAATGTGTATCCTATAATCGATGAAGATCGATTTGTTCTGTTGGAGTCGCCACCTAGATTAAGGTCTAGGACCTCTAAAAATGTAGCCTCACCCTAAGGTAAGACTTCTATTGACTCGTGACCCAATGTATCGGTTCTTTGGTCTGCAAGAGATCGGGTAAGTATTCAGGGTACGGTTATGGGAAGGTGTTAGGCACCCAAACCGCCCGATCAATATCGGCCTCCTAAACTTTCCTTAAATTCTAATTTTGACTGTGCTTGGTCAACTGGATGACTAGGGTTCAATGGGGATGTCCTAAACCAAGTTGCTAAGTTATTCTAACCTAGGGTTCAGCCAATCATGTTTTAAAGTAAATAAACAAGAAAACGTAATGTACAATATCATACAGTGAACCGAACCAAAGATGGTTCGGTCTTGGACTGAATCTGAGATGTGTAAGACATCTCAAACTGCCTACGTATTCCAATCCTGGAAATCAAGTCCAAAAACGTAGTTCGAAAGGGTTTGTGTGATTAATGATTATGGAAGTGATTTATGCATTTGCTTAAATTAGATTCTTTGTTGTTCAAGTTGAAGTTTATGCTGGATGTATGGTTGATGGGTGGCTTTGTACCGTATTTGGGATTCCCAAATTGCCTACGTATTCTAGGGTTTGCCCTAGAAATCAGGTATGACGTAGTTCGAAAATTTGTGAGAGTCGGATTTGGAATGTGTACCAAAATCCTTCCATTTTTGTCAATAGGATCTAGGGATGAGACCTAAATTCCTACCATTTTATTGTTTCCATTTTTGTTAATAGGATCTAGGGATGAGACCTAAATTCCTACCATTTTTATTTGGGATGTGTACCAAATTCTTTCTATCTTTGTCAATAGGATCTAGGGATGAGACCTAAATTCCTACCATTTTTATTTGGGATGTGTACCAAATTCTTTCTATTTTTGTCAATAGGATCTAGGGATGAGACCTAAATTCCTACCATTTTTATTTGGGATGTGTACCAAATTCTTTCTATTTTTGTCAATAGGATCTAGGGATGAGACCTAAATTCCTACCATTTTTATTGTTTCCATTTTTAGGTTTCTAGGGTTTCCTATCCATTTTCATTGTGATTTTCATTTTTTAGGGTTTCATACCCTAATTATTCTCTTTATTCTAGGGTTTATTTTGCCCTAATTATTCTTTCCATTTTTAGGGTTTCACTACCCTAATTGTTCAATTCTTTCCATCTTAGGGTGTATCTTGCCCTAGTTGTTGTACAATGTAAACAATCTAACAAAGCAATGTGAGCTTAAATATAGCAGTGTAAGCATCCAAATATAGCATGTTGGAAATATATTCAAATTTAGCAACACATCAGTCAAAAATGGCAAGTGAGCATGTGAATCAATACAAACATGGTAAGTGTGCATCCAAACATGGCAGTAATATGTGAGCAAGTGTAGTAGACAAATATGGCAATAAGCATGTGTAGCATTCCAATCATGGCAATGTGATTATTCCAATTATGGCAATGTGATCATTCTATATTATGGCAGTGTGACTATTCCAATTATGGCAGTGTATGCATACGAGCATCCGAACATAGCATAGCATCAAATATGGCATGTGAGAAACAACCAAATCATATGAGAATCAATCAAAACATGATGGAACACGTAGCAAGATGACAGCTTTGTCAGGCTGGACCAAAATGGACACATAGGGCACTGTACTTACTCAAAAAATTCTTAAAAGATATCCCTAGAAAGAAGACTTAGAGGCCAACATTTTGTCTCAAGAAGCTAATCCTAAAAGAGACCATAGGCAGGTCGAAAACATTCCCCAAGTACAGGAAAATACACTGGAATTTCATTAAGAAAAACAAGTTAAAACAGTATATTTTCTTTGTGAAAAATGACTCTTTTCAATCATGCAAATCAGCACATCATGACAGATCTAAAATCAAAGCACTATGCACTTAAAAATTGATATCAATTCAACGAAATATGGAAAAAATATGAAACTAGTGCCATTTTTTAGAAGACTTTCATATCTAAAAAGTTCATGTTAAGTGGATTTTCTGATTATGGCCATAAGGCCTTTGTCTAGAGACTTTCCGATGGAGAATTGCATTACATCCGAGAAAAAATAGCAATGTCAAAGACAAATTTTTTGATATATTTCCCCAATTCCAAATGGAACGAAATTTTTAGGGTAGTCTTCTATCATATCAGAGAGACTCCCATAAAATTTTGGGCTTCAAAAGCTTAGAAAACATATATATGATGTACGTCCTAAGTTTGAACCCTAAATCTGGAATTTTCAGATCAGAAAATCACTTTATGAAATTTACAAAAAACATCAAACATCATTGTATATCAATAAAAAATTCATCATTGAATAGCTTAGACAAATTATCATTCATGAAAAATGTTAGACATAGGCATCCTAACATTAAAAAGCATGTAATAGAGCATTCATGATTGAGATTTCATGAAAATTAGCCTTTTTCAAGCAAAATTGGCATTCGGGCATTATAACGACCTCTAAATTTGTTTAGAGTACTAACCTTGGGCTCAAATCTAGCGAAACCATTGATGAAGGGTGATTGGGGGTTGTATCAATCCCCTTTGAATGTGAATCCTCCTTCTCCTCTCTTCTGCTTCTTTCTCTCTTCTCTTTCTCTCTTTTCTTCTTCTCTTTTCTTTCTTTTCTCTTTTCTCTCTCTTTCTTTCTTCCTCTCTCACGTTTTCTCTCTCTCATTTACGTTTCTCTCTCTCACCCACGTTTCCCTTTCTCTCTCGTCTGGAAAAGGATCCCTCCTCTCTCCTATTTATAATTTTTCACTCATTTTCTAGAAGATCCTTCTTTCCTTTTCTTCTTTTTTCTAGAAAATCTTTTTTTCTCTCCATTTTTTCTTCTTTCCTTTCTTTTCTTCCTTCCCACGTTTTTTCTTCTTCCTTTCTTTCCTTTTTCTCATTCTTCTTCTAGAAAACCCCTTCTCTCTTTCCTTTCTCTCCTTCCTTCTTCTAGAAAAATCCTTCTCTCTTTCCTTTCTTTCTTCTTTCGTTTTCTTCTTCATTTTTTTCCTTCCTTTTTTTCTTTTCTCCCTCTCTTTTCTTTCACGTTTTCTTTCTAGAAAACGTGAAGGGGAATCTTTTTCCCCCCTTTTTTCTTTTCTTTTTTTTTTATTTCTCCCTCTTTCCTTTTTTCTTCTCATGATCTTTTTGGATTATCTCAAAACCCTAAATCCCCTTATCTTTCACGTTTTCTCTCTCCCCTCTTTCCTTTTTCTTCTCGAGATCTTTTTGGATTATCTCAAAACCCTAAATCCCCTTCTCTTTCACGTTTTCTCTCTCCCCTCTTTTATTTTTCTTCTCAAAATCTTTTTGGATTATCTCAAAACCCTAAATCCCCTTCTCTTTCACGTTTTCTCTCTCCCCTCTTTCATTTTTCTTCTCAAAATCTTTTGGATTATCATTTACATATAATAATATATATTATATACATATATACACATATATTTTATAACATACATACATATATTGAGTTGACAGGATTGATTGGAATTAACTGGGTTTTCTCTCCTTGTCATTTCATGGGTCATTTCCGCTGTCATCCCGCATGAAATGTTTCGATGGCCTCTATTCCAAATTTTTTGCGTTCATTTTGTAGAACATTGAAAATGAGGAATATAGGAACTGGAATCACCTGAATCCGATGTAGAACGGAAAAGATATGCAGCTTTGAAGTTCTGACGATAATTTTGCATGCAAGCTTGCATGGGACCCACTGGTGACTTCTACCTGGGATTTTTTACGTCCATTTGTGTAGAACATCATGAATGAAGAATAATGGTCTTGGGATCATCTGAATCCGATGTCGGATGATTAAGATATGATGATTTGAAATTCAAACGATCCGACTTAGGATAATTTGCACGGAGGCCCCTGGGATTATTTATAATAACTTCATAAACCTCCCTTATATGTATCATCCGACTAAAATGGTCATATCTTCTTCATTTGATATCAGAATTGAGCAATTCTGGTCTCATTCCGAAGATAATTCTATGACCTATGCATCCATGCAAAATTATAACCCATGACCTTGCTGTGGACCCATTGAAAACTTCCTCAAATTCACAGACCCATTGAAAATTTCCTCAAATTCGCAGTCAAAAATCCAAACTTCCGATCATCTTTCTCCTTTTGTTGTCCACACGCTGGCAGGGCTTCGTTTAGCTGGGATGGCAAAAATGGGGTGCTTACACCAATATTGTCTGAGTAGAAGCGAAACAGAGAAAGAGCACCTTTCTGTGATCGAGCAATCGATCACCTCGGTGCGGTCGATGGGACTTATTTGATCGACCTGACCCATCGACCTGAAGATTATAAAGTGCTCGGACTTAGCTTCCTTTTATCTGATCTCTTTGGTCCATCATTGATATTACATCTAGAGAGTTTATAATGGTTTGTAATTTTTTTGGGAGTGATTCCCACCATTAATTTTATGTCTTTACCTCATAATTCAAATAAAAATCTGACCTTTACATTGGTTAGTTAATTCTGGTGAACATTCATGATTTCAACTGTAATGGCCATTAATGGTTAAGGAGAATGTCTCCCACCAGAGGTTGAGGGTGACCACTGAGGTCGAGGGTTTGATAATGTAATTATTAGAGTAAGATTTTGTTACTTACGTAAGAGTTGTTTTGCTTAATCCAATATTGAGAAGCTTGGGGAGGACCTTCAATGGAGGTTCTTCCTTCCTTCTTCCTTCAATATTTTCATAAGCTTCTCTCTCCAATTCGTGCGCTTGAACTTGGTAAAGCTCTCACATATAGGGTTTTATTTGTCCTAATGAGAGGAAGAATAAGAGCTTGTGTTGGAATCCAATTCTTACTCAAATTCCTAACTCTAATCCAATTGTGATCAAGAATGGTTTCTAAGTTGCTAATTGACAAACCTATATGATACATCGGTTAGTCAATTCTGATAAACATTCATGATTTTGACTATAATGGTCATTAATGGCTGAGGGAGAATTTCTCCCACATTACCAGAGGTTGAGGGCAACCTCTGAGGTCAAGGGTTTGATAATCTAATCATTAGAGTAAGGTTTCGTTACTTACCTAAGAGTTGTATTGCTCAATCCAATACTTAAAAGCTTGGAGAAGACTTTCAATGGAGGTTCTTCCTTCCTTCTTATTCGTTCAATCTTCTCATAAGCTTTTCTCTCCAATTCATGTGTCAGAACTTGGTAAAGTTCTCACACATAAGGTTTTAGTTGTTTTAATGAGCAGGAAGAATAAGAGTTCGAGTTGGAATCTAACTCTTACTCGAATTCCTAACTCTAATTCAATTGTGATCAAGAATGATTTCTAAGTTACCAATTGGCAAACCTATATGATCTAAGATCGGTCACACATGTCCTTGGGATGTCCAAGAGAGGTTAGACACAAGTGGGGCCAAGCCCAAACATTTAAACATGAAATTGGCCTAATTCTATGATCATACAGTTGACGAGCTCATTTCATCAACCTGACCGATCGACTGCATGGCCTAGCAGGTTATGTTTGGTCATGCATCTAATGGGTCAACATTCTAATAGATTTCTACTAGTTCCTACATGTCATCTGCTTGATCCATGTCTTTCCTGAGATCTGTATTCTTCTAAACTGGTATGGATGCTAGAGTCATGTAAGTGGAAAGATCTATCATACGATGAAAAGTTCAAATGAGCCCTAAATTTTGGGTGTGGGTTTTACACTGGTAGCTCAACAGACATCTTGTACTACCATGCCTATCAGCGCAAGCACCTATTTGATGAACAATTCCAACCTATTCGATACTCTCTGATCTGATTTACTGGAGATCGTATAAATGTAAAAGGAGGGATCTTGTAAGACCCACACGCCACGAACCCGATCTAACCTTACGTTCTCTTATCGTGACCGATTTTTCCATCATGATCGACTCAAGTGAACCAATTGTATGAAGAAACCATAAGATGAGGTAAGCAACAAGGCAAATTTAGTTGGTGTGGTTGACTGTTTAAGTTTGTGTGGAAGCAACCAGTCAAAAACTAAAAACTAGTAAATTTTGGACGTATAGTCGCATTTTTTAGGGGTATGGTCGACCGTATGGTTGACTACGTTGTGACCGCACAACGTATGGTTGCATGTTTTGGTTGTATGGTCAACGGATTATGATACTACATGATTGACCGTATGGATCCAGAACTGACTCCGTGTTTAGGAAATTTTTCTAATTTGAGGAGGACTCATTCCTAATTGAAAGGGGACTCTATATGGAGGTTTTCCTTTATATAAAGGACGTCCCTTAGCCTCTCTCTTTTATAACCCAAATTGAAACTCTAAACCTAAGAGAGAAAGAGAGAAAGAAAGAGAAAGAGAAGGAGATTTAGATAAGAAGGCTGAGAGGAAGGTTTTTGCAGAGAAGAGTTCTATCTCTACAGTAAGGTTAAGGTATGGACCTGACTCTATAGGGTAGATCAGATAGAATATGTTCTTTTCAAATTGATATATGGAACCTAATACAATGATTCAGTTATAGGTTTTCTATGGGAAACCATAGAGAGTAGGGTAGGGATAATTGATAAGAATAAACTGTGATTAAATGCCATAGAATGATTTTAGGATAAATCTCATTGATGAGTCAAGAGGAGAAACTCGTATGAGAAGTAAAAAATTAATCTGACTACTTATGGTCGCAGCTATGGTCGACCATAGGATGAGAAGAGAGTCGACCATATCTATTCGAGAAGAATTCAGGAAACGTATGGTCGCAGGTACGATCGTATATAGTGCGACCATAGGGTATCGACCGTACGTCGTATGGTCGCATATATTGAGACCACAGGGTCAACCATAGGGTATCGATCATACGATACAGTAAGTATATTTTGAAACCAGACAAGGTTTTCGACTACTGTAACTTGGTAAACTTAAACCCTAACTTAAATGCATTAATTGTTTAGGTTCTCAATAGATTCAAAGTGACTTCCAAAGCTTGGGAGAGGAACAAACATCAATCAAATGTGAGGGAATAAGACCTAAATTAATTGGATAATAACAATCTATTTTATTTTATTTATCCAATGCAATGAATGTTTCTATGCTTGTATGCTTGTAATGTGCATCTCACAGGTCATCCAATATTACTGTTATTTCTATTCATGCATATTTATTTCTGTCTATTTATAACATGATGATGATGATGCTAGGAATAGGCGTGTGATTATGTATGTGGTTAGTGTGTTGGATGCTAGTGGGGCATCAGCGGGAGGACGTGGCATTGTGGTTCATCCTGGTCACCAGATTCTAGTTTTATCTCTACTCAAGTCTTGCCCACTAACATCGTTGTGTCGCCATTATCTTAGCTGAACTATTACGTCGTAGGGCATCAAGGGAGGTGGTCTCGGACCGTATGTTCTTTGACTCTTGGGGGTCCTTAGCTCTATCTTTATAGACATATTAAGGGATGCTAGGGTGAGGCCTTGGATACGTTGGATGGCATTAGGATTGGTTAGTTATGAGCCCAGTTTGTAATCCCTAGCCAATAGGGGCTTATGTGTTGGTATGGGTAGGGCATCAGGGAAAGTATTAGCGGTGTGTGATCCGGACACTTTAGCTCTATCTCTATCCATGGTGGGTGCATGTGGGACGATAATGATGTTTGATCCATTGGGTGGATCCACACACTAGTGTATAGAGGTGCGGTGGCCGCCAATCATTTCTATAGCACATTACAAACTTAAAAATCAGACCAAAGATATGAATTAAATGCATGCATATGTTTACGCATTGTTTTATTTTCTCACTGAGGTAGGTTGTGAGCTTACCCCACGGTATCCTTTTCTTTTAGTTTCTAATGATGCAGGTAATACCGTTGAAGACTACATGAAGGCGCCCAACATATAGACATGTGGTATCTATGGTTAAGAAAGCTGTGGAGGACAGATATGATTCGTAAAGCGAGTATTTCAACGATGTTTACGCCTAGTGTTTAACTTTCGTATTTTGTAATTGTAATAGTTTGTTATATTTATGTTTTGGTTACATGAAGAGAACTGGTTTATTATTTACTTATCATTGTAGACACTTAGTTCATTATTAATAAGATTTTTGCTATTTAATTATTTACTCTGATTATTACTGTGAATTGTGTTTTGGTTTAACATGGTTGGCACGGTCTATAAGAGATCCTGGTTTGAACCGTTGGTTCTCATGACTGTTCATCACACCACTAGTCAGTCCAAAATTAGGGTGTGGCAGATTTGATTAGAAACAATAGTTTGGGAAAAACCAAGGTGGGCAACCATCTTTCTGAACTACCTAGTGGTAAAACTCATGTCGAGTCATAATATTATACTCAGCCGAACAAGACTCAATTAGCTTAAAGCTTGCCTTTTGATTTATTACTTTATCATGAAATTCCCAATAGAAAATGGAATCAGGTTTTGCAAGGCTGACCAGTCGATCTTTCGAAGATACTATGCAGTAAAGCTGAAATCAAACAATAAGGCAGCATCAATGCAACGAATTATGTTGGACAACCTTAGGGATGACCTCCACCATGACACTAGTGGAGGACGTCTAAATCCCAATATCCGAGGATGAATCCGAGAGGACATTTTAGGATCACCCATGCCCCATTTGTCACCAAGGTCATTTCTTGGCATGTTAAGATTACCCAGGCCCTGTTGTCACCTAGAGCCAGTTTCAACCATTTTAGGATCACCTAGGCCCGTTATTACCCAGAGTCATTTCCTACAATTTTAGGATCACCTACAATTTAGTTGTTATATAACGTCACCCATTGTCTAGTTGTTACCCTAGTGTCACCAAAATGGCACATTCTCCCCTTAGACCATAAGTGAAGGAAAAGAAAGGAAATGAAAAGAAAAAAAAAATAAAAGGAAAAGAAAGGACAAGAAAAAAAAGGAAAAAAAATGAAGGAAAAGAAAAGAATAAAAGAAGAAAGAAAAGAAAAAAAGAAAAGAAAGGAAAAGAAAGTAAAAGAAAAGAAAAGAACTTTAATTTGTCCAAAGTTAATTTGACTTCTCAAATTTAATAAACAAGAAAGATATCAACTTTGAAAGATTTGCTAAAATACAAAATTGGAAACCATAGTCTAAAAAGGAAGGGTTTTCACTTGGAAAGATTGCATAAAACCTAAACTTAAGAATTATTGCTAGCTAAATCTAATAAAGGATGGTCCTATTATGGAAAAAGGATTAGCAACATTAAATCTGAGTTTTATATAGCTAGAGAGTTTTAAAAAAGGATAAAGAGCTATTTTTGGAGAGAGAGGGAGAGCTAACTATTTAAAAAGGTAATTAGTGGTAGACTTTAAAGAATCTATAAAAACAACACTTAGGAACCAAATTAAGGGTTCCAAAAATTCCAACTAAAAGGAGAAGAAAGCAATCCCATTTTTGGAGCTAGGGTAAGAGGAAAAGAACTGAAAAGTATTTTTGGTAGTGTTCTTCATCAAAACTTACTCCAACAAACCCCATTATCTTTGGATGGTCATTATTCTTTATCTTGTTTCAAGATAAGGTCCTCAAATCAACTCTTTTTTTTTTTTTTTTTTTTTTATTTTTTTATGAAAGAATGATAATACATTCATATATGCATATATGATGATGTGGATATATGCTTAGATGTAAGATGCAAATGAGGAATGATATAGATAAATGCTTAGATGTATTATATGCATATATAATGATGTAGATACATGCCTAGATGTAAGATGTACATAAAGAATGATGTAGATATATACATAGATGTGTTATATACATATATGATGATGTAGACACATGCCTAGATGTAAGATGTACATGAGAAAATGATGTAGTTAAATGCTTAGATATATTATATGCATATATGATGATATGGATACATGTCTAGATGTAAGATGTACATGAGTAATAATGTAAATATATGCTTAGATGTGTCTGCATATACAATTATGTGGATACATGCATAGATGTGTTATAGCCATGTGTAGTGATGTGGATACATGCATAAATGTTGTATAGCCATGTGTAATGATGTGAATACATGCATATATGTGTTATAACCATGTGTAGTGACGTGGAAACATGCATATATGTGTTATAGCCATGTGTAGTGATATGGATACATGCTTAGATGTGTTATATGCTTGTGTAGTGATGTGAATACATGCATGAATGACATATCTAGATGTAGATTAATACATAAATGTGATATATGCTCATAAGGACATGTTTGGATTTTAACATTAATGCACAAATTTGATTTTTGAGAAGGATATGTTTGGATTTCAGCATTAATGCCCAAATCTGATTTTTGATAAGGATGTGTTTGGTTTTCAACATTAATGCACAAATCTAATCTTTGATAAGGACATGTATGAATTTCATGATTAATACATAAATCTGATTTTTGCTAAGGCTATATTTAAATTTCAAGATTAATACATGAATATGATTTTTAAGAATATTAAATGAGTTTTTACCATCTTTGGATATCACATTGGATTTCTTACTATCTGTTGCAGGTAGAACTCACAAGCTTGAGTCTTCCATTGGGTCCGACTTGCAAACGAAATGAACAAGGCATAGGTAGGGTCAGGCTTGATGCCTCGTAACCTCTCTGATGCTTAAGTCAGAACTCTATATGTCATAGATGATCAGGGTTAATCTCAATCTTTAGATATTTAAGCGGGGTGGAAATGTTATAGTAGATACCAATTCAAGGATGAATAGAATACTGTCAGGGCAAGTGTGGGCACAAATAGTATAATATTGACGTGATTTGACTTCTAGCGATTGGGGGTATTTATAGCTGTACTTATGGCTGACGTCATACATGGCGTAATTACATCATTACCCCTATGAATCTTGATAATACCCCGCTTTTGTCTTTTTTCTTCTCTGTTTTGTCCTTGTTGACTAGTCTTCTTTTCATTGTCTACGTATAGATCGACTATTGGCGGGCTGATCTTCAGGGCTATGATGACTAGTCGTCAACTGCCTTTACACGTGTCGTATGCTTATTTGAGGGTATTTATCTACCCCTAACACTATCTTTGGATATCACATTAGATTTCTTACCATATTTTGATGTTACATGGTTTTTACCATCTTTGGATGCCACATGGGATTTCTTACCATCTTTGGATGTTGTATGGTTTTTTACTATCTTTGGATATCACATTGGATTTATTACCACATTTAGATGTTATATGGTTTTTTTTATCATCTTTGGATGCTCTATGGTTTTTAGTATATTTGGATGCTACATGGTTTTTACCATCTTTGGATCCCTCATGAAATTTCTCATCACATTTGGATGCTACATGGTTTTTACCATCTTTGTATATCACATCAGATTTCTTACCACATTTGGATGTGGCAAGTGTTTTTTTTCTATATTTGGATGCTACATGGTTTTTTTTACTACGTTTGGACATACATGATTTTTTTTACCATATTTGAGTACATTGGTAAATTGGATTTTCTTGCTACACATGATTTTCTTACCACATTGGGGCACATTGATACATTAAATTTCTACTACACATGGTTTTCTTACCACATTTGGGTACATTGATGCATTGAGTTTCTTGCTATATTTGATTTTCTTACCTTATTACATTGCTACATTTGGATACATTTCTACATTTGGGAACATTTTTATATTGGAATATACTACTACATTAGATATCTTTCCATATTTCGGTGCTTGCTACATTTTGATTCATTGCTACATTGGATATCTTTTCGTATTTGGACTTGTTACATCTATCTTGATACATGAGATACACCTATCATGTTTAAGTGATACATGAGATACACTTACTATATCTATCTTGATACATGAGATACACTTGCCTTGTTTGGATGATACATGTGATACATCTGCTATATATGTTTTGATATATGAGATATATGAAATACACTTGCTATATTTGATTGCTATATTAGTTACACTTGCTACTTGGATGTTACATGGAGATACACTTGACATATCTATTAAGAACAAAAAAAAAGGTAAGGAGAGAAAACCCTAAGAAACCTTAAGAATTGAAAATATAGGGAGAGGAAATCTCAAGAAACCTTACAAACAAAAAAAGGTAGGGAGAGGAAACCCTAAGAAACCTTAAGGGCTTGTTTGATAAAACTTATGCTCTGAATTCTAGATTTTGGTTCAGAATTTGGATTCTACTTTCAGCTTCTATTCCCTAATCGAAGTTTAAAAAAGTGGTGGCAGTAGTGGTAGGTGATGGGTGGTGGCAGTGGTGGCAATGGTGGTTGTGGTGGATGGTGGCTGTGGTGGCTAGTGGGTAATGACGGTGGTGGTCGTTGTGGTGGTGGGTGGTGGGGGTGGAAGTTTTGGTAGCGATGGTGGTGGTGGTGGTGGCAGTAGGGTGGTGGGTGGTGGTAGTGGTAGTGGGTGGTGGGTGGTGGTAGTGGTGGTGGTGGAGGTAGTGGTGGTTGTGTTGGTGTGGTGGGTGGTGGCGGGTAGTGGCCATGGTGGTGGTAGTGGTGGCGGTAGTGGTCAATGATGGCAGTGGTTGTGGTGGGTGGTGGTGGTTGTGGTGGGTGGTGGGTGGTTGGTGGTTGGTAGTAGGTGGTGGCGGTGGTGGTGGTTGTGGCGGTGGTAAGTGGTGGCAGCGGTGGTGGTGGTGGTGGCGGTAGTGGTGGTGGTGGTCAAGTAAGAGTCAAGTGAGAGTCAGATTCTTTTTCTTCTCCAAAAACTTGTTCCAACATATTAAAGCAAGTATTAGTTACTCTAAAATTTTGGATTCTGGAGCCATTTTGAATCAGGTTCACTTTGTGGGAGCTTGAATCCAACTAGACTTATCAAACACTTTCAAAATGGCTCCCTGGAAGCCAGAATCCATAGAATCCAAAATCTGAAGCTTTATTAAATAGGCCCTAAGTACAGAAAAAGTAGGTAAAGGAAACCTTAGAAAACTTAAAAATGGAAAGATAGGGAAAGGAGATCTTAAGAAACCTTAAGAACAAAAAAAGGTAGGGAGAGAAAACCCTAGAAACCTTAAGTATAAAAAAGTAGGGAAGGATAACCCTAAGAATCCTTAAGCACAGAAAGAAAATGGAAAGGAAACCCTAAGAAACCTTAAGTACAGAAAAAGTTGGGAAAGGAAATCCTAGAAACCTTACACAGTACACAAAACCCGAACTACATTTCTGGATTTGATTCTCGAGAGACAGAGGCGATCTCAAAGGATATGTTGGCAATTTGGGTTGAACGTCCCAAATTCGGTCCAACCAATTGCTACAAATCCTACAGTATAGTACACCTCTCGAACTACGCGAAACCTAATTCTTGGGAGATGTTATTGTCATTGAGATCATTGGCAATTTGGGCTGAACATCCCAAATTTGGTCCAACCACAGTTACAGTATACCCCAACCTAAACTACATGGAACCTGATTCTTGAGAGATGTATTTGTCTCCGAGATACGTAAGCAACTTTGGTTGAACATCCCAAATTTGGTCCAACCATAATTACAAACCCTAAGTACACCCTTGTGGGTCTTAGGCCGTTCGTCTGGCTATAGACACAAGTACATCATACATTACATTGCATGAACTACGTTTTTGGACCTAATTCCAAAGAAACAAAGTCCTTAAGTGATACGTAGGCAATTTGGGTTGAACATCCCAAATTTCATCTAATGCCGAGAATATCATTTGGTTTGGTCCACTGTACATTATTTATTTACCTATTTTAAGAACATGTTTGGCTGAACCCTAGAATAGAATAATTTAGCAATTTGGTTTAGAATCCCCATGTGAGCCTTAGTCATCCATTGATCAAGCATTATTAGAACAATAAGAGAATATGAGGAAAGTAGATTGGACAAGAGGCCAATTTTTGGATCGGACAGTTATGGGTGCATAACACCTTCCTAAACTGTATCCTAAACGCTTACCTGATCTCTGATAGACTAAAGCTGATCTAGTGGGTTATGAGTCAATAGAAGCCTTATCCTATGGTGAGACTACATTTTTTGGTCCTAGACCTTAATCTAGGTGGTGAATCTAGATTTGAGGACGAATTTCCTCCCATGTCCTCATAGTCGGGTCCCGATATTAAAATAGTAATGTGTGTCCGAGATGTATTACTATCATCCTCATCTTCTTTGGAACGTTAAAGCCCCTTTTAGCCTGCAGTCGTTCCCAAGCCCGTGCAATCCGACTTCTTTAAAATACCCAAGGCCTTGGCACTGCTAGTCGGGCCCAAGCTCAGTTCAACCAACCTTTTTTTCCCTCACAGTCGGGAACTTTGGAGTCAATGTTGTTGGGGCCATAGCTTTCATTGTCAGAATTTTGATTGGTTAATCCTCCTCATCTTGGAAAAGGTCCAGGAAATCATCCTCGTCAAATTTCATTGCAGATCCAAATCAAAAGCAAAGTTAGTCAATTCAATACAAAGGAAAGAGATAAAAACACTTAAGATAAGAGCTCACCAAGTTTCAAAAGTACAAGAAAGGCAGGGTTCTTCAACTCATGGGCATACACTACCATCCCCCATTTCATGTGGCCCACAGTCTCTATCTCCTTAGAAGACAGAGCAGACTTTTTATGCGCTTGAGACGTCATCACCATACCCCAAGTGTTGCACAAGGGTAAGTGCTCACTTCCCTCCTGAGCTGACATAAGGAAAAATTTCTCCTTCCAATCATTACAAAAGATGGCACCCCCATAGTAATAGCGGACCACTTTGTGGCCAATTGTAAGCACCCCATTTTTGCCATCCCCAGCCAAACAGAGCTTTATTGGTGTATAAATAGCAAGAGAGTGGAGGTAAATGGAAATTTGAAAAGTACAGGGGAGGCGAGTGAAACTCTCTCAAACTAATAGTTAATCAATCCCTGTATGCCCTCTATGGGGTTTTGAGCTGACCAAAGTGCCCCAGTGTGCGAGAGTCTTGGTGATCATATCGGAAAGGTTGCGGGTCAAATTCAAGGTTTGGATGTTAAGCGATAACTTCGAGGCTGATTTTGGCAGGCCCCACAGCAAGGTCATGGGCTGTAATCTGCATGGATGCATAGCTTTTAGAAATACATTTCAAATGAGACCAGAATTCAATTCTGATGTCAAAGGAAGAAGATATTGCAATTTCAATATGAAAATAAGTATAAGAGTTTTTTTTTTCTGAAAAATAAAAATAAATTGTCCAAGGGTCTGCATGCAAATTATCGTGAGTTTAAGTATTTAAACTTCATGCCCTCATATCTTGATCATCCAATGCCCAAATCCGGCGATTCAAATGCCAGTGCGCTCCATTGTCCGTCCTCTTCAAAGTGGATGTAGAAAATTTTGGGCAGAGGCCGCCAACTGATCCCACGCAAAGTTGGCAGTATGATTATCGTTAAAATTTCAATTCTTCATATTTTGGTCATCTGACGTCTGAATCAGGCGATTCAAACGCCAGTGCGCCATTATCCATCCTCTTCAAAGTGGATGTAGAAAATTCTGGGCATAGGCTACCAGCGGGTCCCATGCAAAGTTGCTAGTAGGATTATCGTTAAAACTTTAATTCTTCATATTTTGGTCATCTAACGTCCGAATCAGGTGATTCGAGCACTAGTGTGCTCCATTGTCCGTCCTCTTCAAAGTGGATGTAGAAAATTAGGGACAAAGGTTGCTGAAAAACCCCATGCAGAGGCAAGTTGAAATGACCCACAAAATAGAGAGAGAAACTGGTCAAACCTAACTCAACTCGACCCAACTCATACCCACTACAAAAATTAATATATGCACATGTATTAATATATATATATTCGGTCAAGAGGAAGAGAGAACGAGAACCCGATAAGAGAGAGAGAGAGAGAGAGAGAGAGAGAGAGAGAGAAAGAGAGAGAGAGAGAAAGAGAGAGAGAGAGTTCTGTCGGTGGAGGGAAATATGGAGGTGCTGCCACCTCCACCTCTCCCATGCTCATTTAATCCACCACCACCACCTCCATTTTGAGCAGCACAACCATACCACCATCAACCCAAAATTCAACACCTACCCTCTCTCCTTAAGCCACCTCTACCTTGGCTGCCTATACCTTATCAAACCCCACGGTCAATTCCCTACAAACCTGCCTAGCCGTCTCACTCCCCCCCCAAAAACCGGCTCTCTCCTTGAGCCACCCCACAAACTACCTCCATTCGATAACACACCCAACCCCATGTTAACCGATCAACACCTCATCCCTGCCTAGTCGTCTCACTCCCCCCTCCATAACTTCCTCTCCCATTGACACCTATCACTCCACCATACCACCGCCCACCTCTTTGAGTGAACCTGCTACTAACCACCTACCTACCCAGCCGTAACCACTACCAACTCCCTCTACCAGCCTTGCTGCCCACCACTGTTCCCATCTATCTCGAGCTACGAAGCCGCAAGAGCTGCTGTCACACCCCAATTCCGCACCATTCGGAATGGTGTGATGAACCGTCAATAAACCAACGGTTCAACCAGGATCTCGAATAGGCTATCCCACATATGATAAACCAAAACACATTCCACATTAATCAGAGATAATAAAGTAAATAGCGGAAGTCTTACAGATAATGAACTGAGGTCTAGTCATAATAAATAATTAATATTTCATTTATTTCTAAATAACCAAAACATAACTTAATACATATTACAATATCCAAATACGAAGTCTAAACACTAAACGTATCCATAGTTGAAACGCTCTCTTAACGAACCATGTTCGTCCATTCATATGTTGGCGTGTCGACATAATCTTCAATCGTAATACCTGTAATATCAGAAACTAAAAAGAATTGCACGTGCAGGGGTCAGCTCTCCAACTTGAGCTCAGTGAGAAAATAAAACAATGCAACAAACATATGCATGCATTCATTCATATCTTTGGTCTGGTATATAAGTTTGCAATGTGCTATAGAAAGGTTCGGTGGTCGCCTCGCCTCTATGCACAGGGTGTGAAGGCCCGCCCAAAGGTTAACGTTTATTGTCGTCCCCATCCACCCTACCATGGAATAGAGATAGAGATAAAGTGTCGAGGCCCGGCCTATGACACTTCCCCTGATACTCTACCCATACCAACACGTAAGCCCCTGCTGGCGAGGGCTTGCAAACTGGGCTCACAACTAACCAATCCTAATGCCAAAGAGCGTATCCAAGGCCTCACCCCAGCATCCCTCAATACGTCCATAGAGATAGGGCTAAGGCCCCCCGACAGAGTCAGAGACTACACGGTCCGAGACCACCTCCCCTCATACACTATGACGTAATAGTTCTGCTAAGGTAATGGTGATACGACGATGTCAGTGGACAAGACTTGAGTTAGAGATAGAGCTAGAGTGCTGAGGCCCAGCCTATGACACCCCCCATGATACTCGCTCGCATCAAGCACACCAACCACACACATACATTCACATGCCTATTCCTATCATCATCATCATCATCATCATGTTATAAACAATAATTTAAATATGCATGAACAGTAATAATA
The DNA here is from genome assembly GCA_028583415.1 of Protea cynaroides. Classification (NCBI taxonomy): domain Eukaryota; kingdom Viridiplantae; phylum Streptophyta; class Magnoliopsida; order Proteales; family Proteaceae; genus Protea; species Protea cynaroides. The sequence continues at coordinate 63,165,005 of CM053268.1, read as the reverse complement.
TAAATATTGGATGACATGTTGAATGCACATAACAAGCATACACGCATAGAATCAATAATGGCATTGGACTCAAGAAATAAAAATAGTTTATTATTAACCAATTAGTTTAGGTCTTGTTCCCTCACCTTTGCTTGATTGTAGATCATCTTTCAAGCTTTAAGAATCACTTTTATATCAATAGGAAACCTAACAAGTCGATATATTTTAGTTAGAATTCATTCCGATAATTTTAGGCTTGCTGTTAAGTGGGGGTAGCAGGACGGGTGACAGTTTTCTGCGACCCCCAGGGGTAGGGTAGATGCCACGGTCGGATGTTCCATCGACCTTGGGTACGACCACCCCTTTCCTGGGCTTCCCGAATGCTGGGGGTGATGCTAGGGTCGGATGTTCCATCGACCCTAGGTGCAACCCCCCGTGGTTTGAGTCGAGAATTTCATCCTACAGTCCATTCTTTCATGTTTGGGTCCTATGGATTACTTCCACAATCCATTCTATGCTTGTTCTATGGCTTAAAACTATAGGTTTCTTCCTTACTTTGCTACCATGATTTTCTCCATGGATTTCATTGAAATCCTCCCATAGATGAATGATTTGGGTTTCTCCTAAGTCATACCCTCTTCATGAACCATTTTAGACTCCTAAATAAATCATGGAGAATGTATTCATACCTTAGGTTTGCTGAGATTCAGAGTTTCCTCTGAATTTCCTCCTTCTTGGTCTTCTTCTTCAATTCTCCTTCTCTTCCTTCTCTTCTCTTTCTCCCAATCCAATTAGGGTTGTAAAAGGAGTGAAAGAGTCTTAGGGACATCCTATTTATAGAGTAAAACCTCCCAAAATAAGTCCCATTGAGTTTAGGAAAGGTTCCCATTGAAATTAGGAAAGTTTCCTAATTTTCGGTTCGTGGTGTTTTAGCTGTTTTTCGGGGGTCGATGGGGGAGTCGGACAATTCGAGACCCCTGCGACCCCCAGACCAAAAAGTCATGGGTCAGACAGGGGGTCGACCCTGCCTGTTTAGGCATGAGACCCTACCCTCATTTTGACTATTTTTGAGTAAAATTTCATATTGGGTCTTGGGTTTCTTCACATACTTGGTCCACTTGGCTCGACCATGATATGTAGACCGGTCATGACACGAAATGTAAGGTTAGACCGGATTCGTGGCATGCGGGTCTTACAACTCCACCACCCTTAAAAGAAATTTCATCCTCGAAATTTGAAAGTACAGATCTTACAACTCCCCTATCCTTAAAATAAATTTTGTCCTCAAAATTTGAATTTAGGTGGGAATTCTATTTCCGCATTGCATCTTCTTCCTCCCATGCAATCTCCTCCGCGTATCGTCTTCACCAGGTTATCTTCATATACTAATTATCCCCGCTTTGGAGATGTTGTACCTTCCAACCAGTGAACTAGGCTGGTACCACTTCAATAGTTGAATCTCCTATCTAAACCAGTGGATCCGTGGTCATTATCTCTAATATGGGTCTCCAATGTACTTCTTTAATAGAGACACGTGAAATGCATCATGCGCACTAGACATGGACAGCGATAACGCTAATTGATATGCAACTTGTCTCTCCAAAGTCTATAAGATCTAACACCTATATAGAATATAACTTTCCCTTCTTGTTTAATCGTTTCAAACTCTGCATAAGTGATATCTTCAAGAACACTTTGTCACTTATGGCAAACTCAAGGTCTTGGTGTCTCTTCTGACATCTTGAGCTATCCTGCCCCTTTTCTTTGATCTTGTCTGCCAATCGATAGTTTTCTTCAATAGACTCAGGTCTTAAAACTCTTCATTCACTAACTCCATTCCAAAACAAAAGAATTTGACATTTCTACCTTACCATGCTTTATAGGTGACATTTACATAGTAGCTTGGTAGCAACTTCAATTCACGGTTAACTTCTCAACTCAAGCTCCTTGAAATAAATTTCACAAACTTGGGCATATCTCTTAGGATCTGTATAGTTCGCCCCGACTGTCCGTCGGTTTGAGGTAAAGTGCGGTACTAAACTTCAACTTTGTCCCCATTATTTTCTGTAGATCCTCCCAAAACTTCGAGATAAGGCATAAGCCTCTGACCGACACTAAGCTCTCATGCATACCATTCAATCTGGCAATATTATCCATATATAGCTTATTTAGCCGCTCCAAGCATACCGAGGTCGTATAGCAATGGAATGAACTATCTTTATAAGGCGATCAACAATCCCCCAAACTGCATCAACCACTCTGGGAGTCAGTGGCAAATCAGTGACATAGTTAATTGTAATGCAGTTTCACTTCCAGACTGGCTTTGATAGTTATTGTTGTAGCCATGTTGGTCTTTGTCTTTCAATCTTTACTTACTGATAATTCAATTACTGAAACATGCATCACATTTGTTATCATTCCTCTTTACCAGTACCATCTCTTCAGGTCATGATACATATTGGTACTCCAGGATGTCCTGAATATTGAGTACAATGGATTCTTATCATTATCCTCTTCATAATATCCGAGTCTTTATCTTCATGTATTCAGAATCTACCTCTGTATCTGAGTACCATTTTCGCATCCAAAGTAACTCAGGGTTGGGTTTTCCTTTTTCTAAATCTGCTTACACCGTTCTTATTTACGGATCTCACAAAATTGTTACTTTTACTTCATCCATCAATTTAGAAATGATCATTAATGCCACAAGCACAGCTGAATTATTGCTCCATAAGTTCATTCATAAGTTCTTGCTCTATTGGATCATCACGAGTTTCTATTGTATGTTACTCTACTTCCAAATCTGAATCTGTTGCTGCGAAACATAAGACAGTATCTATACTGGTTCCTTCCTCAGACTTCATAATTCCATTTTTGCTTAAGGCCTTAGTTACTACATTAGCCTGGCTTGAGCTACACTGCGTATCACGGTCTTAATCCTTGGGCAATTCCAGCCATTTTCTTATCCTCATGTTCAACTCTTTCTGATGAGGAGGTACATAAAACTCTTGTGTTCCCATTCAGTCTAAAATTCTCCTCTGTTTAGATAATGTCTCCAAGTCTTGATTGCATAATTTATCACCGTTACTTCCAAGTCATGAGTAGGGTAACTCTTCTCATGTTCCTTCAGTTTTCTTGAAGCATATACAATCATTTATTTACCTTGTATCAACCTGCATCCTAGATCCAATCCGAAAGTTTCAATGTATAGGGTAAAAGATTTCCCTAGTACCGGAACGATCATGATGGAAGCTGATATCAACCTTGTTTTTGGAGTTTGGAAACATTCTTCACACTTGTCAGTCCAATTAAACTTCTCTCCTTTCCTGGTTAGCTTGGTAAGAGGTTTTGCGATCTTAGAGTTGTCCTCCATGAATCGTCTGTAACAACCAATTAAACCCAAGAAACTTCTGATCTTCACAATATTCTTTAGGTGTTTCTCACCATATGATTACTTCTATCTTAATAGGGTCCACTTTAATCCCTTTTTACGATGCTATGTGATCTAAGCAGATCACTTTGTTTAATTGGGTCTCATATTTCTTGGACTTGGCATAAAGTTTTTCTCTTTTCAGCTGTTGTGAAGCTGTTCTAAAATCTATTGTATGAGTTGCTTCATTCTTGGAATAAACCAAAATAGCATCTATGAAAACTATGACCGACGTGTCCAACATGTCATGAAACACCCAGTTCATCCGTTCCATAAAAGATGTAAGGGCATTGGTTAATCCAAATGTCATAATCGAGAACTCATAATGTCCAATCCTGATTCTAAAGGTATCTTCGAGATATCGCTGTCCAAATTCTTCAGTTGTTGATACCTTGACCGAAGATCAATCTTAAAAAATACCTTTGCTCTTTGCAACTGTTTAACCAAGTCATCGATCCGAGGTAATAGATATCGATTCTTGATCGTGAGCTTGTTTATTTCCCGGTAGTCTGTACATAATCTAACACTACCGTCCTTCTTCTTCTCAAATTGCATTGGCGCTTCCCGTGATGCAATACTTAGTCGATTAGAACCCTTGTCTAATAACTCTTGTAGTTGAGTCTCAGTTCCTTCAACTCCGTAGGAGCTACTCTATAGGTGCCTTTGACATAAGTATCGTCCTTGGTAACAAGTCGATGACGAACTCGGTCGCATGATTAGATGGTAACCCAAATAAGTCTCCTGGAAACACATCAGAAAATTTATGTATCACATCAATATCTTCCATCTGTGGTGCTTCTTTGGTAACGTATACCACAGATACCATATATCAAACTTCTTTCTCTTCAAAGCATCTCTTTGCCTTTAACATAGAGGGGATCAGCTTTCACTTCTTAGGCAACATGCTTCCAATAAAACTAAATTATATGTCATCTTTATTCTTGAATGTTAACCTCTTCTATGCACATACAACTTTGTAGAGTGTTGAGACAACCGGTCTATCCCCAAGATGATGTCAAAGTCTGCCATCTCAAGTCGAATTAGGTTGCATCCTACTTCTGTCCATCCATACTATTCGAACATTGTTCATAACACTCATCTAATGCACATCTAGTCCAAAAGGGCTTGAACTAGCAAAATCTAGTGTAAAGGTCTTAAAAGCTTGTCTAGTTCCTTCATCTCTTATGATTTTTCAAAAACTATCGTCAAAATCTCATATTGCACTCATTAGCTTATATTTATTTTATCCTTGTTGTTCTACCCTGATCTCTCTTTCATATACCTCGAAAAAAAATATCTTATGATTGTTACTTCATATCCCAAGTCTATCTATAAGCATTAGGGTATATGCTTATAAATTCATTAATCCAACCAAACTCTTTTGGTCTTTACTTAATCATCTCACTCGACATTTGGCATAACTCAGTATTACTTATACTAATCTGAATACTATCAATGCCACCATTTTGACTTTATCCTTGTATCCACTCTTAGATTTGCTTTTAAGAATCTTCTGCTTTGTCAAAATTCATACCGATATAACCATCTTTAACTTTACTTGAGTGCTACCTACTCTTTCCTAGTTACTCTTGATTGTTTTTACTTTGGCTCATGCACTCTTTTATGACCATATCCATCTATTCAGCAATCTCAAAACAGATTCTCTCCATTTCTTCATCTGAGGTTCCTTGGCTATAGAATTAAATCTGAATTTAATCATCTTATTTCCCAAAATTCCTTATCACTAAACAGCTTATCAATGGATGCCGAGAAATGTAAGAATCAGAGTGTTTATCCAAAACAATTCCTTTCCTTCTTTCAATTTAGTATGACGACAAATACTTTCTTTATCTAATGAACTTAAGTTTAAAGGATCAGGAGTAAATCTATGGTAATCCAACTGGCATTAAAAGGTCGTTAAGTTGTACGGTGGTCCAAATTCATGGAAATAGAGGTTTTATAATTCTTAACCTCATGGTTACAGGTTCTATTGAGTGTATAATGCCATTAGTCAAGGCACTACAGGAGTAAATCTGGAGAAAGTTTTCGTACATTAGTAAATCAGGTAAAAAAAATCTGAAGATGTACGCTTAATATGATTAAATATTTAACTGTTCATTCAGTTCATATCTCTGTTCATGTTGTCGATCATGAGAGTGGCTCAGTTTGGTATAACCAGGACTAATACTAAAGAAACAATATCTATAACTCCAATTGACAGGTTAAATCAAGAAGGTATCCTGTCAAGACACGAGAATTTAAAATCTGGTATGTGCATCCTCTATAATCATAAGAGTAAGTCAATAATGCACCGCATCCTATATAAACCTATCTATTTATAAGGCCATAATAGATTTGATCCTCTGCTGAAAATGTTTAAGGCTTCGTCTTCAGAAATATTCCTCAATCCTTGGTCGGATCATCGTGTCATGATGCAGCTATCCTATACATCGGTGGCTGATAAGGGTAACCACCTTGATATACTGCTTGTTGTGCACTAAGCTTCTGCACTAGGGTGTGCGTTACTGGGATTTGTTGTATGGTAGGCACTGTGTTATAGGTAACAGGTGCTGGGGGTACAGTGTTGCTACCAATTGGTATCGTACTTGGTCTGACTCGGAAGTGTTAATGTAACATTGGCAACTTGGGTAGTGATTTACATAGCGACTTGCATAGTCGGTCTCATCTGTTGTTGCTCATGTATTTTGTCTAGCTGAATTTATTACAACCATGGCCAAGGTACTTGGTAGTCCAGGTGATTGGCTGGAGTGGCCTGGTTGTTCATTTGATTTAATCCGATTATCGTTATTTAGCATCTGCTCAGATGAGTTTTCACTACTCGTTCTCAACCCAGATAGTGGTGGGGTCAAGTTGCCACTTCTACTTAATGCTCAGCGGGTATGGATCAGCTTGTGGTAGATCTCATTCCGAGTCTCCATGTTACCCAAGAGTATAGCTTTATCTTCTTGTAGTTACTTTTATTCTTAATGTATGACCATTATTCTCTTATCTCTGTTGGATTAGCCCGAGATCTTTCCCTTTATCTCTATAGGGATTTTGGCATTACTAGCCATTTTTCTTCTTCCTCTGTCATACATCGAGTTTCACATCTTGTGAGTACCAACTCGGTATTCCAATTTCTCTGCTTTACAAATGCTCCCTTCTTGCTACTGTACTATATCTTTTATATACTTAGGTAACTGCCCGACTTATAGATAGTACCCTGTTTTATTTGTTTATCAGGATAAATTTTGGTCTTCTCTTTCTGTTTGAGTGTATATATATGGTTCCACCTTTAATATGTACATTATTGTCTTGTTTAAGTTCTGTCTCAACCAACACAGGTGCTTATGGTGTGTTTGTATTAAAGCTTTTAATTTATCCTAACTCAGTTCATGGACTCTAGTGGAAGTATTTTGGTTTCATGGGAAAGGCCTGAGAGCTCTGATACCAAGTTGTCACACCCCAATTCTGCACCATTCGGAATGGTGTGATGAACCGTCAATAAACCAACGGTTCAACCAGGATCTCGAATAGGCTATCCCACATATGTTAAGCCAAAACACATTCCACATTAATAAGAGATAATAAAGTAAATAGCGGAAGTTTTACAGATAATGAACTGAGGTCCAGTCATGATAAATAATCAATATTCTATTTATTTCTAAATAATCAAAACATAACTTAATACATATTACAATATCCAAATACAAAGTCTAAACACTAAACGTATCCACAGTTGAAACGCTTTCTTAACGAACCATGTTCGTTCTCCACAGCTTGCTCATTCATAGCCTCCACCCGTTCATATGTTGGCGGGTCGACATAATCTTCAATCGTAAAACCTGCAACATCAGAAACTAAAAAGAATTGCACGTGCGAGGGTCAGCTCTTGTCACACCCCAATTCTGATCCAACCAGAATGGTGTGAGTGAACCGTCATTGAACCAACGGTTCACACCAGGATCTCGAGTAGGCCGTGTCCGCTCATACAAACCATTACACATAACCACAATCAGAATATAAATATACAGCGGAAGACTTTAAATAGAATGAACTGAGTATCTATTGATAATTTAAATAAATATCTAATTATCCAAATTCAAACACATAAAATAATATCCGTACATCCATTTAATCCAACCGAAAATAACTGAAAGTAATAAATAAAATCCGATCAAAGGTACATGCAGAAAGGGCACTCGCATGAAGCGTCATGCTCGTCCTCTCCTGTCTGCACATCCAACGCCGCAACACCTCCGTAAGCCGGAGCATTCATGTAGTCATCCACCGTGTAACCTGCACCAGCATCTAAAAACAATGTATATACAAAGGGTGAGCTCACAACTTAGCTCAGTAAGACAATCAGACAGTTTCACAATATTATGCATGAGTAACAATCATTTTATGCTGTGGTCTGGTTTTAAGTTTGCAATATGCTATAGAAAGGTTTGGTGGCCCCCACACCTCTATACACGAGTGTGTGGCACCTCATGGATCACACCCCCATCGGCCCACATGCACCCATCATGGAATAGAGATAGAGCTAAGATACCCACGTACCTCCCCTGATGCTCTACCCATACCAGTACCTAAGCCCCCACTGGCCAGGGCTCGCAAACTGGGCTCGCAACTAACCAATCCTATATGTCATCAATGTACGCTCTATCCCAGCACAGCCGTCTACGGCATAGAGATAGAGCTAAGGCATTCCCACACCTCCCCTGATGCCCTATCCGCAACTAACCCACTAGGATAGAAACAATACGCAGGTAGACCCTATCCCAACGTAACTCCCTACGGCATAGAGATAGAGCTAAAGCATCGTGGACAAGCCAACGTCGACTCGGAGACCACAGTGCCACATAACCATGGCCAGGCCAGCATCAACATCGGAGACCACTGTACCACGACCTTCCCCTGATGCCCCACCCGTACCAAGCATATTAAGACAGAATACTACAAAAGGTGCTAGTGTGAGGAGCGATCCCAGACCCATGCCCCACTCCACACACTAACGAAAACAATCACATGCTTAACAATCACATTCCTATCAATGCATGAACAATAATAATAACTGAAAGTAAAGGATGGCATGTGAATATGCATAAACATCACATCATAGATATTCAGGTGATTAACAACAACTTACTGTCCATTAATTATTAGGTTTAGGTCAGATTCCCTTACCTGACGCTCGTTTGTTAGCTTGCTCCACGTCGCAAGATCCAAACGGGAAGTCACAAAGTCCTACAATATTATTAGGGTTTCATTAGAATATTTTTCTTAGGGTTTCATGTTGGTCGAAAACCAACAAAAGTCCAAAACCAGCCTTTCAGACCTGACCGGTCGCAACATACCGGTCGCAGCACTGTGAACAGACTGTTAACCGGTATGGTCAACCGGTATGTCTCCGGAAGACCATACACTTGGTTTTTCGACAACCGTCGATCATTCTCCATGGATTTCCCAGGTTTCTCCTATCCATTCTAAGTCTAAACTTGAGAGTTATCCCCAACTCATTCAAGTCTCGTTTCGATGAATATCATCTCGGAACTCGAATCTAGGGTTTGTCGGCAACTTAGGATTTATTGGCCAATTTAGGGTTTTAGATCAATACCTACTTTGCATGGTATTGATCTACCCATACCGCTATTCTAGAGTCATAGGGTAAGAAGAATGGTTAAAACACTTACCGTTGACTGGCGTAGAGTGAGCGTCGTCGAACGGTAATGGCAGCACCTTCTTCTTCTTCCTAGCTCCTTTTCCTTTCCAACCTCCTTCTCTTCTCTATGGTTTATGAGAGATAATGGAAATGATTTGAGGAGGTTTAAGGGTGTATTTATAGGAAAGAATTAGGGTTTAGTAACCCTATTAGGATTAGGAAAGTCTTAGAATTCAAAATCAAGAAAGTGGGACCCTCAGAAGTCAATTTCTGGATTTCCACACTTAGCTGCGCAGACCAGACCGGTCGACCGGTACCAAGACCGGTACCATCGACCGGTCAACATAAAATTATGTTGATTCGATCGTCTTTGGTCCGATTTCATACCTGTTTGTCATCCGCTCATCCCGTCTGGCCCGGTGATGATCGGAAGACCTGTCACGACATCAAAACCAAGGTTTAGACCGGGTTTACAGAGTGTGGGTCTTACAACTCCCCCACCCTTAAAAGAAATTTCGTCCCGAAATTTGCATGTAGGTTTCACAACTCCCCCACCCTTAAAAGAAATTTTGGCCCCGAAATTTGAGCATACCGTGATCATTGAAAAGGTTAGGGTACTCCTTCCTCATCGCGCTCTCCTCTTCCCAAGTAATTTCCTCCACATTTTGGCTTCTCCAATGCACCTTCACATAATGGATATCCTTGGTTCGAAGTTGCTGAACTTTTTGACTTGAGAGCATCACAGGCACCACTTCGAATGTTAAGTCTTCAATCAAGTCTGGGGGATCAGCGGTCAAGATGTGCGATGGATCTCTGACATACTTCTTCAGTAATGATACGTGGAACACATTATGAACACTGGACATAGATGGTGGTAGAGCCAATTGATATGCTACGTTACCACGTCGGGTCAATATCTCATACGGTCCCACATACCTGGGGCAAAGCTTCCCCTTCTTACCAAACCGTTTCAGACCTCGCACCGGTGACACCTTCAAGAATACTTTGTCACCCACTGCAAACTCCAGATCTCGACGTCGATTATCCGCATAATGCTTCTGTCGAACTTGAGCTGTCTTTACTTTCTCCTTGATCTGATCAATCACTCGGCAAGTTTCTTCAACAAACTCTGGTCCTACAATTCTTCTTTCCCCCCTTCGTTCCATAACAGAGGTGTACGACACTTCTTCCCATAGAGAGCTTCATATGGGGCCATCTGAATTGTTGCCTGATAACTGTTGTTGTAAGCGAACTCGATAAGTGATAGCTTCTCATCCCAAGCTCCCTTGAAATCTATTGCACAAGCTTGGAGCATATCTTCCAAAATTTGAATAGTTCGCTCTGACTGTCCGTCCGTCTGAGGTTGAAAAGCTGTACTGAACTTCAACTTCGTTCCCATAGCTTTCTGTAATCCTTCCCAGAACTTTGATGTAAAACAGGGATCTCTGTCAGATACTATACTCTCTGGAACGCCATGAAGTCTGACTATATTGTCAACATATAACTTGGCCAGCTTCTCCATGGTATACTGAGGTCTGACCGCAATAAATCGAGCTGTCTTGGTGAGTCGGTCAACTATAACCCAAATTGCATCCACTGACCTTGGTGTCAAAGGTAAGCCAGTGACGAAATCCATGGTTATACAATCACACTTCCATGCAGGTTCCGGTAAAGGCTGTAGTAAACCTGCGGGTCTCTGCCTTTCTGCTTTAACTTGTTGACAATTCAGACATTGGAACACGAAACTAGCTATATCTGCTTTCATACCCCTCCACCAATATAGTTTTCTTAAATCATGGTACATTTTGGTACTTCCTGGATGTACCGAATATGGAGTATAATGAGCTTCAGTCATAACTCGATCTCTGATATTGCAGTTTTCACTCTCAGGTATGCATAACCGTCCACGATACCTGAGTACCTTGTCTGAATCCAAGGTAAAGTCAGGATTGCTCGTACCCTTCTCTAAGTCTTCTTGCACAGTCTTGGGATGAGGATCCTGTAGGATTGTTATCTTGACTTCATCAACTAGATCTGGTGAGATCTTCAGAGCTGCGAACATCATGGTGAATTTATGAATTAAGCCTTGATCAACTGGATATTTTGTAGTCTCTATAATATACTCTTCATCACCTTCGATTGAACTTGAAGCTGCGGCACATAATGCAGCATTTGTACTTGGTCCTGCCTCAGGTTTCGATGCCTACTTTCTGCTTAAAGCGTCGGCCACCACATTTGCTTTACCCGGATGGTACTGGATGTCACAATCATAATCTTTCAACAACTCCAGCCATCTCCTCTGTCTCATATTCAGATCCTTCTGAGTGAAAAGATAAGTTAAGCTCTTGTGATCTGACTTAATCTGAAACTTCTCACCGTACAAGTAGTGTCTCCAAGTCTTGATTGCATGTATAACCGCTGCTAGCTCCAAGTCATGTGTAGGATAGTTCTTCTCATGCTCCTTTAACTGTCTTGATGCGTAACCAATCACCTGATCTCCTTGCATCAATACACACCCAATACCCAACCCTGACGCATCCGTATATAAAGTAAATGGTACGCTTGGTTCTGGGATGGTCAAGATAGGTGCAGAGACTAGTCTTGACTTCAAAGTCTGAAAGCACTTCTCACACTCATCTGTCCATCTGAATTTCTCTCCCTTCTTGGTCAATCTGGTGAGTGGAACAGCGATCCTGGAGTAATCTTCCACGAATCTTCTATAATAACCAGCCAACCCAAGAAAACTACGAATCTCTGCAACAGATTTTGGTGCTTCCCATCCTACTATAGAAGTTATCTTACTTGGATCAACCTTGATACCATCTTCAGATACTACATGGCCCAAGAAAGCCACTTCCTTCAACCAAAACTCGCACTTCTTGAACTTAGCATAAAGCTTTTCCTGTCTCAGTCGTTGTAGGGCTGCCCTCAAATGTGCTGTATGAGTCTCCATGTCCTTAGAGTAGATCAATATGTCATCGATGAATACAATGACCGAAGTGTCTAGCATATCATGAAACACTCGGTTCATCAGTTCCATAAACGACGCTAGAGCATTGGTCAACCCGAAAGACATAACTAGAAACTCATAATGCCCATACCTCGTCCTGAAAGCAGTCTTCGGAATATCTCCGGCCATGATCTTCAGTTGGTGATACCCCGATCGGAGATCAATCTTCGAGAACACCTTTGCACCCTGCAGTTGATCGAACAGATCATCGATTCTAGGCAAAGGATACAGATTCTTGATAGTCAACTTGTTCAGTTCACGGTAGTCAATGCACAGCCTTACACTTCTGTCTTTTTTCTTGACGAATAATACCGGTGCTCCCCAAGGCGATATGCTAGGTCGTATGAAACCCTTATCCAACAATTCTTGTAACTGGGTCTTCAACTCCTTTAACTCGGTAGGGGCCATTCTGTATGGTGCTTTGGACACCGGCACCGAACCTGGCATAAGGTCTATTACAAACTCTGTAGCCCTGTCCGATGGTAGACCTGGAAGCTCCTCTGGAAATACATTTGGGAACTCTCGAACCACATCTATATCTTCCATCTTGAGTGACTCTGCCGTGATGTCGACTACAGATACTAGATACCCCACTCCCCCTTTCTCTAAGCATCGCTTGGCTTTTAGGGCGGAGAGAATCAGCTTCCGCTTCCTAGATAGTCTGATCCCAGTGAAGCTATATTCCTTTCCCTTTTTGTCAGTAAGCACAAGCTTCCTTTCACCACATAATAGGACGGCCGAATGATGGCCTAGCCAATCCATTCCCAAAATGACATCAAAGTCTGCTATCTCAAGTAGTACTAGGCTTGCTTCTAAGTCTCGGCCCTCAATACATACAGTACATGGTCCATAATATTCGGTCAAAGCCACTTCGACTCCTAGTGGAGAGCGAACTATCAAGCTTGGGTTCAAGTGCTTGATTGGTAACTCCATTCGCTTCCCAAAAGAAATAGAAACAAAGGAGTGCGTAGCCCCAGAGTCAAATAGTACTCTGGCAGGTATACCAGCTACATTTACAATTCTTGGAATTTTTATCATCCCTTAGTTCTATATGCGCAAACACACAAATGATAATGATAAGCCAAATAGTAAGGGATAGAGTCATACCAGTGACCACATCAGGTGATGCAGCTGCCTCTTCAGTGGTGACCGCATAAACTCTTCCTTGCTGGGGAGGTTGCTTCTTAGGTAGAGTGCAGGTCCTTGCAATATGACCCACTTGCTGGCAGTTGAAACACTTGATATTTGGGTTGAATCCAGCATTTGGTGGCACAGGAGGTGCCGCATTATTCCTTGCAGGCACTGTAGCGGTCTGAGCCCTGTATGGGCGGAAGGGTCTATTGTTACCGCCACCCAAACTCTCAATAGCAGGTCTCTTCACTCCCCTGTTCTGAGCGAAGAAGTTGTCCCTCTGACTGGACTCTATCACCCTCGCAACCTACACAGCCTCATTGTAGATCTTCTTGTCCAAACCCAAGATGTGCTCTCTGATGCTTCCACGTAGTCCCATGGTGAACCTATGTGTCTTGGTCTCTTCCTCTTGCATACTTGCCGGTGCGAAGAAAAATAACTCCTCGTACCTCTGCTGGTAGGCATCCACAGTCGACTGGGACTGCTGCAAATTAAGGAACTCCTTCTCCATCTGATCTCTGAAACTCTTCGAAAAATACTTATCGAAGAAGGCACCCTTGAACACTTCCCAATCTACTTGCGTATGCTTAGTCTCCAGATATGCCCGTGTAGAATTTCACCAAGCATTTGCATCTTCTTTCAGCATATGAGTGGCAAATAAGACCTTTTCCTCCTCTGTACAGATCATCAGTCTGAAGTTTTTCTCCATCTCTGCAACCCACTGTGCTGGCCACAATGGTCTCCTTGTTAGATTTATGTGGGCTTAATTAATTACCTAAACTAGTTAATTCAGTGGGAATCTGATTGACACGGTATAACCGGTTTGGTTTGGTTCGTCACACGGTATGAGATAGGTTTGGTAATCCTAATTCTATTGTGGGAAGGGTTTTAGGGTTACATATGTATTCTATAAATACAGGGTTAGAGTCCCCACAACCACGGTTAATCAGTTCTCTGCACCCATTAGCAAGAGACGTCAGGATATCCTCTGGAGGCTGTGGAAGACTGAAGCCGAGGGATTTCGATCAAAGCTTGGAGCGTTGTGGGAGCGTATGGAAATTAATCTCTTCACAGACAGGTATATCTTTATATTCATTGTTTATGGTTTTTCTATTGTGTTCTAGGGCTACTGTATGAATGGAGAATGAGTTTCTATGGAAACCTTAAACTTATAATTTTCTAACAGTTGGTATCAAAGCCAACCATACAGACCTAGAATCGATGGAGATCGATTATAAAGACTGATAATGAATGGTTAAATTAAAAGATAAATTTTTCTCAAGTTTTGTATCGAATCTCGATCAGATCTATCGAAGTTTTCCATAGAAGAAAATTTTTTCGACCGACAAAATAAATCAAGCTATATACCGTTGGAAAGGCCTCGAAGAGACGGAGCCGGCGATATAAAAATCGCAGGCGTCAGCCGCCGGATGCGCCGGCAATCGCCGGCGGAATCCGCGAGTGAGATCCACTCACGGGTTGGAGAAAAAAAAAAAAAAAAAACCTAACGGTGCCGAGTCATCGTTGGGTCGTCTCGGCGCCGAATCGCTAACCCTAACGGGATAGCTGGAGACTCGGGCCGAGTCCACCCAGCCCAGACCGGCCCTGCCAGAGCTGGTCCAGCCCGCCAAACCCGACCCGAACCCGGTTTTCCTGTCCCGGTGCGTTAACCCGAACCTGGATTTCGACCAGTGGGTTAACCCGAGAACCCGGTCTTCTGGACCCGATGGGTGACCCGAAAGCCATTTTTGGTCCGATATCTTGACCCGTTTACCCATTTGGTTGGACCGGATAACCCGGCGGTTGACCCTTGGACCAGACCGTGGTTCGGTCTGCCCCAGGCCATGTGGTTCGGCCTGGACCAAAGTAATAAAAAAAAAAAAAAAAGGTGGAGAATAAAAAGGGAATATTTGGTTTGGTTTTGAGAGAACCAAACCGATTTGGTCAGACCACGAACCAACCCGAACCGACCCAGACAGGGTTTTCTTTTAAGGGCCTGTTTGGTTTCTATTTTTTAAACAAAAGGACATTAAACAGTGATTCTGGGAGCTAGGAATGTCGGATTGACCTCCGGTTTGTTTCGTTGGACTCCATTTTTAATGCTCTTCAATCTGATATATATTTTGGTACATTTTGATGCATTGAAAAATATGTTATTATGGAAAAATACCCTATGGGAACTCGATTTGTAATGTTTTTGCTGATTTTTCTTAAATTTATTGTACAAAATTGATTGATTGAGCTAATGTGCATGTTCATATGAATGTTTAGACTTGTAAAGTTGTATTTTATAACATTCATGGTTAAATAACTATCCCACATAAGCTGCAGTTTAGGATTTGTTCATATCATGGTGGAACTTGGTGTGACCACCAAAGTGGCAACCTTGTTTTATTATGATGTGTTCAAATTCTAGAATATGTATTTATAAATGCTTCAGTTTTGATAATGTTCACCCAAAGGTGACATTGTCCAAGTTTATTCAAATTATGATTTATAGCTATTGTGTGAGGATTATGGTGTGACCACCAAAGTGACAACCTTAGTTCTATCATAATATGCTCAAATCTAGCATTTATGCATTTACAAACTACTGTAAGGAAATATATTGTTCACACAATAGTGACACTAACATAAACTCTCACTTTTATGGATGCAACAAATAATGATACTGTCCACCCAAAGGTGGCGTTGTCAAAGAAAATAAAGAACTCATGCACATGGTTGAAGGATTGTGACTTTAGGGGTCTTCATCCACCCAAAGGTGGTGAGATTTTTGAAAGTCATTATCTCTTCACAATTATTGCACAGATATTGAAAGGATCAGTGCACATATTGTCCCAAAGGATGTGTGTATAGTTCGGTTGACTTTTCAAAGATATTAATTAGCTTGCACATGTTATGTATATATATTCTTGCTAGCTAATTTTATTTGGTATTAATCGTAGACTTGCAATTGTTTACATTGTTGTGGACATGTAATGATTAAATACCTTAAGATGCCTGTCTTTGGCTGCCAATTTTATGAATTGGCATGAAAACTGCAAACTAGTCTAGGATTGTTTAACCTAGATGTACTCAACAGAAAAATTGTATTCTGATCCTTAGGGTGTTCAGTCCTTAAGATCAAGTAAAGCCATGTTCAGATGAGAAACATTGAAAAATTATATTTTCTGAGAAATCCAAAGAAAGACTTGATTTTTCAAGAAGGGGCAGAGAGATGTTTTATTACTCAAATCCATCAGTATCAGTTTTTGATGATAAGAGATGGTATTCGAAATGTGAGAAAATACAAGGTAGAGCTGTTAAGTATTAATGATAAGCTCAAGGATAAGTGAATATTTGTAGGTTCATTAAAACCTATGTAAGTGACATTTTAGACTTTTCACTTCCTCACAAGAATTGTATAGTCAGATCCTGGTGACCTATAGTATTCAAAAATATAGTGAACCCTAAAGTAAGAGAACTAATGATAAAGTTCAAAGAAACGAGAAAAATATGAATGCCAATGTCATAGTGCATAATATATATACCCAGACAAAGGCAAGTTGTAAAAAGGGTAGGAAAACCCATAGAAAGAAAATATTTTTCATGGAATAATCAGAAACTTTATGACAGAATTAGACATTAAGAAACTACAGGATAAAATGAATCTAAGTAGAATAAAATTCTTGTAGAGTGACTCAGAAGGGACATGTAAAGAAAGATTTATATAGGTGGACAACTTAAGTGAAAAAGGAATAAGGATTATGAAACTTCCGAGTAAGAAGGTGCAGTATATTGGATACTTAAGCATTAATCTTTAATTTATTCTATCTTTAGAAGTTAAACTGTATATTATAATGTTCCACCCTGGTCATAAGCGTTTATGACTGTTGTCCAAAGAAAGTTTAGAAAGAATAATATTCTGTAATTCTCCTTCCAAGGTATATTACATGTATATATGTGAGAATTAATTAAAAGAGAAGATGATAAGATTAAAGTAAGTGAAGGTTATTCCCAACAAGGATTTATTGGAATTAGTGAAAATCGAGATTTCATCTAGGACTTCTTATCATAGTTTAGTCTATGGTTGTTTTTTTTAAATAATGAAAATTAAGGTGAAAAAACTTTTATTAAAAGAACTAAAACTATTGGATCTGAATGAGAGAGTTTTGGGAGACCATGTGATACTGGTTTATTCCCTGATAAATTTAAGCAAGTGTTTGCAAAAAAAAAAAAAAAAAAAAAAAAAAAAAAAAAACTAAGAATGTATTTGATCCTGTAAGGAAAGAATTGATATTGCAGCCTATATTATTAATATAATGCATAGTTAGTCAGTTCCAGTTTAAGTTATCTTCTTGTTTAAAATTGTAGAACTGACATGGTTTCATAACACTTGTATGAGAGTGATTATTTTAGGTCATTGAGTTGTCATATTATGAGATGTCAAAATAGACTCAAGAAACTTGAAGTTTTGATGAGACCACATGGAAATGGATGTGAAGTAACCAGTTGAGATACCAGAAATCCTACTAGAGTGTAATGAAATGATTATAGAAATATTCATTAAGATCGATGCTTTAGCCATAGTAGCAGAGCCAGATGAGGCAATGAAGAGATATACTAGACCATGTAGATCTGTGATTTCATCCAATCACATGTACTTCAAAATAGATGTTTTTGGTGATGGACAAAAATAAAGATCCTAATGATTTTGAGCAAGTTATTAGTAATGAAATTGCTCTTGAATGTTTAATGATCATAAATGATGTGTTGTTGTCTATGAACAATAACGAGACTTGAAATTTATGCTTTTGTCAATGAGTGGTGTACTCATAGGCTAAAAATATGTGATTCCAGTGGGAGAATTGATTGCTACAAAGTAAGATTTATAGCAAAGTAGAATCACACAAAGGGAAGAGAAAGAGAACTTCAAAGTTTGAGATCTTAGTTGCTCTTTTTATTTTGGAGTTGCATCAGGTAAATGTAAAGATTGTTTTGATCAAAGAAAATCTAGAAGAAAATGTTTATATAT
The DNA here is from genome assembly GCA_028583415.1 of Protea cynaroides. Taxonomy (NCBI): domain Eukaryota; kingdom Viridiplantae; phylum Streptophyta; class Magnoliopsida; order Proteales; family Proteaceae; genus Protea; species Protea cynaroides. The sequence goes on along the minus strand of CM053268.1, from coordinate 63,146,773 downwards.
TTTAATCACAAGGTTTTGTGGTAAGGATAAAGAAGATATATTTTGTAGACTTATAAAGTCAATCTGTGGATTAAACGGGTATCCGGATAATGGTATTTGAAGTTTAACAAGGTTGTATCTTCTTTCAACTTTGTTGAGATTGCCATTGACCATTGTTTATATCTATAGGTCAGTGGGAGTGGATTCGACATGTAAAACTGTATGAGCAGTACCTTTGTACCTGAAATTGAGTTTGCTCGTGACAGAAAAAATAAAATTCTGGATTTATCTCAAAGTATAAATATTGTTCATGTTTTTGAATGGTTCAGTATGCATGTATAACTAGTAAGTTGCGGATGCTAAGATCAGTAAAGGAGATAAATTGACAGAATTGTAAGCAAAGAATGATACTGAGTATTAGCATCTATAATGCAGTAAAGAGCTTGATATATGTTTAAGGTTGTAATATTTTCATATAGCCTTTTCATTGAGTGTCATAGGATGTTTTCAGTTGGATGCTGGTATAGCTTACTGGACAATGGGGAAAAGGAAGGTTGCGGTATATGCAGAGGACCAAAGATCATATGTTCATTTATAAAAGTAGTGACACTCTAGGCTATTTGATGTAATTTATAATGATTGTATTGATGACAAGAAATCAACTTCAAGGTTCATTGTCATGGTGATAGGGTTTTGTAACTCTAAGTAAAGATAACAAGCAAGATATCTTATATGAAAATTTATTCTCTAATTTGGAGATTATAGACTCCACTTCTAAATCTATTGAGATGTATTCTGACAGTGGTTCAGTTGTGTTCTTCTCAAAGAATAATATGAAATCTAATATTTCAAAGTATAATTGAGATCGAATCTCTTGAAGTAAGAAAGATGTCAAAAGATTTTATATCATTGTAGATTCTCGGACGAAGGTTTTGTCAGTGAGAGTCTTTAAGGGACGATATGTCCAATATAAGAATGGTTGAAAACAAATAATTTTTTCAGAGGCTTAAGTGGCCAAAGATCTGGGAATCAGTGGGAGTCTCTAGATATGCTTAATCAGTGAGAGACTCTTTATGTTTATACTTGTGTTTTCACATTGCTTACTGTGTTTGATTGTATTGCTCATGGTTTGATGGGTATAGTTTTTGTAACTATGATTTTGTTTACATTAGCATTTGTGTTATTGCTATTTTGCATACATAGTTATTTGTTTGACATGTCACAGATATGATGCAATATTTGGCCAAAGTTTCAAGGCAGTATTTAGCCAAAGTTTCAAGGCAGTATTCAGCCAGATATATAAGGCAGCATTTAGCCAAGATAAGAGGCGGTATTCAGCCATACAAATAATGACGGTAAGTCAAAGTCTTGTATTAATCCAAGCTAGAGGCGGTTTGCCATGAAAGGATAATATCAAAGAATAAAGGCGGTGTCTAGCCAAAGTATGGTATTATAATTTCGAAATATTTAAATACCATGTTAAGTTGCCCATAAAGGTTTTGAGGCACTTTGATTAAGGTTTTTTTAATCAAGTTTGGACTCGCATGGGAGTTTATTTTCATGCATTATCTCAGGCGATTCATGTATTGAGTAGACCTCTGTTGTGGCTGACAGAAGTTTATACACCAAACGTTAAGGTGTATTATTCGCTGTTGCTCGCATTGGAAAGCTTGATGGATGTCTCAAAGTTAGTGACGATTTAGTACATTGGATTCCGTGGCCACACTGGTTGACGATAGTTTTGTAATTAATATAGCCCAAGTGAGAGATTGTTAGATTTATGTGGGCTTAATTAATTACCTAAACTAGTTAATTTAGTGGGAATCTGATTGACACGGTATAACCGGTTTGGTTTGGTTTGTCACACGGTATGAGATAGGTTTGGTAACCCTAATTCTATCGTGGGAAGAGTTTTAGGGTTACATCTGTATTCTATAAATACAGGGTTAGAGTCCCCACAGCCACGGTTAATCAGTTCTCTGCACCCATTAGCAAGAGACGTCAGGATATCCTCTGGAGGCTGTGGAAGACTGTAGCCGAGGGATTTCGATCAAAGCTTGGAGCGTCGTGGGAGCATATGGAAATTAATCTCTTCACAGACAGGTATATCTTCATATTCATTGTTTATGGTTTCTCTATTGTGTTCTAGGGCTACTGTATGGATGGAGAATGAGTTTTTATGGAAACCCTAAACTTATAATTTTCTAATACTCCCTGCCTTACCGGTGAACGAAGAAGGCTTCAACTTCAGGAATCTATCCACCGCTCTGCTCAAATCATGTTGTCCCTAAGTGTTCATTCCGTACCATGGTGGTGGATACGGGTAGGCTCCCGGGTACGCAGAAGGCGACGAAAACTGATGCGGTGGTGGTACATTCTGAGCTTGGCCCATCGGCCTGGGGCTACCCTGCATCGGCTGTGAAGAAATTTTCTCTCCAGACTCAGGTGTATCTCCAATGGGAACAGAACCCGGTGGCCTGAGCATCTTCAGTATCTCGCTCAGGAATTCCTTCTGCTGAGCTTGCATCTGATAGACCAAGTTTGTAACAATGGTCTCTGAATTCCTGTGAGGTGGGCCAGGTAAATTTGTCGGCACTTCTGGAACCTGTTCCTCCTCCACTTCCGGACTTGGCTCCCTAACATGGTCTTGTTCAACCTGTTCTTCCTCTAGGCGCATCCTGGCCTGATGACGCTTCCGACCCCTACGACCATTTCCTCCCACCATCTCAGACTATTCTGTTTTGATCTGAGAAGAAGACATAACACGTGAGAACCACAATAATAGTAGTGTTAGTCTTGAACAATACAAGGGGAAATAGTCGAAAAGTAAAAATTTCAATTTACATAATTTTTAAAACAATTTTCTAGCTTTTCTGGTGCGTACCGGTCGCAACATACCGGTCGCACCACTGTAGAATATGCTGTGACCGGTATAGTTAAAATTTTGACCGAGACATAGCGGTCGCATGTCTACAGGGGGTACCGGTCGACCGCTATAGTCGACCGGTATGCCCAGAAAGGCTTATAAAATCGCGAAAAGTGAGATTTTTCTCACTTTTCCAACTCCTTTCTTCTCCGGTGGCGATTTTTCTTTGGAGTCCGAGTTGCTACAGTCCGACCGGTGCTATTTGAAGCCAATTTCTTTCGTTCAAGACCTTTCACATCATCTCCAGGTAGGTTCCTTCTCTCCCCATCCATTCTTTATCATTTTCCCATATCGTCTTTATGTAGAAATTTAGGTTTTTCATTGATTGAGATGTTCCAACCGTAGGAACTCTTTTCCTTCGGCTTGGAAAGGGTTTAGGGACCCCCAAGAGCAAAAGCCCTCAATCAATTTGGGGTTTCACCGAACGGTTTTCATAAAAATCAAATTTTTACATGTTTTGACCTAGGTTTTCAAAAAATTTCGAAATTTCTGATTTTTCTTAAATTTCTTGAAATTTCTTGTTGTAAATGCTTGTGATTGGTTTGTTGAAGAGTGCGGGGGTTATGTAAGTCCTCCTCCCCATGTTTTTGGGTGAGTTTGAGGCTTTTTCCCAATTACTGTCGTTATGCTGCTGAAATTTCAAAAATTTTCTAACATTTTCTTCTTGTTTTCTTTTGTTTTGCAGTTTAAAAATGGCTCCCCAACGTGCTCTTGGGAAATGTCCTCATGGCTTGAGCTCACGTGCTCCCCAGCCACCAGTTCCCCAACTTGACGAACATTGGTTTCGTTTAATAGAGGCACAAGCTCGGTTTCCGTGGTTCGATAACAAAAGCATAGAATCCGGGCGTCGGGTTAACTTGGAACAATTGGACCGGTTCGATGTAAGAGCGGCTTTCGGCAATCTTGGTTGGTTGCCTGTCATTTCTTACACAGATACCACCCTTCCCAATCTGGTTAAGCATTTCTTTGCTAACCTGGAGCTGCACGGAGATGTTAACGATCCCAACCAAGGTAGGGATTTACGCATTACCAGCTATGTCCGGGGTGTCCCCATTTCATTCAACACCCACCAGCTGGCCGACCTTCTAGGGGTCCTAAATGATGGAGACCTAGTATATTGCCCTCCCAAAGCGAAGGGCTATCTGACTGAGGATCTGCACCGAGAGATAGCACATCAGATACTAAACCCTGGAGCTCCTATGAAGGCGGCTAGCTTGAGACCTGTACCTCGGGTATACAGTCGCATCATTCAACACAACATCGTGCCCTAGAGCGGGCATTATAGTGAGTTATCCCAGCTCACTCAGTACATTACTTATTGCGTCTGCACTGGGGAGCGGGTCTCTCTCCCATATCTCATCATCAGGACCATGCATCAGGCGACCCTGGCCAATCAGGCCAGTAACCTTCCCTATGGTCGTCTCATTACCTTCCTGCTACGTCGCCTGGGCGTGAGCATGAGAGACGAGGTGACCGTTGAGGATACTATGACCTCCGACATAGACTGGGACGCCATTTAGAGGATGCAGATGGTTGACCTGCCTGTTAGCGATGACGAGTTGGAGGCTCGCCCTCGCCCACTTGGGAGGGTAGCAGCCGCGGCGGAAGCAGCAGCAGCAGCCAATGCGGCCTATGCAGCCGAGCTCGAGCGCGATGATGACGAGGATAGAGCCGAGGGTGTACCAGCGCCAGCTCCACAGCCTACATCTACAGCGCCACCATCTACCTCTACCGCCGGACCGTCTCATCCTTCCCCAGACCCGGTGTTGAGTATGTTCACTGAGATCAGGGACACCTAGAGGGTCATCCTAGAGTCCCAGCGAGAGATGGGTCAGGAGTTGGGACGTCTGGCTCGTAGTCTACGGGTGACTCAGGACCAGGTGCATTGGCTTAGGGTCGCTTACGAGCGAGATTATGATATAGCGGACCCTATTCCTCCTACGCCCCCACCCCATGATTGTCCCTTTTATTTTCTTCTCTTTCTTCAGACGGTTTATAATACAGGGTAATTGTCCGGTTTGTGGACTGTACCCTGTAGCACTATTTCATTTGATACTCATTTTCTTGTTTAATGAAAATTTATGTTTCACCTAACTAGTGTATGTACACATGTTAAGTTTCATATTTAGAATAGTACATTATTCTCTTTCTTAATCAGTCTCAGGTATCAAACAAGGCTTAGGGTGTGTTTGTATTAAAATTTTTAATATTTCTTAACTCAGTTCATCGACTTAGTTAAGTGCAATATGGTTTGTTGGACAGAGCCCGAGGGCTCTGATACCAAGTTGTCACAGCCCAATTCTGATCCAACCAGAATGGTGTGAGTGAACCGTCATTGAACCAACGGTTCACACCAGGATCTCGAGTAGGCCGTGTCCACTCATACAAACCATTACACATAACCACAATCAGAATATAAATATACAGCGGAAGACTTTAAATAGAATGAACTGAGTATCTATTGTTAATTTAAATAAATATTCAATTATCCAAATTCAAACACATAAAATAATATCCATACATCCATTTAATCCAACCAAAAATAACTGAAAGAAATAAATAAAATCCGATCAAAGGTACACGCAGAAAGGGCACTCGCATGAAGCGTCATGCTCGTCCTCTCCTGCCTGCACATCCAACGCCGCAACACCTCCATAAGCCAGAGCGTTCATGTAGTCATCCACTGTGTAACCTGCATCAGCATCTAAAAATAATGTATATACAAAGGGTGAGCTCACAACTTAGCTCAGTAAGACAATCAGACAGTTTCACAATATTATGCATGAGTAACAATCGTTTTATGCTGTGGTCTGGTTTTAAGTTTGTAATGTGCTATAGAAAGGTTTGGTGGCCCCCGCACCTCTATACACGAGTGTGTGGCACCTCATGGATCACACCCCCATCGGCCCACATGCACCCATCATGGAATAGAGATAGAGCTAAGATACCCACGTACCTCCCCTGATGCTCTACCCATACCAGTACCTAAGCCCCTACTGGCCAGGGCTCGCAAACTGGGCTCGCAACTAACCAATCCTATATGTCATCAATGTACGCTCTATCCCGGCACAGCCGTCTATGGCATAGAGATAGAGCTAAGGCATTCCCACACCTCCCCTGATGCTCTATCTACAACTAACCCACTAGGATAGAAACAATACGCAGGTAGACCCTATCCCAACATAACTCCCTATGGCATAGAGATAGAGCTAAAGCATCGTGGACAAGCCAGCGTCGACTCGGAGACCACAGTGCCACATAACCATGGTCAGGCCAGCATCAACATTGGAGACCACCGTACCACGACCTTCCCCTGATGCCCCACCCGTACCAAGCATGTTAAGACAGAATACTACAAAAGGTGCTAGTGTGAGGAGCGATCCCAGGCCCATGCCCCACTCCACACACTAACGAAAACAATCACATGCTTAACAATCACATTCCTATCAATGCATGAACAATAATAATAACTGAAAGTAAAGGATGGCATGTGAATATGCACAAACATCACATCATAGATATTCAGGTGATTAACAACAACTTACTGTCCATTAATTATTAGGTTTAGGTCAGATTCCCTTACCTGACGCTCGTTTGTTAGCTTGCTCCACGTCGCAAGATCCAAACGGGAAGTCACAAAGTCCTACAACATTATTAGGGTTTCATTAGAATATTTTTCTTAGGGTTTCATGTTGGTCGAAAACCAACAAAAGTCCAAAACCAGCCTTTCAGACCTGACCGGTCGCAACATACCGGTCGCAGCACTGTGAACAGACTGTTAACCAGTATGGTCGACCGATATGTCTCTGGAAGACCATACACTTGGTTTTTCGACAACCGTCGATCATTCTCCATGGATTTCCAAGGTTTCTCCTATCCATTCTAAGTCTAAACTTGAGAGTTATCCCCACTCATTCAAGTCTCGTTTCGATGAATATCATCTCGGAACTCGAATCTAGGGTTTATCGGCAACTTAGGGTTTATTGGCCAATTTAGGGTTTTAGATCAATACCTACTTTGCATGGTATTGATCTACCCATACCGCTATTCTAGAGTCATAGGGTAAGAAGAATGGTTAAAACACTTACCGTTGACTGGCGTAGAGTGAGCGCCGTCGAACGGTAATGGCGGCACCTTCTTCTTCTTCCTAGCTCCTTCTCCTTTCCAACCTCCTTCTCTTCTCTAGGGTTTGTGAGAGATAATGGAAAGGATTTGAGGAGGTTTAAGGGTGTATTTATAGGCAAGAATTAGGGTTTAGTAACCCTATTAGGATTAGGAAAGTCTTAGAATTTGAAATCAGGAAAGTGGGACCCTCAGAAGTCAATTTCCGAATTTCCACACTTAGCTACGCAGACCTGACCGGTCGACCGGTACCAAGACCGGTACCATCGACCGGTCAACATAAAATTATGTTGATTCGATCGTCTTTGATCCGATTTCATACCTGTTTGTCATCCGCTCGTTCCGTCTGGCCCGGTGATGATCGGAAGACCTATCACGACATCAAAACCAAGGTTTAGACCAGGTTTACGGAGTGCGGGTCTTACAGCTCTCCAACTTGAGCTCAGTGAGAAAACAAAACAATGCAACAAACATATGCATGCATTCATTCATATCTTTGGTCTGGTATATAAGTTTGCAATGCACTATAGAAAGGTTCGGTGACCGCCTCGCCTCTATGCACAGGGTGTGAAGGCCCGCCCAAAGGTTAACGTTTATTGTCGTCCCCATCCACCCTACCATGGAATAGAGATAGAGCTAAAGTGCGAAGGCCCGGCCTATGACACTTCCCCCGATACTCTACCCATACCAACACGTAAGCCCCTGCTGGCGAGGGCTTGCAAACTTGACTCACAACTAACCAATCCTAATGCCAAATAATGTATCCAAGGCCTCACCCTAGCATCCCTCAATACATCCATAGAGATAGGGCTAAGGCCCCCCGACAGAGTCAGAGACTACACGGTCTGAGACCACCTCTCCTTATGCACTACGACGTAATAGTTCTGCTAAGGTAATGGCGATACGACGATGTCAGTGGACAAGACTTGAGTTAGAGATAGAGCTAGAGTGTTGAGGCCCGGCCTATGACATCCCCCCTGATACTCGCTCGCATCAAGCACACCAACCACACACATACATTCACATGCCTATTCCTATCATCATCATCATCATCATGTTATAAACAATAATTTAAATATGCATGAACAGTAATAATAGAAATATTGGATGACATGTTGAATGCACATAACAAGCATACACACATAGAATCAATCATGGCATTGGACTCAAAAAATAAAAACAGTTTATTATTAACCAATTAATTTAGGTCTTGTTCCTTCATCTTTGCTTTATTGTAGATCCTCTTTCAAGCTTTAAGAATCACTTTTATATCAATAGGAAACCTAACAAGTCAATAGATTTTAGTTAGAATTCATTCCGACAATTTTAGACTTGCTGTTAAGTGGGGGTACCAGGACGGGTAGTAGGATGGGTAGCAGGATGGGTAGCAGTTTTCTACGACCCCCAGGGGTAGGGTAGATGCCAGGTTCGGATGTTCTGTCGACCCTGGGTGCGACCACCCCTTTCCTGGGCTTCCCGAATGCTGGGGGTTGATGCTAGGGTCGGATGTTCCATCGACCCTAGGTGCGACCCCCCGTGGTTTGAGTCGAGAATTTCATCCTACAGTCCATTCTTTCATGTTTGGATCCTATGGCTTACTTCCACAATCCATTCTATGCTTGTTCTATGGCTTAAAACTCTAGGTTTCTTCCTTACTTTGCCTACCATGATTTTCTCCATGGATTTCATTGAAATCCTCCCATGGATGAATGATTTGGGTTTCTCCTAAGTCATACCCTCTTCATGAACCATTTTAGGCTCCTAAATAAATCATGGAGAATGTATTCATACCTTAGGTTTGCTGAGATTCAGAGTTACCTCTGAATTTCCTCCTCCTTGGTCTTCTTCTTCAATTCTCCTTCTCTTCCTTCTCTTCTCTTTCTCCCAATCCAATTAGGGTTGTAAAAGGAGTGAAAGAGGCTTAGGGACGTCCTATTTATAGAGTAAAACCTCCCAAAATAAGTCCCATTGAGTTTAGGAAAGGTTCTCATTGAAATTAGGAAAGTTTCCTAATTTTCGGTTCGTGCTGTTTTTGCTGTTTTTCGGGGGTCGATTGGGGGGTCGGAAAATTCGAGACCCCTGCGACCCCCAGACCAAAAAGTCATGGGTCGGACAGGGGGTCGACCTTGCCTATTTAGGCATGCGACCCTACCCTCATTTTGACTGTTTTTGAGTAAAATTTCATATTGGGTCTTGGGTTTCTTCACACACTTGGTCCACTTGGCTCGACCATGATATGTAGACCGATCATGACACAAAATGTAAGGTTAGACCGGGTCCGTGGCGTGCGGGTCTTACAGCCGCTCCACCTCATCCCATCACCTCACTTCCGTGAGCCCAACTCCATCACACCTCATCTCCTTGAGCCATGCTCAAGCAACCGATGGCTATCAATAAATCCAATTGAACACCAAAGAAAATGGGGAGGGGGGGGGGGAAAGGCTGGAAAAAATAAAGAAAAGGGAAACAGAAGTGAGTTTGAGAGAAAAGATAGGGAGAGGAGAGAAAATATTCTAGTGAGAGAGAAAGCAAAATAAAAAAAAAGAATAGAGAAAGAGAAAGGAAAGAGAGAGTAGAGGTGGTTTTTGCTTTCCAGCCTTGAGAGTTAGAGAGTAAGAGTAGAGAGGAAGCAAAGCTTCAAAGAGAAGGAAATTAGGAAAGAAGGAGGGAAAGTTTGCCGCTCAAGCCGTAAATCATTTCCAACCGTCATCAAAGGCTCCAACCCACTGTTGGGGACAAGGTTGGTACCCCAAGCTTTGTTTTGATTGCTTTCATAGAACTCAAGTATCAGAATTTGCCCAAATATGTCTATTTTGATAATCATGATCTTAAATGATGTATGGCATGTGCGTTGATGCCATGATTGATATATTTTCATATTGGCCATCAATCCTGAATGAGTTAATGTTAAATCTGGCCCATTGATTATAAATTTTGATGTGATGAAACATGGCCGTTGATCTTGTATTTTGGTGGATGAAATATGGGCCATTGGATGTTGATTTGGACTGTTGGATTGATATCATGAGTGATTTAAATGATCTGAACCATTAGATTATCATTTTAAATGATTTCAACCGTTAGATCTTCATTATGAGTGATTTTGAATGATTTCAACTGTTGGATCTTCATTGTGGGTGTTTTAAAGGAATGTGAACGTTTGGATTATGATCTTAAGTAATTTGAACCGTTAGATTGTCATCAAAAGTGATGTAAATGGATATGAATGGTTAGGTTATCATGATAAGTAATTTGAACCATTAAATTACCTTTGGGAGTGACTTTAATCAATCTGAGCGGTTAGATTATCATGATAAATGATCCGAACATTTAGATGTCTTGATAAGTGACTTTTTTGAATCTGAATGGTTGAATTATCATGATGAGTGATCTGAACCACTAGATTATCTTTGGGAATGATTTAAATGAATTTGAATGGTTATATTATGATCTTGAGTGATTTGAACCATTGGATCTTGATCATGAGTGTTTTTAATGAATTCGAGCAGTTGGATTATCATGATGAGTGATCTAAACCGCTAGATTATCTTTTTGTGGGATCTAAGCCATAGATCTTAGCTATTTTGATGAGATATGAGTCATTGATCATGATTATAACTTGATGTGAGATCTGAGCCATTGATCTTGGTTGTTTTGATGAAATCTAAGTATTGATCATGATCATCAATTTTTGAAGAGATATAACCGTTAGATTGAGGATCTGATATTGTCTACATTGTTATATCTATGCATCTACCATGTTCACTTGATTACACTGTCATATTGTGCACTACCATGTTTAGAATGCTTACACTGCTAGTTTTGTGCATACTACCATGTTTGATATGCTTGCTAATGCCATAATTGAGTGATATTTGTTGTTGGTAAAGAACTTACTTTTTGCTACACCCTAGTCGAACTGTCGTGCATGTACACTAGTAGAAGACATTCCTAGGTGTGGGGACGTGCATGTAGGTACCGACATTCAGGGAAGGGTAAAAGCGGAAAAGATAAAAATTTTAATCAAGAATCATGAAGTCTAGCCCAACAATTCCAAAATTAGGGTTTAGGTTAGAAGGGTAGCTTTAGGAGGATCCCTACCCTTCAACTCATTCATCTAAGGTGCAGAAACCTAATAGGTGTGATGTGAATCCAACCATAGATCATCTAGGATCATCATTCGGTCCGACTGGACCACCCATATTCCAATCCAAGCGGGTCGCCCAATGAACATCGTTCCGAACTACGCGGATCTTTCTTAGGGCAAACCCTAAGATACGTAGGTAGTCTGGAAAACTCCCAGATACGGTTCCACACCTCAATCAATATACCCTCACACACCCTACTCCCTGAGAGGCATACCCTACTTCCTGAGAGACATACACTCTACTCCTTGAGAGACACACCTACTCCCTGAGAGACATACCTACTCCCTGAGAGACATACCTACTCCCTGAGAGACACATTCTACTCCCTGAGAGGCACACCCTACTCTCTGAGAGACATACATTCTACTCCTTGAGAGACACACCTACTCCCTGAGAGACATACTTACTCCCTGAGAGACACATTCTACTCCTTGAGAGACAAACCTTTCCTCCCTGAGAGACATACCTACTCCCTGAGAGTACACATACTTTACTCCCTGAGAGTGCTTACATATCTTAGTCCCCGAGGCTATCCAATCCACCCAGCAACGAACTATGTTGTACTTGATTTCCAGGATCTCTGGAATACGTAGGCAACTTGGAGGACTCTCCAAGTACGGTACCACACCTTAGTCTTCTTAGGTCGTCCATATCCATATCCATATCCATATCCATATTCACTTCAATCCACATTAGGCTATCTCTAGATTCAATCTCAATCATCATCAAGCATAAATTTCAACTTGAACAATTGAATCTAACGAAGCTTAATCATAATCCACATCTATAAACTTTAATCACCTTCTGTTTCGAACTATGTTTTGGACTTGATTTTCAGGATTGGAATACGTAGGCAACTTGAGATGTTCTGGACATCTCAGATTCAGTCCATCACCGAACCATCTTTGGTTCGGTTCACTGTATATTATTTTGTTTGTTTATTTACTTTGAGAACGTGTTTGACTGAACTTAGGTTAGAAGAATTTAGCAACTTGGTATAGGATCCCCCATGAGCCATAGTCATCATTCATTGACCATGAACAGTTAAAATCATAGAGTCTAAGGAAAGTAGAATCATATAGGAGGCCGATTTTCAGATCGGGCAGCTTTGGGTGCCTAACACCTTCCCAAACTGTACCTTAAACGCTTACTTATTTTCTGATAGACCAAAGCCGATATGTTGGGTCATGAGTCAATAGAAGTCTTATCTCAGGATGAAACTACATTTTAGGTCCTAAACCTTAATCTAGGTGGCGACTCCAAATCGTTCACCGTCCATTTCAGCGTGGGTGGACATTTGTCCTCACACCAATGGTTAAAAATGTACAAACCATTCTCGACCTTCTTACTGGCCCCGACCTTCTTATCTTTTGCAATGCTGATCGTGAAGAGCTCCTGGAAGAGATTCATGATCAGGACTCGACTGAAATTAGAAAAGAAAATAAAGAAAGCATAAATGCTCAGCCACCCATTGGGGGTGATCTTAGCTATAGCTATCTGGTAGTATCTGAGGATAGAGACAGCTATAGGATGGATCAAGAGCCTAAATCCCGACTTAAACATGTCCTCATACATGACTAGTTCGATATGGGACTCGTCACAAGACCTCTCACTGCTGGACAGAAGACTAGTCCTATCTGACACCAGAATCTGGTAAGCTTTCCTAAAAGTGGCAAGCCCACTCTTTGTCAGTGTGCATACTATCTTTAAAGCTAACCAATCTATAACAAAAAGCAAGGACACATGAAGCCCTGGGAGCTAAAGATGAGGGTACATAGTAGCAAGCTGTTCAACGGAAAATGCTTCAAAAGATGCCTGAGTTGCCTTGGTTCTCTAGTGCAATTGTGATCATCAGAATCAGAATCAGAACCATACTTGAAATAGGACTCAAAAGAAAACTTCTTGCTCCTGTACCCCCAACCTAGGCCCTCAGCCTCCTTGAACTCACTCGTAGTAGAAAGAATAGAAGGAAGGAGACTTATTAGTCTAGAAGAAAAGACGAATAGAAGAAAGACTGCTAGAAGAGTTGTCACACACCGAGTTGCAGGGATAGTCTGGCAGAGCAACATCGCAATGAAATCAGAACTAAGAAAAAAAAATAATGAAGAGTGATATTTATAGTGTAAGACCCGTATCGAACTAACCGGTCTTACCACCTTGTACCAGGTCTACCTATCATGGTCGAGCCAAGTGGACCAAGTGCGTGAAGAAATCACAAGACCAGGTATGAGTCTAAGCCAAAAACAGTAAATGTGAGGGTAGGGTCGCATGCCTAAATAGGTAGGGTTGACCCCACTTCAACAGAATTCTAACCCATGACTTTTTAGTCGTAAGGTCAGATGACTAAGAAGTGTAGGGTCGACGGATCCTGCGACCCTACGTCCAACCCTACGATGACAGACAAAAACTGGAAATTAGGAAACTTTTCTAATTCTAAAGGGATCTTTTCTAAATTCATTGGGACTTATTATGGAGGGTTTTCCTCTATAAATAGGACGTCCCTTAGTCTCTTTCACTCCTGTACAACCCTAATTGAAAGTGAGAGAAAGAGAAAGAGAAGGAAGAGAAGAAGAGAAGGAACTTGAAGAAAAGACTAAGGAAGAGGAGGAAGTTCAGAGAAACCTCTGAATAAAGGTATGAACCTAATTCCTTACCTGAATAAGAGATTATAGAATAGTTATAAAGAACATAGGGTTAGGAGAAACCCAAATCATCCATCCATGGATAAGTTTCAAGAGATTCCATGGAGGAAATCATTATAGACTATGAATAGTGTATAACTTGTAGTTTTGAGTCATAGAACAATCATAGAATGGACCATAAAAGTAAGCCAAAGGATCCAAACATGAAAGTATGGACTTTAGAATGAAAGGTCGACTCAGAATACGTGTGGTCGCACGTAGGGTCGAATGATATCCGACCCTACAAGACCACATGATCGACCACATGCCCTCGGGAAGTTCCAGGGAGGGTGTGGTCGCACGTAGGGTCGAATGGGGTATCCGACCCCACGTCCGACCCTACACCCTAGGGTCGCAGAAAACTGCTACCCTAGGTACTACCCTACCTGCGATCCTACGATTTAGGTTAGTCTAAATTTATTGGAATTAATTCTAATTAAAATCTATCGACTTGTTAGGCCTTTCTATTGATTTAAAAGTGATTCATAAAGCTTGGACGAGGATCTACGCTCAATCAAAGGTGAGGGAACAAGACCCAAACTAATTGGTTAATAATAAACTGTTTTCGTTTATTGAGTCCAATACCATGTATGATTCTATGATTGTATGATTGTAATGTACATATCACATGTCATCTACTATTCCTGCTATTATTGTTCATGCATATTTAATTTTGTTTATTATAACATGATGATGATGATGATGCTAGGAATAGGCATGTGAATATATGTATGTGGTTAGTGTGCTTGATGCGAGTGAAGCATCGAGGGAGGACGTGACACTGTGGTTCATGCTGGTCACCAGACTCTAGCTCTATCTCTACTCAAGTCTTGTCCACTAACATCGTCGTATCGTCATTATCTTAGTAGAACTATTACGTCGTAGGACATCAGGGGAGGTGGTCTCGGACCGTGTAGTCTCTGACTCTGTCGGGGGGCCTTAGCTCTATCTCTATAGACGTATTGAGGGATGTTGGGGTGAGACCCTGGATACACTGTTTGACATTAGGATTGGTTAGTTGGGAGCCCAGTTTGCAAGCCCTCGCCAATAGGGGCTTACGTGTTGGCATGGGTAGGGCATCAGGGGAAGTGTGATGCGGTGCGGTCCTAAGCACTTTAGCTCTATCCATATTCCATGGTGGGTGCATGTGGGGGCAGCCATGGTGTTTGATCCATTGGGCGGTTCCACACATTCGTGTATAAAGGTGCGACGGCCACCTATCCTTTCTATAGCACATTGCAAACTTATGAACCAGACCAAAAATATAAATTGAATGCATGCATATGTTTGTTGCATTGTTTTGTTTGCTCACTGAGCCGTGATGTGTGCTCACCTTTTCGATGTCGAATATTTTTAGTTGATGATGCAGGTACCACTGTAGAAGATTATATAATTGCTCCGATGTATGGACATGCGGCGGCGATGGACGCTGAAGTTATGATAGAGTCGCATGATTAGTCATGCGAGTGCAACTCTTGTGTTTTCGATTAGATTTTTATTATACAGACGATGTAATTGATTAAATTATTTTATTTTATGTCTTAGTATTTTTGAAGATAATGAAATATTTTATTTATGTTATCATCTTTAGACTCTCAGTTCATTTAATATATAAGACTTTCGTTATTGTTTATTTACTCTGATTATGGTTGTGGATGTGTATGATTTAAGCAAACGGACACAACCTATTCGAGATCCTAGTTGAACCGTTGGTTTATTAGCGATTCATCACACCATTCTTAATAGTACAGAATTGGGGTGTGACATATAGCCTCTCTCCTTGTCCCCAACGACACTTCTAACTCTGCCCTAACAGGTGGCACACGACAAAGCCAAACGGGTTACAAATCTCGATCATTTAAAGCCATAATGATGATTAACGGTTGTCGTATTAAATCTCATCTCTGACAACATCATGAGGTGACCGACCATAAGCCACCAGTTTGCTTCGAGTTCACCTTTTTATGGATACACATGGCCGAACGAGATCGGCAGTAGGTTTATCTCATTTAATGAAGGCGCGATATCTGGGATTGCGAAGATATTTTGAAAATATTTTTGGGATATTTTGAAGACGCCGTCAGATGTCTTCTGACCCGGCAACCGTTCGTAAAAGAACTGAGATAGCCTATAGGGGCAAGCTTGGCGATTCCACGACACATAGAAGGCAAGATAGAAGCCAACTAGAGCTACACTTAGCATGTGGGTCCCAACCTACTCAGCTAGGCAAACAACAAAGCAAGCATCATTGCTCCATCAACTCTTATAGACCCGGAAGAGAAAGAAGCAATTGTTAAGGGCATAATGACCCCACCATTTGGGGAAGGACACGTGTCCCAACCGCCAGAAGATGAATGGCCAGCCATGGGCTGGCAAGTATGGCTGCCACCTAAGAGATCTTCTACACCAAGATCAGAATACGAAGATCTCGAAAAGGTGATCATGGTCCACCCAGGTAGCCCAAGTTTCTTCATGCCCAGTGCATTACCAGCTAGCAAAGTCAAACTAACTACAAGAATTTCACTTTCGCGATAAGCACAATCTCCAGAAATCCTCATCCAATGACTGATAGCTCGTTTGCTCGCAACTGACTACGTGATATACAAGATTGAGTTGTGGACAGTCACCAACTCTCCTTATGCATGGGACCCATTACTCCAACCCACACGGAAGTTCACCGCTCAACCGAAAGGACAAAGAGTTCGGGATAAGGATGACTTAATTGCAAGATTGTGATGGTCCCAAATCCCTCATGGACAAAACAAAACTTCTACCACATGATACCTCCTCTATATATACAGCACACTACAAAGGAAAACAGATGGAATTCTTTATTCTCTCTCTCTCTCTCTCTCTCTCTCTCTGCAAAACCCATGTCTCAAGAGCTCGTATTCTCATACTGAACCCCATACTGCTTGTGCACGGTTCAAACTTAGGAATCGAAGTCGTCTTAGGGTTTCAAAACCCACCCTCAATTGCCTATTTGCTTCCTCCTTTACAGGTTTAACTAGTTGAAGGAAGCTCAGACGATTACCGGCTGCAACAAATACTTTGATTAATGGATAATAATTTACTCTTTCCTATGGTATTAATTAATTATTTTCTTGTCAATTGAGATTCATATTTGGCAAATGCTAAGCGGATATACATTTGAGGGACATCCCTTGACACATAGATATCCAATCCATTGTGTTAACGGGATCCATAGTGGATCCCACATACGTAGAAAAGGACCCGATCGGTTCAGTTGTAGGGATCCTAAGGATCAAGGATTGCACCACCTTAAAATGTTTATAAATTTTCTTTAATTTAATGAATTATAAATTAGAATTAAGTGTTAAAACTAGAAAATATCTAGGTATTATATACTAAAATTAACGATAACAAAATGTACGAGCTGTTCTATT
>CM053268.1:63062010-63124510 GCA_028583415.1 Protea cynaroides | reverse complement strand
AAGCATTGTTTGATACCTGAGACGGACTAAGAAAGAGAATAATGTACTATTCTAAATGTGAAACTTAATCTGTGCACATACACTAGATAGGTGAACCATGAAACTTTCATTAAATGGGAAAAATAGTATCAAATGTAATAGTGCTACGTGGTACAGTCCACAAACCGGAAAGTTACCCTGTTATATAAAGCGATCAAATGAAAAGTAGAATGGAAATCATGGGGTAGGAGGCCCGGGAGGAATGGGGTCCGCTATGTCATAGTCCCGGCTCGTATGCGACCCTAAGCCGGTGCACCTAGTCCCGAGTCACTCGTAGACCACGAGCCAGGCGCCCCAACTCCCCGACCCATCGCTCGCCGAGACTCCGGGATGACCCTCCGGGTGTCCCCGATCTCAGTAAACATACTCAACACCGAGTCGGGAGGGGCTGAGATGGTCCAGGTGTGGGAACGGATGGTGGTGGTACAGTGGAGGCGTGGGGCGGGCACCGGTGCTTCCCCAACTACATCGTCATCATCATCATCCCCCATCTCGCCGCATAGGCCGCATTGGCCGCTGCTGCTGCTGCTGCTGCTGCGGCTACTCTCCCAAGTGGACGAGGGCGAGCCTCCAACTCGTCATCACTAACGGGCAGATCAACCATCTGCATCCTGTTTATCGCATCCCAGTCGATGTCAGAAGTCATGGAGTCCTCGACGGCTGTCTCTCCTCTGAAACTCACGCCCAGACGGCGAAGAAGGAAAGTGACGAGACGGCCATAGGGAAGGTTGCTGGCCCGATCGGTCACAACCGCTCGATGCATAGTCCGGATGATGAGGTATGGAAGTGAGATCCGCTCTCCGATGCAGACGCAATAAGTGACGTACTGGGTGAGCTGAGACAACTCATTGTAGTGACCGCTCTGTGGCACTATATCGTGCTGGATGATGCGGCTGTAGACCCGGGGTATAGGTCTCAAGCTAGCTGCCTTCATAGGAGCCCCAGGATTGAGTATCTGATGCGCTATCTCTCGGCGCAAATCCTCAGTTAAGTAACCTTTCGCCTTGGGGGCGCAGTATACCAAATCTCCATCATTGGGAACCCCAAGTAGATCAGCCAACTGGTGGGTGTTGAAGGAAATATGTACACCCCGGACGTAACTGGTAATGCGCAGATCCCTACACTGGTTCGGGTCTTCGACATCCCCTTCGAGCTCCAGATTTGCATAAAAATTCTTGACCAGGTTAGGGCGTGTGGTCTCTGTGTAGGAAATAACCGGCAACCAACCTAGAGCACCAAAGGCTGTCTCTACATTAAACCGGTGTAATTGTCCCACATTGACCCGTCGCTCGGATACGATACTCTTGTCATCGAACCAAGAAAACCGAGCCTGAGCTTCCAAAGAGCGAAACCATAGCTCATCTAGCTGAGGGATAGGTGGAGAGGGAACCCGAGAACTAGAACCATGTGATCGCTTCCCGAGGTTGCGTCTAGGAGCCATTTAAAATCTGTAATACAAAAGAAAACAAGATAAAAGTTAGAAATTTTCGAAATTTTGGCAGCATAACGGCTATAAATTGGGAAAAAGCCTCGAACTCACCCAAAAACATGGGGAGGAGGACTTACGTAACCCCCACACTCTTCCATAAACCAATCACAAGCAATTATAACAAGCAATTTCAAGAAATTTCAAGAATTAAGAAAAATTAGAAAAATTTCGAAATTTTTGAAAACCTAGGTCAAAAAGAGTAAAAATTCGATTTTTAGCAAAACCTTGCGGTGGAACCCCAAATTAGTTGAGGGCTTTTGCTCTTGGGGGTCCCTAAACCCTTTCTAAGCCGAAGGAAAAGAATTCCTACGGTTAAAACATCTCGAACAAAGAAAAACCTAAATTTCTACATAAAGACGATATGGAAAATTTCTAAAAAGATGAGAGAGAGGGTGGAGACCTACCTGGAGACGATGTTCTAGCTTTGGAATGTGAGGAATCGGCCTCAAATAGCACCGGTCGAACTGTAGCAACTCGGAACCCAGAGAAGAATCGCCACCGGAGAGAAGGAGAAGGAAAAAGTGAGAAAAATCTCACTTTTTCACGATTTTAAAGCCATTTTGGGCATACCGGTCGACGGTTATGCCTATACCGGTCGACCGGTATCAACCCAGGTGTGCGACCGCTATGTCTCGGCCAGAAAATTTTTCTGACCGGTCGACTATACCGGTCGCAACACTGTCTACAGAGTGGCGACCGGTATCTCATAGACATGCGACCGGTATGTCTCGGCCAGAAATTTAATTTTGACCGGTCGACTATACCGGCCGCAGCATATTTCTACAGGTGTGCGACCGGTATGTTGCGACCGGTACGCCCCAAAGAGAGCCAGAAAAATTTAAAAATTTCCAAAATTGTGCAAATTGAAATGTTACTTCTCGACTATTCTCCTGCATTATTCAAGACTAACACTACTACAATGGAGAGAGAGTTTCTCAGCCTGCAGCAGGGTCAGTCGACTGTAGATGCTTATCAACAGAGGTACGAAGAGCTATTCTTCTTCGCACCAGTCAGTATGCGGGAAGAGGAGACAAAGATACGTAGGTTCACCATGGGACTACGTGGAAGCATTAGAGAGCATCTTTTGGGTCCGGATAAGAAAACCTACAACGAGGCGGTGCAGGTTGCGAGGGTGATAGAGTCCGGTCGGAGGGACAGCTTCTTCGCTCAAAACGGGGGAGTGAAGAGACCTGGCTGAGAGAGCTCGAGTGGCGGTAATACTAGACCATTCCGCCCATAGGGGGCAGACCGCTACAAAGACTGCGAGAAACAACCTGGCACCACATGTGCCACAATTAGCCAGACCCAACCCAAATATTAAGTGTTATAACTGTCAGCAACTGGGACATGTTGCGAGGAACTGCACACTACCTAGGAAGCAAGCTCCCCAGCAAGCCAGAGTTTATGCAGTCACCACTGAAGAGGCAGCCGCATCACCTGATGTGGTAACTGGAATTGTAAATGTAGCCGGTTTACCCGCCAGAGTATTATTTGACTCTGGGGCCACGCACTCCTTTGTTTCTGTTTCTTTTGGGAAGCGAATGGAGTTACCGATCAAGCAATTGAACCCAAGCTTGATAGTTCGCTCTCCACTAGGAGTCGAAGTGGCTTTGACCAAGTATTATGGACCATGTACTGTAAGTATCGAGGGCCGAGACCTAGAAGCAAGCCTAGTAATACTTGAGATGGCAGATTTTAATGTCATTTTAGGAATGGATTGGCTAGGCCATCATTTGGCCGTCCTTTTATGTGGTGAAAGGAAGCTTATGCTTACTGACAGAGAGGGAAAGGAATATAGTTTCGCTGGAGTTAAGCTATCTAGGAAGCGAAAGTTGATCCTCTCCGCCCTAAAGACTAAGAAATGCTTGGAGAAAGGGGGAGTGGGTTATCTCGTATCTGTAGTCGACCTCACAGCGGAGTCACTCAAGATGGAGGATATAGAGGTGGTTCGGGAGTTTCCAGATGTATTTCCAGAAGATCTTCCAGGCTTACCACCAGACAGGGCTACAAAATTTGTGATAGACCTTATACCAGGTTCGGCTCCGGTGTCTAAAGCGCCATACAGGATGGCCCCAACCGAGTTAAAGGAGTTGAAGACCCAATTACAAGAATTGCTGGATAAGGGCTTCATACGACCTAGTATTTCGCCTTGGGGAGCACCTGTGTTGTTCGTCAAAAAGAAAGATGGTAGTGTACGGCTATGTATTGACTATCGTGAGCTGAACAAGTTGACGATCAAGAATCGGTATCCTTTGCCTAGGATCGATGATCTGTTCGATCAGCTGCAGGGTGCAAAGGTTTTCTCAAAGATCGATCTCCGATCGGGGTATCACCAATTGAAGATCAAGGCCGGAGATATTCCGAAGGCGCTTTCGGGACGAGGTATGGGCATTATGAGTTTACTGGTTATGTCTTTCGGGCTGACCAATGCTCCAGCGTCGTTTATGGAACTGATGAACCGAGTGTTCCATGACATGTTGGACACTTCGGTCATCGTATTCATCGACGACATATTGATTTACTCTAAGGACATGGAGACTCATACAGCGCATTTGAGAGCAGCCCTACAACGGCTGAGGGACGTGAGGCTTTATGCAAAATTCAAGAAGTGCGAGTTTTGGCTGAAGGAAGTGGCTTTCTTGGGCCATGTTGTATCTGGAGACGGTATCAAGGTTGATCCAAGCAAGATAGCTGCTATAGTAGGATGGGAAGCATCGAAATCTGTTGCAGAGATTCGTAGTTTCCTTGGGTTGGCTGGTTATTATAGAAGATTCGTGGAAGATTACTCCGGGATCGCGGTTCCACTCACCAGATTGACCAAGAAGGGAGAGAAATTTATATGGACAGATGAGTGTGAGAAGTGCTTCCAGATTTTGAAGTCAAGACTTGTCTCGCACCTATCCCGACCATCCCCGAACCAAGCGTACCGTTTACTCTATATACGGATGCTTCGGGGTTGGGTATTGGGTGTGTTCGATGCAAGGAGAACGGTAATCGCTACGCATCAAGACGGTTAAAAGAGCACGAGAAGAACTATCCCTACGCATGACTTGGAGCTAGCAGCGGTTATTCATGCAATCAAGACTTGGAGACACTATTTGTACGGTGAGAAGTTTCAGATCAAGTTGGATCACAAGAGCTTAACGTATCTCTTCACTCGGAAGGATCCGAATATGAGGCGAGAGGAGATGGCTGGAATTGTTAAAAGATTATGATTGCGACATCCCAGTACCACCCGGGTAAAGCAAATGTGGTGGCCGACGCCTTACGCGAAAGTGGGCATCGAAACCCGAGGCGGGACCGAGTACAAATGCCGCATTGTGTCTGCAGCCTCGAGTTCGATGGAAATTGATGAAGACCATATTATCGAAACTGCAGAAGATCCCGGTTGAGCAAGGCTTGATTCATAAGTTCACTATGATGTTCGCCGCCGAAGATCTCGCCGAGCCTAATTGATGAAGTCAAGGTAGCAATCCTACACGATCCATATCTTAGGACGGTGCGGGAAGACTTAGAGAAGGGTACGTGTAACCCCGACTTTACCTTGGAATCGGACAAAGTACTCAAGTATCGCGGACGGTTATGTATACCCGAGAGCGAAGCTGCGATATCGGAGGCCGAGTTATGATCAAGCTCATTACACTCCATATTCGGTACATCCGGGAAGTACCAAGATGTACCATGATCTAAGAAGACTATATTGGTGGAGAGGTATGAAAGCGGATATAGCTCGTTTCGTGTTCCAATGTCCGAATTGCCAACAAGTTAAAGCGGAAAGGCAAAGACCCGCGGGTTTACTACAGCCGTTACGGAACCTCGCATGGAAGTGGGATTGTATCACCATGGATTTCGTCATCGGCTTACCTTTGACACCAAGGTCAGTGGATGCAGTTTGGGTTATAGTAGATCGGCTCACCAAGACATTTCGATTTATTGCGGTCGGACCTCGGTATACCATGGAGAAGCTGGCCAAGTTATATGTTGATAATATAGTCGGACTTCATGGCATTCCGAAAGTATAGTATCCGACGAGAGATCCCCGTTTTACATCGAAATTCGGGAAGGATTACGTAAAGCTATGGGAACAAAGTTGAAGTTCAAGACAGCTTTCCATCCTTAGACGGACGGACAGTCGAACGAACCATTCAAATTTTGGAAGATATGCTTCGAGCTTGTGCATTAGATTTCAAAGGAGCTTGGGATGAGAAGCTATCACTTATCGAGTTTGCTTACAACAATAGTTATCAGGCTACAATTCAGATGGCCCCATATGAAGCTCTCTATGGGAGAAAATGTCGTACACCTCTGTTATGGAATGAAGTGGGGGAAAGACGAATTGTAGGACCGGAGTTTGTTGAAGAAACTTGCCGAGTGATTGATCAGATCAAAGAGAGAGTAAAGACAGCTCAAGTTCGACAAAAGCACTATGCAGATAATCGACGTCGAGATCTGGAGTTTGCAGTGGGTGACAAAGTGTTCTTGAAGGTGTCACCGGTGCGAGGTCTGAAACGGTTTGGTAAGAAGGGGAAGCTATGCCCCAGGTATGTGGGACCATATGAGATATTGAATCGACGTGGTAATGTAGCATACCAATTGGCTCTACCACCATCCATGTCCAGCGTCCATAATGTGTTCCATGTATCAATAGACTTAACTTTCGAAGTGGTGCCTGTAATGCTCTCAAGCTGAAAAGTTCAGCAACTTTGAACCAAGGATATCCACTATGTGAAGGTGCATTGGAGAAGCCAAAATGTGGAGGAAATTACTTGGGAAGAAGAGAGCGCGATGAGAAAGGAGTACCCTAACCTTTTTGACGATCAAGGTACGTTCAAATTTCGAGGCCGAAATTTCTTTTAAGGGTGGGGGAGTTGTAGTACCTACATGTAAATTTCGGGACGAAATTTCTTTTAAGGGTGGTGGAGTTGTAAGACCCGCACTCTGAAAACCCGGTCTAAACCTTGGTTTTGTGTCGTGATAGGTCTTCCGATCATCACCGAGCCAGACGGGGCAAGCGGATAACAAACAGGTACGAAATCGGACTGAAGTCGACCAATTATACCTGGTTTTAGGTATACCGGTCGATGGTACCGGATGATGGTACCGGTCGACCGGTATGGCCTGCACAGCTATGTGCGGGAATTTGGAAATTGGTCTCTGCGGGTCCCACTTTCCTGATTTCGAATCCTAGAAGTTTCCTAATCCTAGTAGGGTTACTAAACCCTATTTTTAGCCTATAAATACACCCTTAAACCCCTCAAATCCTTTCCATTGTTTCTCACAAACCCTAGAGAAGAGAAAGGGCTTGGAGAGGAGAAGGAGCTAGGAAGAAGAAGGAGGTGCCGCCATTACCGTTTGACGAAGCTCTCGCTACACCTGTCAACGGTAAGTGTTTGGATCCATCTTCTTACCCTATGATAATTGTGTGGGTGGATCAATACCATGCAAAGTAGGTATTGATCTAAAACCCTAAATTGGCCAATAAACCCTAAGCTGCCGTCAAACCCTAGATTCGAGTTTCGAGATGATATTCATCGAAACGAGACTTGAACGAGTTGGGGATAGCTCTAACTCAAAGCCTAGACTTAGGATGGATAGGAGAAACCCTGAAAATCCATGGAGGATGATCGACGACAGTCGAAGAACCCATGTATGGTCTTCCGGAGACATACCGGTCGACTATACCGGTTGCACATAGTGCGACCGGTATGTTGCGACCGCTACCTCTCGGGAGGTTATCTGTGGGGGACCGGCTGACCATACCGGTCGCCAGTCTTTCCTACAGAGCTGCGACCGGTACATGCCACCGGTCAGCTCTGTGAGGGTATTTTGTGATCCATGTTGGTTTCCGACCAACATGAAACCTTAAATAATATATTCTAATGGAACCCTAATATTATGTAGGACTTTGTGACATATCGTTTGGATCTTGTGACGTGGAGCAAGTGATCGAACGCAGCGTCGGTAAGGGAATCTGACCTAAACCTAATAATTAATGGACAAGAAATCGTTGTTAATCATTGAATATCCGTGATGTGATGTTTGTGCATATTCACATGCCATCCTTTACTTTCGGTTATTATTATTGTTCATGCATTCATAGGATGTGATTGTTAGGCATGTGATTGTTTTCGTTGGTGTGTGGAGTGGGGCATGGGCCGGGGATCGCTCGCCACACTGGCACCTTTTGTAGTATTCTATCTTAACATGCTTGGTACGGATAGGGTATCGGGGAAGATCGTGGTACGTTGGTCTCCGATATTGATGTTGTCCCGACCATCGTTGGGTGGTACCGAGGATTCGAGTCGAGCCTTTCCACGATGCTTTAGCTCTATCTCTATGCCGTAGGGTGTCGTGTTGGGATAGGGTCTACTGCGTATTGTTTCTATCCTAGTGGGTTAGTTGCGGATAGGGTATCGGGGGGAGGTGAGGTTAGGAGGTCTCAGGCCCGGCCTACACGCTCTAGCTCTATCTCTATGCCGTAGACGGCTGTCTCGGGATAGAGCATACATTGTTGACATCTAGGATTGGTTAGTTGCGAGCCCGGGTTTGCGAGCCCCGCCGATAGGGGCTTAGGTACTGGTATGGGTAGAGTATCAGGGGAGGTGCGGGTATACCTTAGCTCTATCTCTATTCCATGATGGGTGTATGTGGGTTGGTGGTTGTGTGATTACTGTGCGACGCCACACACTCGTGTATAGAGGTGCGGGGGGGCCACCAAACCTTTCTATAGCACATTGCAAACTTAAAACCAGACCACAGCATAAAATGATTGTTACTCATGCATAATCTGGTGAAACTGTTTGATTGCCTTACTGAGCTGTGTTGTGTGCTCACCCTTTGTATATACATTGTTTTAGATTTGGATGCAGGTTATACTGTGGACGATTACGTAAACGCTCCGACGTATGGTGGTGCTGCGGTGTTGGATGTACAGGCAGGACAGGACGAGCATGACGCTTCATGCGAGTGCCCTTTCTGCGTGTACCTGTGATGGATTTTATTTATTTATTTCAGTTATTTTTGTTTGTTATTAAGAGATGTAAAAGATTATTATTTTATCTTTGAATTTGAATAATGGGATATTTATTTAAATTATCAATAGATACTTGGTTCATTCTATTTAAAGTCTTCCGCTGTATATTTATATTCTGATTGTGGTTATGTGTAATTGGTTTGTATGGGTGGACACGGCCTATTCGAGATCCTGGTGTGAACCGTTGGTTCAATGACGGTTCACTCACACCGTTCTGGTTGGATCAGAATTTGGGGTGTGACACTCTTGTCCCAAAGGATAAGGGTGTAGTTTCGGTTGACTCTACATAGATAGTAAGAGGACCAGTGCATTCTTGTCCCAAGGGATGAGGGTGTAGTTTCGGTTGACTCTTCAAAGAAAATGGACTTGCATATATTGTAAGTTTAACTTATTTGTGTGTATGTTTGCATTATATCACATATATTAGAGAACATATAATGATCAAACACCTCATGATGCCTGTTATGGTGGACCAGTTCTATGAATTGGCATGAAAAAGTGAAAGCTAGTATAGGAATGTTTAACCTAGTACTTAGCAAAGATTGTATTCTGATCTTTAGGAATATTCAATCCCTAAGATCAGGTAAAAGAAAATTCAAATAAGGAACATTGGAAATAGATGTTCAGAGTGAAATCCAAAGAAATTTTGGTCTTTAAAATGGAGTGGAGAGATGTTGTATTCTCAAGGTTTTCTATACTAGTTTTGATGGTATAAGATGATAATGGTGTGTGAGGAAACACAGGTTAGAGCTATTAGTCATCACTAATAAGCTCTAAGATATGTGAATCTCTGTAGGTAACTCATTGGAATATTATAGATGATTCACTTGACTTTCACTTCCTCACCTAAATTGCAAAGTTAGATCCTGGTGACCCTTAAACCTAGTGGACAAAAGATGAGTTGATTTCCTTTATACTAAGGAAGAAATTTCAAAGAAAAGAGAAAGGAAGGAATGCCAGTGTCATGACGTGTGAGCCATACTCTGACAAATGCAGTAAGTGAAAGGTAGGGTCTTACAGAAAGAAAAACAAATTTTCAAGGAATAGTAAGAAACTTCTGACAAGAAAAATGATTTTATGGAGCTACAAGAACTCAGAAAGAACATGTGAAAAATGTTATAGCTAGAAGAAAAGTAGGATCATGAAACTTTCAAGTGAGAAGGTAATGGAGATTGGAGACTTAAGTAATAGAAGTAATCCAAACCTATAAGAGTAGCAAAAACCCTTATTAACTATCTGTAGTTTACTTAGCTATAGAAGTTAGACAGTATATCATAATTCCATTCTTAGCATAGACATTTAGGACTCTTATCTAAGGAAAGCCTGTAAAAAGGTTGTAAAGAATAGAATTCTGGAAACCCCTAAAGTTAATGACTTGTTTACTTGTAAGGATGTTTAAGGGGAAAATATTTTTATTAATGGATTAAAGACTATTGGATCTGAAGGAGAATGTAAATTGTTAAGGTAGATTGGGTGATATTGATATACTCCCAATGATTTTAGCCAAATGTTTACAAGTGCTAAAGCTTATGACTTAGCATCATGTGGATGAGACTCAATAACAAAAGAGTGACAAATAGATATGATCAAGAGAACTCGAGAATATATTAGCTCATTTGGAGTGATCAATTCTGCAGCCTATAGCATTAATAAGGTGCCATGTAAGTTGTTTTCAGTTCAAGTTATCTTCTTGATCGGAACTGTAAAAGTAATGTATTTTCATAACACTCGTGGGAGAGTGATTATTTTAGGACATTGAGTTATCATTTTTGGGTTATTCTCTCATGTCTGAAGGATTCAACAAGATTCATTGATGATGTTGGTTAGTAGTCACATCCAAGAAACATAAGTTTAATGAGATCACATGGAAATTGTTGTGGAACAATTAGTTGAGGTATCAAAAATATTATCAGAGTGTAATGAGATAATTGTTGAAATTATCTTCATTCAGGTTGATGCATAGCCAAAATACCAGAGCTAGATAAGGCAATGAAGAGATATAATAGACTATGTAGATCTGTGATTTCATCACATGTTATACCTCAAAATAGATGTTTTGGTATTGGACAAGATGAAGATCCCAATAGTTTTGAGCAAGTTGTCAACAAAGAAATTGCTTTTGAGTGATTACCAGTCATAAATGATATATCGTTATTTATGAACATCAATGAGATTTGGGATTTTATGCTCTTGTCATGAGCGGTGTACTCATAGGCTCAAATGGATATATAAGAAAATGTGTGATTCCAGTGGGAGAATTGATTGCTACAAAGTAAAATTTACAAAGTAAAATTTGTAGTGAAGTAGAATCACATAATGAAAAGTATAGACTTCAAATCTTTGAGGTCTTAGTTGTGCATTTTATTTTGGAGTTGCATCAGATAGATGTAAAGATCGTTTTGATCTATTTTATAGACTTGTAAAGTCAATATGTGGATTAAGTAAGCATCCAGGTAGTGGTACCTGAAGTTTAACAGAGTTGTATCTTCTTAAAACTTTGTTGAGATTATCATTGATCATTATGTATATATAGAGGTCAGTGAGAGTGGATTCATTTCCTAGTCATATATGTTGATGGTTAATCACTGACAAGCAGTGACATGGTTTACCTGTTGAAACCATAGTTTCAATGTCTGATAAATTTGAAATGTAGAATGTGTGAGTAAGTACTTTTGTACTTGACATTGAGTTTCCTCGTGATAGGAAAAATGGAACTCTGTGTAAGACCCGTATCAAACTAACCCGGTCTTACCACCTTGAACCAGGTTTACCCATCATGGTTGAGCAAAATGGACCAAGGACGTGAAGGAGATCGTGATCCCAGGTATTGAATCGATCCAAAAACACTTAAATTAAGGGGAGGGTCGCATACCCAGCAAGAGAGGGTCAGACCCCCCAAGACAGAAAGTCAGACCCCCTGTTTTACAGAGGGGGTCGGACACTTTAGGAGTTAAGGGTCGACGGGATCATCGACCCCGAGTTGCCGCCAGAAACAGAAATTAAGAATGTTTCCTAAATTCGGTTGGACTCTTTCCTAAACTCAATGGGACTTATTTTGGGAGGTTTTACTCTATAAATAGGACGTCCCTAAGCCCCTTTTACTCCTTTTACAACCCTAATTGGATTGAGAGAAAGAGAAGAGAAGGAAGAGAAGAAGAAGAGAAAGAAGGAAGAGAAGAAAGCAAAAAAGAGAAGAGTTGCAGAGAAGGAGTATTCTTCTCAGGTATGGATACTAATTCCATGAGTCTCTACAGACCTTAGGTTAGGTAATGAAGAGAGTATGATCTCGGAGAGTCCCAAACCATCAACCCATGGTTAGGTTTTCATGAAAAACCATGGGGGAATTTACGAAAGCTATATAGGTGAACGATTCATGGTTTTAGACCATAGAATGTGTGTAGAATGGACTTTAGGAACAAGCCATAGGACCCCAAACATGAAGAATGGACTGAAAGGAAGAAAATTGACCAAAACCCATAGGGGGTCGCACAGGGGGTCGATGGCTAATCGACCTTAACAGACCCTACCTCCGACCCCCAGTTAAAAACATGGTTTTTAAATTCGGAATTAATTCTAATTAAATTCTATCGACTTTTTTAGGTCTTCTAGCAATATAATAACATTATAAAGGTGATTCTAAAGCTTGGAAAAGGATCTATTAACAAGCTAATGTGAGAGAACAAGACCTAAACTTACTGGTTAATAATAAGCTGTTTTATTTCTTGAGTCCAATGCCATATTGATTCTATGCGTGTATGTTTGTATGTGCATTCAACATATCATCCAATATTTCTATTATTTGTTCATGCATATTTACTTTATTGTTATAACATGATGATGATGATGATGATAGGAATAGGCATGTGAATGTTTGTGTTTGGCCAGTGTATATGGTGCGGGTAGGTATGGTATCAACCACTACAGCCATGACCGTTCTTCATGGGGTGTATATTGTGCCATGGTTTACGCAAGTCATGTCCACTGACGTCGTCGTATCGCCATTACCTTAGCAGAACTATTATGTCATAGAGTATCAGGGGAGGTGGTCTCGGTCCTTGTAGTCTCTGACTCTACCGGGGGGCCTTAGCTCTATCTCTATGGATGTTCTGAGGGATGCTGGGGTGAGGCCTTGGATACACTGTTTGGCATTAGGATTGGTTAGTTGTGAGCCTAGTTTGCAACCCTAGCCAGCAGGGGTTTATTTGTTGGTATGGTATCAACCGGTACAGCCATGCCCGTTCTTCATGGGGAGTATATTGTGCCGTTTTGGGTGCTTGTGGGGCGACGGTGCCGTTTTCATTGGGCGTTTCCACACATTCGTGCATAGAGGTGCGACGGCCACCTATCCTTTCTATAGCACAGTGCAAACTTTAAATCGGACCAAAGATATGATTTGACTGCATGCATATGTATTGTTGCATTGTTTTGTTTGTTCACTGAGCAGTGATGTGTGCTCACCCTTTCGACGTCGAATAGTTTTAGTTGATGATGCATGTACGACTGTTGAAGATTATGTAAGTGCTCCAGTGTACGGGAACGTGGCGACGATGGAAGTGGAAGAGGAAGTGGATACACATGACTCCTCTTGCGAGTACAACTCATGTGTATTCGATTAGTTATTTTTCTAGTTTTCTTTATTTGGATTTATTAAGGACATGTATTTGATAATTATTTATGTCTCAGTTGATACAGAATAATTTGCTATTTAGATATTAATATCACAGTAGATTCTCAGTTCATTTTATTATAAGACTTCCGCTATTGTGTATTTACTCTGATTGTGAATATGGATGTATGGGTTTAGATAAAATGGATATAGCCTACTCGAGATCCTGGTTGAACCGTTGGTTTGTTAGCGGTTCATCACACCATTCTTAATAGTGTAGAATTGGGGTGTGACAACTTGGTATCAGAGCATCTCAGGCCTTGTCCGCTGAACTAGCACACATTCATGACAAATTGTGAACTGAGATAGGATAAAAAGTAAAAACAGTAATATTAACTCATTATACGCACACATGATGTTTGAGACCAAATTTAAAAAGAGAATAACGCATCTATTAAAGGAAGAACAAATTAAAATACAATGTAAAAGAAACAAACGTATATACATAGTTGAAATAGAGTACAGTCCACAACCTGGACAGTTACTCTGTAGTATAAAGAAAGAGAAAAGATACAATCATGAAGCTAGAGGCGAAGGAGGAGGCGGCGCCTCACGATCTCTGTCATAGTCCTCAGCGTAGACTCTAGTCAACCAGGCTATGTGAGTCTGGGAGTCTGGGTCATCTGCAGACTAGCTGTAAGATCAGATACCCGCTGATCAGTCTGGTGCTGAGCCTCATTGAGCTCTCCCATCCTCATGGCTGATGAACGCTGGGAGTCTAGTAGCTCATCTACTCTCACCCGCTGAGCGTCTAGTAACTCTCCCATCCTCATGTATGATGTACGTTGGGCATCTATGAGCTCATCCACTCTCACACGCTGAGCGTCTAGTAACTCCTCCATCCTCAGATCAGATATGCGCTGAGCCTCTCTGATCTCATGCAACATCTCCATCATATCAGAAGGGGGGTGTGAAGGACCAGCCTCATGAGACGGACCAGCCGCATATGAAGTACCAACTCCAGCCGCATGTGTAGGTGAAGGCGGTGGTATCAAGTCAACATCCATGTACATACGGTCATCATCATCAGCAGGTTCCGCATGAACTCCAGCAGCGGCGGCAGCTGCCTCAGCGTCAGCTATCTCTACGCGAGTGCGAGGGCGCACCATCGCGTTCCTCTCCTCATCACTGACCTGAGCGTCCTGCATGCCCATCTTGCAAATAGCCTCCCAATCTAGAGGCGATGAGAAGGACTTCTCCTAAATCTTCTCATCTAATAAATCAACCCCCAGGCGGGTAAACAAAACAGTGATCATACGTCCGTACGGAAGGTTGCCAGTGTAATTGGGCAACGTAGTAGTGATCATAGTATGCATAATGATGTACGGAAGGCAGACAGGCTGTCTAGTGCAAATGCTGTACAACAGATACTGGGTCAGCTGGGAAACCCTCTCGTAATGGCCACTCTGCGGGATCAGGTAATGCTGAATGATCTTGCAGTATACCCGTAGAGCTGGACGCATATAGCATGCCCTCATTTGCCAACGGTCAGGTTGTAGAAGCTGACTATCAATCTCAGCCCTCATCATGGTGGAGGAGAACTAGTGCTCTCCAGGAGCACAGTAAACCATGGGGCCATCATAGGAAATGCCCAGTAGGTCGGCCAGCTGTCAAAAATCAAATGAAATGTTCACCCCTTTGACATAGCTGGTGATGCGCAGCTCATGACCCCTCTCGACATCATTGTAATCCCCCACCACCTGGAGGTAACAATAGAACTGGCGTACCAAATCCGGACAGGTGCAAGCATCGTAAGTGATGACAGGGAGCCATCCCATATCACCAAACACCCTCTCTACATTGAACAGGGTTAACTCAGCCAAGTTCACCTTACGACCACCCTCTACTTTCTTGCGAGCGTAGTGGGCATACTGTGCCTCAGCTTCGTTGGAATGGAAACGAAGAGGATCACAAACTCTGGGTACTTTGGTATGAGCCATGATATCTGCAAATAAGAAAGAAAAACAGATAGTACGTTAGTAGGGTAGAAAAGCCAAAATTTGGACATTATAACGACATAAGTTGGCCAGAAGCCTCACTTGTCACCCATACACGTAGGCAGGAGGACTTACGTAGGTTCTAACATATCCTACAATACTCACACAGTAGGAAATCCTAACTAATGGGATCCAATTTGAAGAAATTGTGAGAAATCGAAAATTTCGACAAATTAGGGCAAAAAGAGCAAAAATTCAAGTTTCTCGATAACCAAGCGATGAAACTCAAAAATTTTTGAGGGCTTTCGTTCCTCGAGACACCAATAACAAAAGCCCCCAATAAAAATCAAATTTTTATGGTTGGAAAAAGTTTAATTTGAAAAATACAAGTTAAATGGGCAAAAACCTAGAAATGGAAACCTAAAAACAGGTAAAAATAAGAAAACATACATGTAGGAGTGATGTGGACGTCGAAACATGGAACCAAAATGATCAATACAGCGGAGTGGCACTGTAGCAACTTAGAGGTGAGAGACGAGTCGAAAAGGGGAAGAAATGAGGGGAAATGAACCCAGAATCGGATCTTAAAAGTCTGATTTTTGGTCTGGGGGTCGGACAATTCGACCAGGATCATCGACCCCCATACCGACCCCCATATCGACCCCCAGCTCTCGGGAATCTAACAGAAAACTGAGAGTCGGACCAGGGGGTCGGACACCCATCGACCCCATATCGACCCCCAGCTCTCGAGAATCTGACGGAAAACTAGGGGTCGGACCAGGGGGTCGGACACCCATCGACCCCCATATTGACCCCCCGCTCTCGGGAAGAACGGTTATTCCCAGGGTCGAATACTGAGGGTTGGACATATCATCGACCCTGTATAGAAAAGACAATATTTTTCGTAGAATGAGCTGAAAATTTTGAAATTTTATATCGATTAGCGTGCCTATATGAAGTATAAATGATTGTCTCACGTATTTGATGATTTTCAGGCACCCCATTCTCAGGAGAAAATATGTCTGGGCGTAGAGTAACCAGGCAGAGCCGAAATGCAATTCTACCACCACCTGTGGAGGAAACTAGTCAAGAAAATATATATGAACATGAAAACCCACAGGGTGCACCACCAGAAAATTCGGTTCAGGCGAATCCTATAAACTTGCCACCCCCACCACCGGAGTTAGCAACCGTGGTGATGAACTTAGCATAGCAGCTGCAACAAATGCAACACGCACAGGCTCAAATGCAAGTTGCAATGGGGATTATGTTCCAGGCTGCACATGCTACACCCATGCAGACTGGACAAGCTAGTGCAGCACCGGTGTGGGCTACCACCCAGCACCTCAAACACCTCAACCACCAGCTGCACAGATTCTAGTACCAGGTCCGGAAGAAGCTCAGGTTCATTATCAGTATCCACAACCTATGTTTGGGGCATACCCCCAAAATCAGATGGATCACTCTCGACTGGTTGAGAGATTTTTGAAGATGAAGCCCAGGGAATTTAACGGTAAACCGTCTGATCCGTTATGGCCAGCACACTGGATCGACGAGATGGAAAGAAACTTTCTTATAATGACTATTATAGAAGAAGAAAAGGTACTATGTGCCACCTTCATGCTAAAATGCGATGCACATCATTGGTGGAAATCTACTAGGGCCTATCTATTGACCAAACACGCCCTATTGACTTGGGCTATTTATAAAGAAGCTTTCTTTGAGAAGTATTTTTCCCGAAGCTTTAGAGATTCTATGGAGAAGGAGTTCCTGAGTTTATATCAGGTCCGGATGTCCGTGGATGCATATCAACAGCGTTATGAGGAGCTGTTTTTCTTTGCACCACTTAGCATGCAAGAAGAAGAAACTAAGACCCGAAGGTTTGTCATGGGGCTTAGAGGAAGCATCAGAGAGCACGTTCTAGGTTTGGAAAAGAAGATATATAATGAAGCTGTCCAAATTGCTCGAGTTATAGAATCGAGCCAAAAGGAAAGTTACTTTACACAGAACAGAGGCATAAAAAGGCCAGTCGTAAATGCTTATAACGGAGGGCACAATAAGACATTTAAACCCTTCCATGCTCAAGGCTTTACTGCTGCATCCAAGACTACCCCGGTAACTCAACAGCAACCAAAGCCAAATTCTGAAGGTCCGAGATGTTATAACTGCAGCCAAACGGGACATATGGCAAGGGAGTGTCCTAAGCCCAAGAAGCACTTACATCAAGGACGAGTATATGTTGTTACATCCGAGGATGCTACCGCATCATCCGATGTGATCACAGGTATGACCGAAACCTTTAAAGTTGTATTACATTGTATGAGCATGTAGACTAAGTTAAATAAATCACTGGTATCGTACCTATAAATGGCATATCCGCCAGAGTACTCTTTGATTCGAGAGCTACTCATTCCTTTATATCTGTGTCGTTTGGAAAGAAGCTGAACTTACCCATCAAAACATTGGACTACAAACTACTTGTACGGTCACCGATGGGGTTAGAAGTGGAGTTAGAGAAAGGTTATGGGCCATGTCCAGTTCTCATTGACGAGAAAACCTTAGATGCAACCTTGATCCAACTTGGGATGGCAGACTTTGACGTCATCTTAGGAATGGACTGGTTAGCTCGGCATTCTGCGAACCTACTATGCGCCGAAAAGAAATTAACATTTAAAGACAACGAAGGAGCAGAATTCAATTTTGTGGGAACCAAACTTCCCCGTAAACGCAAGCTCATACTCTCAGCACTAAAGGCTAAGAAGTGCCTTGAGAAGGGGAGAGTCGGGTATCTAGTATCAGTGGTCGACCTAACCAAGGAACCACCACGAATGGAAGATATTGATGTCGTGCGGGACTATCCCGACGTATTTCCAGAGGAACTACCAGGATTACCACCCAACAGAGCAACAGAGTTTGTGATAGACCTTACACCTGGAGCCGCACCAGTATCAAAAGCACCTTATAGAATGGCTCTTACTGAACTGAAGGAATTGAAAGTGCAACTACAGGAACTGCTGGACAAGGGTTATATTCGATCCAGTATATCACCATGGGGAGTGCCAGTGTTGTTCGTAAAGAAGAAGGACAGTAGCGTTCGATTATGTATCGACTATCGGGAGTTGAACAAGGTGACAATCAAGAATCGATATCCACTACCTAGGATCGATGATTTGTTCGATCAGTTGCAAGGGGCAAAAGTATTTTCTAAGATCAATCTTCGGTCAGGCTACCATCAGTTGAAGATTAAAGAGGGTGATATTCCTAAGACGGCTTTCAGGACCAGATATGGACATTATGAATTCCTGGTCATGTCTTTTGGATTAACAAACGCACCAGCAACTTTCATGGAACTTATGAACCGGGTTTTCCATGATATGTTGGATACGTCGGTTATTGTATTTATTGATGATATATTGGTATATTCCAAGGACAAAGAAACCCATATTAAGAACCTAAACGCCGCCCTACAGCGTTTAAGGAAAGAGAAGCTATATGCCAAATTTACCAAGTGTGAGTTTTGGCTAAGTGAAGTTGCCTTCTTAGGCCATGTGGTGTCCGCTGAAGGAATCAAAGTGGACCCCAGCAAGATCGAGACTATTGTCAAGTGGGAAGCACCAAAAAGCGTTGCAGAAATTAGAAGTTTTCTGGGTCTCGTTGGTTATTATCGGAGATTTGTGGAAGACTATTCCCGGATTACCGTACCTCTCACCAGTTTGACTAAGAAAGGTGAAAAGTTTGTGTGGACTGATAAATGTGAAAAGAGCTTCCAGACATTAAAAACCAGGTTGATATCCACTCTGATTTTGACTATTCCTGTCCCAGGACAGCCATTTACCCTGTACACTGATGCGTCAGGACTGGGATTAGGATGTGTGCTTATGCAAGGAGAACAAGTAATTGTTTATGCCTCAAGACAGTTGAAGACACATGAGAAAAACTATCCCAGTCATGATTTGGTGTTAGCAGCAGTTGTACATGCTATCAAGATATGAAGAAATTACCTATACGGAGAGAAGTTCCAGATTAAGTCGGACCATAAAAGTCTTACTTATTTATTTAATCAAAAAGAGTTGAATATGAGACAAAGAAGATGGCTGGAACTATTGAAAGACTATGATTGCGATATCCAGTATCATCCGAGGAAAGCTAATGTAGTAGCAGATGCGTTGAGCAGAAAGGCAATGATAAAATCTCAAGGAGAGGTTAGCACAACTGCAGCAATGTGTACTACCGGAATGGTATTCAATCACGGCAACGAGCAGTATGTAATAGATACAGCGGATGGATCAGCCAACCAAGGGTTTATTCATCGGTTTTCAAATATGTTCGCTGCATTGAAGATTATATCGGACATAATTGATGAAGTGAAGACAGCTATCAAATCAGACCCCTATCTGAGAACGGTGCAAGAAGACATTGAAAAAGGTAGAACTAATCCTGAGTTCACCTTGGACAAAGAGAAGGTACTGAAGTACAAAGAAAGGATATGTATACCCGAAACAGAAAGTGTGGACATTAGACACCGACTGATGAAAGAAGCCCATACCACCATCTATTCGATACATCCTGGAAGTACAAAAATGTATCATGATATAAAGAAACTATATTAGTGGAGAGGGATGAAAGCAGATGTAGCTAAGTTTGTATCTCAATGCCTAAATTGTCAGAAAGTAAAGGCTGAACGACAAAGACCCGCAGGACTGTTACAGCCGTTATCGGAGCCAGCATGGAAATGGGACTGCATCACTATGGACTTTGTCACGGGATTACCACTGACTCCTCGAGTACTTGACGCAGTTTGGGTGATTGTAGACCGTCTGACTAAGACAGCTCGATTTATACCGATATGACCTCAGTATACACTGAAAAGGTTAGCAAAGCTGTACGTGGATAATATTGTTCGATTACACGGTGTACCAGAGAGCATTGTGTCCGATAGAGATCCATGATTTACTTCCAAGTTTTGGGAAGGATTGCAAAAGGCTATGGGTACAACATTGAAGTTTAGTACTGCATTTCATCCACAGACAGATGGACAGTCAGAGCGTACAATTCAGATTCTAAAAGATATGCTACGAGCATGTGTAATTGATTTCAAAGGATCATGGGATGAAAAGTTACCACTGATCGAGTTCGCTTATAACAACAGCTACCAGGCTACTATACAGATGTCACCCTACGAAGCACTGTATGGCAGAAAGTGTCGAACCCCTTTATTTTGGAATGAAGTTGGAGAACGTAGTATTGTTGGGCCTGAATTTATCGAAGAGACTTGTCGCGTGGTCGACAT
The DNA here is from genome assembly GCA_028583415.1 of Protea cynaroides. NCBI lineage: Eukaryota > Viridiplantae > Streptophyta > Magnoliopsida > Proteales > Proteaceae > Protea > Protea cynaroides. The sequence goes on along the minus strand of CM053268.1, from coordinate 63,104,056 downwards.
TATCAAGGAACGGGTAAGAACAGCTCAGAACCGTTAGAAGCGATATGCAGATACTCGACGCAGAGATCTTGAGTTCACCGTAGATGATAAAGTATTCTTGAAGGTATCGCCTATGCGAGGATTGAAACGGTTCAGACAGAAAGGGAAACTAAGTCCAAGGTATGTCGGGCCATATGAGATTTTAGCTAAACGTGGAAAAGTGGCTTACCAGTTAGCAGTACCACTATCTATGTCAAGTGTGCATGACGTATTTCATATTTCCCTATTGAAGAAGTATGTCAAAGACCCAACGCACGTCTTGACAGTAGATCTACCAAAATTGACTGATGAATTGACATTTGAAGTAACACCAACTGAAATCACCAGCCGAAAGGTTCAACGACTACGCAACCGAGATATCTATTATGTTAAGGTCACTTGGAGAAGTAGAGACATGGAAGAAATTACATGGGAAGAAGAGAATGCTATGCGGAAGCAGTACCCTCACTTATTTGATTCAGAAGGTACGTACAATTTCGAGGATGAAATTTTTATAAGTAGGGGGGAGTTGTAAGACCCGTATCAAACTAACCCGGTCTCACCACCTTGAACCAGGTTTACCCATCATGGTTGAGCAAAATGGACCATGGGCGTGAAGGAGATCATGATCCCAGGTATTAAATCGACCCAAAAACACTTAAATTAAGGGGAGGGTCGCATACCCAGCAAGAGAGGGTCAGACCCCCCAAGACAGAAAGTTAGACCCCCTGTTTTACAGAGGGGGTCGGACACTTTAGGAGTTAGGGGTCGACGGGATCATCGACCCCCTCATCGACCCCCAGTTTCCGCCAGAAACAGAAATTAGGAATGTTTCCTAATTTCGGTTGGACTCTTTCCTAAACTCAATGGGACTTATTTTGGGAGGTTTTACTCTATAAATAGGACGTCCCTAAGCCCCTTTCACTCCTTTTACAACCCTAATTGGATTGAGAGAAAGAGAAGAGAAGGAAGAGAAGAAGAAGAGAAAGAAGGAAGAGAAGAAAGCAAAAAGGAGAAGAGTTACAGAGAAGGAGTATTCTTCTCAGGTATGGATACTAATTCCATGAGTCTCTACAGATCTTAGGTTAGGTAATGAAGAGAGTATGATCTTGGAGAGTCCCAAACCATCAACCCATGGTTAGGTTTTCATGGAAAACCATGGGAGAATTCATGAAAGCTATATAGGTGAATGATTCATGGTTTTAGATCATAGAATGTGTGTAGAATGAACTTTAGGAACAAGCCATAGGACCCCAAACACAAAGAATGGACTGAAAGGAAGAAAATTGACCAAAACCTACAGGGGGTCGCAGAGGGGGTCGATGGCCAATCGACCCTAACAGACCCTACCTCCGACCCCCAGTTAAAAACATGGTTTTTAAATTTGAAATTAATTCTAATTAAATTTTATCGACTTTGTTAGGTCTTCTAGCAATATAATAACATTATAAAGGTGATTCTAAAGCTTGGAAGAGGATCTATTAACAAGCTAAGGTGAGGGAACAAGACCTAAACTAACTGATTAATAATAAACTGTTTTATTTCTTGAGTCCAATGCCATATTGATTCTATGCGTGTATGTTTGTATGTGCATTCAACATGTCATCCAATATTTCTATTATTTGTTCATGCATATTTACTTTATTGTTATAACATGATGATGATGATGATAGGAATAGGCATGTGAATGTTTATGTTTGGCCAGTGTATATGGTGCGGGTAGGGATGGTATCAACCGGTACAACCATGACCGTTCTTCATGGGGTGTATATTGTGCCATGGTCTACGCAAGTCATGTCCACTGACGTCGTCGTATCGCCATTACCTTAGCAGAACTATTATGTCGTAGAGTATCAGGGGAGGTGGTCTCGGTCCTTGTAGTCTCTGACTCTACCGGGAGGCCTTAGCTCTTTCTCTATGGATGTTCTGAGGGATGCTGGGGTGAGGCCTTGGATACACTGTTTGGCATTAGGATTGGTTAGTTGCGAGCCCAGTTTGCAACCCTAGCCAGCAGGGGTTTATTTGTTGGTATGGTATCAACCGGTTAAGCTATGACCGTTCTTCATGGGGTGTATATTGTGCCATTCTGGGTGCTTGTGGGGCGACGGTGCCGTTTTCATTGGGCGTTTCCATACATTCGTGCATAGTGGTGCGACGGCCATCTATCCTTTCTATAGCACAGTGCAAACTTTTAACCGGACCAAAGATATGATTTGACTGCATGCATATGTATTGTTGCATTGTTTTATTTGCTCACTGAGCCGTGATGTGTGCTCACCCTTTCGACGTCAAATATTTTTAGTTGATGATGCAGGTACGACTGTTGAAGATTATGTAAGTGCTCCAGTGTACGGGAACGTGGCGGCGATGGAAGTGGAAGAGGAAGTGGATACACATGACTCCTCTTGCGAGTGCAACTCATGTGTATTCGATTAGTTATTTTTCTAGTTCTCTTTATTTGGATTTATTAAGGACATGTATTTGATAATTATTTATGTCTCAGTTGATACAGAATAATTTGCTATTTAGATATTAATATCACAGTAGATTCTCAGTTCATTTTATTATAAGACTTCCGCTATTGTGTATTTACTCTGATTGTGAATATGGATGTTTGGGGTTTATATAAAACGGATATAGCCTACTCGAGATCCTGGTTGAATCGTTGGTTTGTTAGCGGTTCATCACACCATTTTGAATAGTGCGGAATTGGGGTGTGACACTCTGGGCTTGTCTCAAAGGGTATTCGTTATTCGTGTTCTCGAATGATTAAATGTGCAAGCATAACAGTTAAGTTGCAGATGCTTAAATCAGTAAAGGAGATAAATTGACAGAGTTATGTTTAAGAAATGATGTTCAGAGAGAGCATCTGAAGTACAGAGCTTGGTGTATGCTCAAGATTATATTTATTCTCACATAGCCTTTGTTTAGAGTGTTTTAAGACATTTTTAGTTGGATGCTGGTATAGCTCACTGAACAACGGGAATAGAAAGGTCATGCGGTACTTGCAGAGGACTAAGGATTATCTACTCATTTGTGGCAGTAGTGACACCGTTGGCTATTGTGATGTAGTGTTTTGGTGATTGCATTGGTGGCATGAATCCCATCTCAGTTTTTTGTTATGATGGTAGATGTACCCTTTGGGGAAAAATGTAAAGCAGTTTATCCATGCATCATCCTCTTGATAAGGTAAATTTTATAACTATATGTGAAACTAATAAGTAGCATATCTGGTTGAAGAGTTATCTTCCAGACCTGGAAGGTTGTAAGTTTAACTTAGGCCTATTGAGATGTATTGTGATAGTGGTTTAGCTGTGTTGTTCTCAAAGAATAATGTGAAATCTAGTAATTCAAAGCATAATAGAGATCGGATTTCAAATCTCTTTGGGTGAGAGAAAAAAAAAAGTCAAAGAACTTATATCATTGTAGAGCACATTCATTAAACATCTTGATTGTAGATTATCTGACGAAGGTTTTGTCAATGAGAGTCTTCAAAGGACTGTATGTTTAATATAAAAATGGTTAATTCATTAAATGTGCTTGGTTAGTGAGAGACTTTTCTCACATTGATAATGATTTAGTTCATTATGTTTATTTACATTGCCAATGGTTTTGGCACAAATATTTATTACCATGGTTATTTTTATTTTAGCATTCATTTATTGCTATGTTGTATATTCATTGACATGTCATTGACAAGGGCGGTATTTAGCCAAATGAACAAGGCGGTATTAAGCCAAATGAACGAGGAGGTATTTAGCCATAGTTCACGGCGGTGTGCCAAAGTATGATATTGACCAAAAGGGTATGTGGCGGTTTGCTACGGTCAATATCAAGGTTCATTGCCTCTGAGGTTTTATCAAGGCAATTAGTATGATATTGACCAAAAGGGTATGTGGCGGTTTGCTATGGTCAATATCAAGGTTTATTGCTTCTGAGGGTTTATCAAGGCAATTAGATCGAAGGTTATTCGATCTGGACCTACATGAAATAATATTTTCATGTATACATGTCTCTAGGCGATTCATATCATTAAGTAGACCCTTGTATGTAGCTGACAGAAGGTAGTACACCAGATATGTTGGAGTATTTTTCGCTGTTGCTCGACATTGGTAGGCTTGATGAGTGGATCAAAGTTTGATGACGGTTTATTTTGTAATAGGATTCCATGGCCACACTTTTCGACGGTGGTTTTGTAATTAATCTAGCCCAAGTGGGAGATTGTTAGATTCCTATTGTGTGGGCTTGATCAATTACCTAACCAGTTGTTAAGTGGGAGTTCAATTACTGGTTTGACCGGTTCAGGTCTGGTTCGTCACTGGTTAGAAACTACTAACCCGGTCCACTATGGGAATGGTTCTGGGTTAGGGATTGTATTATAAATACAATGGTTAGGGTCCCCGCAACCATTGGTTTTATCTCTCTGTTGCTCCCATACGCACAGAGGCAAAAGGGATCCCAACGAGGCTGTGGAAGACTCTAATCGAAGCATTCAAGCTACAGGAAACGGTCTGAAATCAATCTATAGCAAATGGTATGTGTTCTATCATCTCTTTTATTGCCCATTGTATTCTAGTTATCTGTGTGGTGGATTCGTTAGGGTTCATGGGAAATCCCATGGGAAAACCCTAACTTCCATTAAAAATTCTAACATTGCCATCACAGAGATCAGTGGCTGAGTGCATGCTATTCTTTGCGTATCCCGAGAACTACAAAATATACCTGTTTGCTGACCAGAAGAGGGGTTCTCCATGGCGAAAAAGAGATGAAACTGGAGAAGATACCATTCGGGCTCAGACTTTGTTGGCTCCTCTTTCTGCTCACTATGACTCAAACTATTTTGTTACCATTCCTCAGCTCCCAGAGAGAGAGAGAGAGAGAGAGAGAGAGAGAGGAATGAGAAAAAAATATTTGGTTTGGTGGGTTTTAACATTCAAGGGTGTGGGAATGGAAATTAGAATCCATTTGGCAGCCCGTCATTGATATTGTCGATGTCGAAAAATCCATAAAACGTGACGAGAGAGAGCAGAAAACCTACAAGGTACATGCTAGTTTTGATGGACCTTGAATGACACTGAGAGGGGGGGTTAATCAGTGTGAATACTTTTTCCCTGATATTTCTTTGCTGCCCAATGCTTATGATGAACAAAACTGCCCCATACACAATCGTATGCAAATCTACCTCACAACCACTCAGTGGCCAGGTCTACTAGATTTGCACACCCATCCTGCAATTCATTCCACACACTTCACAAAGTACATAATTAAAACAAACCACAACACAGAAAGATTACGTGGTTCACCACCACAGTGAGTGATGGCTAATCCACGGAGTAATGCCCAATGGGCTTCGTATTTACTCAATACTCAATTTTTAGCCCTTTACAGGACAAGGATGCTCACCCTAAATTTTCCCAAAGATAAACTGAGAGGGCGTAACAACGCCAGAATTCAGGCATAAAGCCAGTGTCCAGCACCCACTGAGCACACCACAACAAATACAATTTTTGGGGCTTATAATGATGCCCTACAATTAAATCCTAATCTAGCAAGGGATTCAATATTTTCTTCTCTTTTTCTTTGCCTAATGCTAGCATACATTAGATTCCCATACAACGTAGGCATTCAACATTATCAACCTACTTTAACATACAATGCATTGATTCAATAAACAGTAAGGGAGATGAGAAAATCTCACAACCAATTTTTTCTGATAATTGATGATGTTCCTCTTTTTCTGGTAATCAATCAATCCCTTGCCATCTGCAACCAAGCTCTACCAGCCTTCAAAAATACATCAATGTATCGGCATCAACATGAACAGAGATGGAGAATGACTGTCTTCAATTTCCAGAGCAAGAAAAATCAAAATCCATAAAGTTCTCCTCTTTTTCTTCAAAAAACCTTCTTCAGATCTGTTTTTCACGGCCAAAGGTTTCTCTAACCATTCTCAATAGAAAGAGCATGAAAAACCTAGCTCGGTGCAATTTGGATCATCGGATTTAGCCTCCGGATGATCAAGTTATGGCAAAAACAAGTTCGGCCATTTAAAAAATTCTAAATGGAATCTTTTAATTCCATTTGGTGCGCCTGCGACGCACCGAAGCCGCGTCCGCCATCTGGGTGTCGCGCTCTGATAGGCCGAAGAGAGAATCTCTGAAATTGGCCGTCGGATCTCACTCAAAAAGGCGGGATCGAACCTGATCCCTCGGATCTGGATAATCCGCGTCTCCGAAAATCGGCTTGAACGACAGCCGTTAGATCTGGATCAAGAGAACCGCGGCGCTGTAGGCGCGTCACACCGAATAATAGCTTTGCTTCCATGTAATGCGAAGCACTTTATTACACTGCGTCAGACGAATCACAAGCTGCGCGATGGAATCTTCGCGCAGCGTCAACGATATACATTAGCCCGCATTGTTTAGAATCGTCCATCTAGAATTTGACATGCGTGGCTTCATCTGGGCCGTTGATATAGGATTTTCACTTTTGCAAACAGTCCAAAATGCCCCTGAAAGAGGTTTTAATGGCCTCTGTAACCAAATGCCTTTTGTTAAACTTTGCGCCAGAGACTGATTTCCAGAGAGCTTTTCTCTCTCCTGGAAATCAGTCGAACAGCTGATAGGCATGAGTGGGCTTATGCAAGAGAGCCAGCGCGCGCGCGGGCTTTGCGGGCAGTGCCATGCTGCTGCTTGCGGCTGGCTGCTGCTTTCGGGCCTGCTGTGCTGCCTGCTGGCCTGCTGTGCTGCTGGCCGGCTAGTAGTGCCATGCGGCTGGCCTGTTGGGCTGGCTGCCGTGGTGCTCGGCCAGGCTGGCTGCCTTGGTGGCATGCCACCTTGGTGGGTCCCACTGGCCCCACTTTCTCTCTCCTCTTTCTCTCTCCTCTGATTCTCTCTCTTCTGAATCTCTCTCCTCTGTCATACTTCACAATACCTGTAACAAAACCGCAATACCTGTTTCACTGCCATATCACCTGTAGGATCCGCAGACACTCTCTCACATCAAACTTGACCCAGTTAGCCCAATTTGCCAACAATTACAATATGTAGGCCAACAATCTCCCCCTTTGGAATTGTTGGTAACTACTCAATCCACAGACATTTCTCCCCCTTTGACAACAAAAACAAAGGGATTTGCCACATAGGAGTGCCCACCGCATCTTCCCAATCCTATGGGCGCGTCAAAACATAAACTTATCACCATAGCAACACAAAAAAATACCAACAGACTCCCCCTGAGTCCTACATAGGGAGAAAAAAAATATAAGAGAATGAAACACTGCTCCCCCTCACTCCAAGCTCGTCAATGCTTGGGTAGGATAACCACTCCCAACTTTTGTCTCAAATAACCAAACTGTTCTCTGGGAAGGGGCTTTGTGAAGATATCTGCAACCTGCTCTGCTGTAGGAATGAATTCTAACTGAACTTCTTCTTCTAAAACCTTCTCTCTCAAGAAGTGATATCGAATGGCTATGTGCTTCGTCCTGGAGTGCATAACTGGATTTTTAGATATATTTATAGCACTAGTGTTGTCACAGAGCATTGAAATAGGCTTGTCTGACACAATGCCTAAATCCTTCAACATTGCTTCATCCATAAAACCTGTGTGCAACAAGAGGTAGCTGCAATGTATTCAGCCTCTGCAGTAAATAATGATACTGACTCCTGTTTCTTACTGTGCCAAGCCACTAAATTCCTACCAAGATAGAAGGCACCTCCACTAGTGCTCTTCCTATCATCAACACAACCTGCCCAATCTGCATCTGAGTAGGATGACAAAACCAGATCCTTGCTTTTTGCATACCAGAGACCATACTCCATTGTCCCCTTCAAGTATCTGAAGATCCTCTTCACAGCTACCACATGTGTCTCCTTTGGGCCAGCTTGAAATCTAGCTACCATGCACACAGACTGAAGAATATCTGGTCTAGTAGCAGTCAAGTAGAGAAGACTTCCTATCATTGACCTGTACATAGTATTATCAACTGAGGGAGAGTCATCCTCTTTACTTAGCTTACAACTTGTCATCATTGGAGTGCTCATTGGTGTACAATCTTCCATTGTGAATTTCTTCAACATTTCCTTCACATATTTAGTCTGAGATAAAAAGAACCCATCTTGCAACTGACTTATCTGCAGACCTAAAAAATAAGATAGCTCTCCAATCATGGACATCTCAAACTCATCTTGCATTCTCTGAGCAAAGTCTTGACATAATTCATCCTTTTGGCCTGCAAAGATGATATCATCTACATATACAACCACAACTGTCTGATTGCCATCCATAGGTTTAACATATAAATTACTATCAACCAAACCTTTCTTGAAACCCAACTTACAGAGATAAGTATCCAGTCTTGAATACCATGCTCTTGGTGCTTGCTTCAACCCATACAATGCTTTCTTCAGTTTACAAACAAGTGTAGGGTCCTCACTCAGTTGAAATCCATCTGGTTGCTCTATATACACCTCTTCTTCCAAGTCACCATTCAGAAAAGCTGACTTGGCATCCATCTGATAAACTTTGAAGTTCTTGTGCACTGCAAAAGCAAGAAACATCATGATAGCTTCCAACCTAGCCACAGGAGCAAATGTTTCTTCAAAGTCAATGCCCTCAACCTGAGCATATCCTTTACAAACTAATCTGGCCTTGTTTCTTACAATTTTGCCATCTTCATTGAGCTTGTTCCTGTAGACCCATTTAGTGCCAATAACATTCTTGTCTGTAGGCCTTGACACCAATTCCCAAGTTTTATTTTTCTCTATTTGATCCAACTCTTCATTCATTGCCTTGAGCCAACTAGCATCTTCACATGCCTCTGCAACTGATTTTGGTTCAATATGAGATAGTAAAGAAAACATTTGTTTTGGTTGTCTCACCTTTCTTGTTTGCATACCAGCAGATGGATCACCAAGAATTAATTATTCAGGATGATTATTTTTTACCCTTCTTGAGCCACTTTTATTCTGCCTATCTGCCTCTGAATCAGACTGCTCTTCTCTTTCTTCTGTTTCCACCACAGCTCTCTGTCTTGGCACATTTGTAACATCCTACTCCTTTTCTGTTTCATTGTCATTCTGATTAGTGTCCAGGTCTTCAAAAATAGGAACTTCATTATTTGATCCTATAGGAGAATTCTTGTGCTCATCAACTCTCACATCTGTACTTTCAACAATTTTACCAAGTTTTTCATTGTAACATTTGTTAGCTTTGCTAGAGGTAGAGTAGCCAAGAAATATTCCTTCATCAGCCCTATCATCAAACTTTCCTAGACCATGACTGGTGTTCTTGATATAACACTTACTACCAAACACCTTGAAGTGCTTTGCTGTGGCCTTCTTACCAAACCATAGTTTATAGGGTGTCTTGTCTTCATGTGGCCTCAACATACACCTATTCTGAACATATATTGCTGTATGCACTGCTTCTCTCCAGAATTTATTCCCCATGTCATTTTCAGTTAACATAGTTCTGGCCATCTCTTGAACAGTTCTATTCTTTCTTTCTGCAACACCATTTTGCTGTGGTGTTCTAGGATCTGAAGTCTGTCTCTGAATGCTGTTCTCAGAACAATATTCAGCAAAGTCAATCCAGGTGTACTCTCCTCCCCTGTTAAATCTCAGACACTTGATTTTTTTCCCTGTCTCATTTTCAACTTGAATCTTGAAGATCTTGAATCTAGCCAGAGCTTCTGACTTATGTTTCAGAAACATTACCCAAGTCATTCTAGAGTTGTCATCTATAAAAAAAATAAAGTACTTTTCTCCTGCAATGCTTTGTGTTCTCACTGTCCCCCATAAATCTGTATGAATTATCTCCAATGGTTGAGTAGTGTGGTATTCCTTAGGCTTGAATGATGTTCTTGTCTGCTTCCCCTTCTGACAAGATGCACAGATATCATTGGAAGGCTTTTTCAATGAAGGAATGTCTCTCACAACATTTTTGTTAGATATTTTGGACAGATTTTCAAAGCCAATATGTCCCAATATTCTATGCCATAGCCATGTTTCTTCTTCTTGACTCATCATACAATTCTCTTCAAACTCTTCACACAGAATATAGAAATTTCTAGAAATTCTTTTTCCTGATGCCATCAACTTTCCACTGTCAGACTTTCGGATCTCACATCCTTGATCATTAAAAGTCACTTTGTGACCCCTATCACAAATCTGGCTGACACTCAATAAGTTATGTTTCAAACCTGAAACATAGAGAACATCATGAGATTTTATATTTCCATTAATGAGGCTGATGCTTCCCTTTCCAACTATCTTGGCACCATCATTGTTGCCAAATTTAACTGAACCTCCTTCATAACTCTGAAGCTTCTGAAGTCTTTTACTATCTCCAATCATGTGACTAGAACACCCACTGTCAAGAATCCATGGTGTAGAGCAGTCTTGTGCTTTAAAAGCTGTCTGCACAACCAAAGAGCTGTCTCTTTCTGTTCTGTCCCTCTGAACCCAAACTTTCTTCTGTGTTGATGCCTTCTCAACATGTTTTTGTCTTGGAGCCTCTCTTCTTGTCCTGCTATGTTGTCTCTGTAAATGTGACATTGAGGGAAAAATGGTTCTACAGTTCCTTGCTACATGACCAAAGTTATTACAATTGTAACACTCTACAAAGTTCTCTTCAAGGGGAGCAAATTGATTTCTACTTTCAAATTTTACATCTCTCATGTTAAATTTGCAAGTAGTAATTTTATGTCCAAAATTGTTACATCTGTAGCAGTAACCCTGAAAATAAGGTCTTGACCTTGCAGTTTCCATATATCTTATATGTCTCTGTGGTGCACTGGGATAGTTTTCTCTGTAGAAATTGTCATACTCCATTGTCTTTCCTTGCCATGTATTTTGTCTTGGCCTTGCATAGTTAGTCTTAGGAAGAGAAATTTTATTTCCACCTTGACAATGAACTATAGGATCTTTATCCTTTTCATTTTCCTTCACAAAAGATATGGGCTCTTTTCCCTTTGAATTTACAATTTTTGATGTCTGTCCTTTATCAAAACCAAGGCCAAACTTGATGTGGGAAGGTCTTTGAGCATTGATAATCCTGTCAAGCTTGTTACTACTAGGATGCACTGAAGTAGACTTATTTAAATCTTCATGTTGAGATAATTTTTGTTGTCTCTCAACCTCTTCTTTTTCATACTCTGCTACTTTTGTCTTTAGAAGAGTAAACTCATTTTCAAATTCTTCAAATCGTTCAACCATAGGAAGTTGTTCTTCAAGTTGAACTTTCAAACTTGCATTCTCATTTAACACCATGGAGTAATCTACAGATGCCTGTTTAAGCTGAGTATTGAGATTTTCTATAATTTTCTTGGACTCTTCATATTGAGCTTTCAGATATTGAATTACTTACTTTTGCTTTTTGGCTTCTTGAGAGGCAAGCTTGTTATGCTTTATTTCCTTCTTAAGCTCCTTTATGGCTGCAACAAGTTCTTCCTCAAAATTATCTCACCCTCTTCATCACTGCTTGAAAAATTATCTTCCTTGTCTCTCTCTTCATCACCACTTGAGATAGAATTCATAATTTTACTTTATCTGTGATCTTTTCTTGAGCTTCAATGTAAACCATAAACAAAGCCTCACTAGGCTCATCTTCAGAGATTTCATCAGAGTCATCATCTGAAGTTTCAGTGCTTCTCTTAGAGATAAAACTCCTTTTGCTGGACTTGTTTTTCTTGAAGTTATAATTTTTCTTTCCTTTAAACTTGCTTTTTCTATCTTCTTCATCATCACTGTCAAACTTACTCTTCATGGGGCATTTTGCAGCAAAATGTCCAATCTTGCCACAATTGAAACATTTGAAAGGAAGCTTGTTCTTGTATTTACCTGTACCCTTCTTTAATTTTCTAGTGAAATGAGTTGTGGCTTCATCTTCACTTTCTTCCTCATTTTGTTTTTCAGAAATCTTCAGCTTCTTCATAGCCTTGAAAGCTATCTGCTTGTCACTAGTGGTTCTTGGATCAATCCTCATCTCAAAAGCTGTTAAAGCTCCACGAATTTCATCAATAGTAACCTGTTTCAAGTCCTTGGTTTCTTCAAGAGCAGATACCTTTGACTCAAATTTTGGAGTGAGAGACCTCAAAATCTTCTGACAAACAATATGACCTTTCAAATCTTCACCAAGTCCTTTAATAGAATTGACCACTTCATTAACCCTATTCATGTATTGATCAATGGTCTCATCTTCATTCATCTTCAGATTCTCAAATTGACCTCTGAATGTCTGCAGCTTGACAGTCTTGATTTTCTTATCTCCTTCATAGATATTTATTAGTCTATCCCAGACTTTCTTTGCAGTCTTGCAATCCATGACCTTGGACAATTCACTGTTGGTCAGACCACCTTGAATGGCATTGAGTGCCTTTCTGTTATTTTCAAAATTCTTTTTGTCTATAGCACTAGGAGCAACTGTATCATGTGGAGTGTAGCCAAATTCAACTGCAGCCCAAACATCAAATCCAAGTGATCCCACATATATCTCCATTCGCCTTTTCCAAAAAACAAAGTCTGTACCATCGAACAATGGGGGTTTATGTGAACCTTCCCCTGGTGCCATTGCTACCCTCTGATCTCTCAGATGCTGATTTAGCTTTCACTGTGCCTGGTACCAATTGATGGACCTTGAATGACACTGAGAGGGGGGTGAATCAGTGTGAATACTTTTTTCCTGATATTTCTTTGCTACCCAATGCTTATGATGAACAAAACTGCCCCATACACAATCGTATGCAAATCTACCTCACAACCACTCAGTGGCCAGGTCTACCAGATTTGTACACCCATCCTGCAATTCATTCCATGTACTTCACAAAGTACATAATTAAAACAAACCACAACACAAAAAGATTACGTAGTTCACCACCACAGTGAGTGATGGCTAATCCACGGAGTAATGCCCAATGGGGTTCGTATTTACTCAATACTCAACTTTTAACCCTTTACAGGACAAGGATGCTTACCCTAAATTTTCCCAGCATAAAACTGAGAGGGCGTAACAATGCTAGAATTCAGGCATAAAGCCAGTGTCCAGCACCCACTGAACACACCACAACAAATACAATTTTTGGGGCTTATAATGATGCCCTAAAATTAAATCCCAATCTAGCAAGGCATTCAATATTTTCTTATCTTTTTCTTTGGCTAATGCTAGCATACATTAGATTCCCATACAACGTAGGCATTCAACATTATCAACCTACTTTAACATATAATGCATTGATTCAATAAACAGTAAGGGAGATGAGAAAATCTCACAACTAATTTTTTCTAATAATTGACGATGTTCCTCTTCTTCTGGTAATCAATCAATCCCTTGCCATCTACAACCAAGCTCTACCAGCCTTCAAAAATACATCAATGTATCGGCATCAGCATGAACAGAGATGGAGAATGACTGTCTTCAATTTCCAGAGCAAGAAAAATCAAAATCCATAAAGTTCTCCTCTTTTTCTTCAAAAAACCTTCTTTAGATCTATTTTTCACGGCCAAAGGTTTCTCTAACCATTCTCAATAGAAAGAGCATGAAAAACCTAGCTCGGTGCAATTTGGATCATCGGATTTGGCCTCCGGATGATCAAGTTATGGCAAAAACAAGTTCGACCATTTAAAAAATTCTAAATGGAATCTTTTAATTCCATTTGGTGCGCTTGCGACGCACCGAAGCCGCGCCCGCCATCTGGGTGTCGCGCTCTGATAGGCCGAAGAGAGAATCTCTGAAATTGGCCGTCGGATCTCACTCAAAAAGGCGGGATCGAACCTAATCCCTCGGATCTGGATAATCCGCGTCTCTGAAAATCGGCTTGAACGACAGTTGTTAGATCTGGATCAAGAGAACTGCGACGCTGTAGGCGCGTCACACCGAATAATAGCTTTGCTTCCATGTAATGCGAAGCACTTTATTACACTGCGTCGGACGAATCACAAGCTGCACGATGGAATCTTCGCGCAGCGTCAGCGATATACATTAGCCCGCATTGTTTAGAATCGTCCATCTGGAATCTGACATGCGTGGCTTCATTTGGGCCGTTGATATAGGATTTTCACTTTTGCAAACAGTCCAAAATGCCCCTAAAAGAGGTTTTAATGGCCTCTGTAACCAAATGCCTTTTGTTAAACTTTGCGCCAGAGACTGATTTCCAGAGAGCTTTTCTCTCTCCTAGAAATCAGTCGAACAGCTGATAGGCATGAGTGGGCTTATGCACGAGAGCCAGCGCGTGCGCAGGCTTTGCGGGCAGTGCCATGCTACTGCTTGCGACTGGCTGCTGCTTGCGGGCCTGCTGTGCTGCCTGCTGGCCTGCTGTGCTGCTGGCCGGCTAGTAGTGCCATGCGGCTGGCCTATTGGGCTGGCTGTCGTGGTGCTCGGCCAGGCTGGCTGCCTTGGTGGCATGCCACCTTAGTGGGTCCCACTGGCCCCACTTTCTCTCTCCTCTTTCTCTCTCCTCTGATTCTCTCTCTTCTGAATCTCTCTCCTCTTTCATACTTCACAATACCTGTAACAAAACCGCAATACCTGTTTCACTGCCATATTACATATAGGATCCGCAGACACTCTCTCTCATCAAACTTGACCCAGTTAGCCCAATTTGCCAACAATTACAATATGTAGGCCAACAAGTTTAACATTAGAATTAAGAGTTGAAACAATTTTGAACTCTTCAATCAAATTCAGAGTTCACCGGGAGGATCCGTGAATCGCGTCGTCACTCGAGCAGATTGAGTTCTGAGTCTTCTGACTCATTATTTGTCTTTCTCTCGTTGAAGTTCTACCGGAGAGGTCGCGATAAAGCGACAAGCTGGTGCGATCACAACTCTGCTGGTGCTGTGTCATTTTCTGATTCTCATCAAATAGCGTGGTTTATGTCCACATTCATACCTGTCTGTCCCTCCATCCGACATAATTATAGGAAGAAACCCTTCAGGCCTTCGCAAGACCAGCTTGAACTCGAATTTCTTCGACAATACAGGAGGAAGACGAGTCCAGAACCAGTAGCCTTAAGAATCGCCGGGGATGGAGAAGGCGACTCATTGGGTTTAGACTTTGGAATAAATATTTTAGGTTTTTTTTTTATTTTTTTTATTTTTCTATTAAAAGGGTAAAAGGGTAATTTCAGTGGTTCTCTCAAATTAATGGTTCAGAGTTTTGGCCGAAATCCAAAATTTCGGCCGAAACATCTCGATTTTGAACAAAAATGGTACGAATCATGATGGCGGCACGTTTTATACATAAATTCGGTTCAAAATTATGGTTTCGTCCAGAATTTTGGTCCAAAATCATGATTTGACCAAGATTTTTACGAAACTGGTTTGAACAAATACAAACCATATCGAAATTAGGGATTTCACATCTCATTTTCACGATCTCCTTCTCTACTGAGTTGTAGAAGTTTCCTTCAATATCTCCTTCTACCTTCAGTTTTCTTCTTTGCTTCTTGGTTTCTTCAAATTTGTAATGAGTTGAACAGTCTGTGGATCAGAAAAACGGGAGATACACTAAAATGCATGGGTTCATATTCAGGGTTTCATGATGAGGTAAGGTGGACCAGTGGGAGCTTAAACCTGGTACTGTGTTGCCAAATCGGTGAGAAGTGGAGCCGTTGAAATTGTAGCATCGCTAAATGTTATTGCTTCGTTCCCATTCTCTTTGATTCTCGTATAAGGAAGTAGTCGACAACTCCGTTTTGATTGGAACTGCAAGATTCAGCTCAGATTAAGCCTGGATATGCCTTGCACATAATCAGGCATTCATTTCACTTTTAACTCCGAAATCTAATCTTAGGCTTCCTTGATCCCTCTCTGCAACGATGGAGCTGTATTTGACTCATGATCGGCAGGTTTACTGTCGTCACACGGTTCAATTTTTTCGTCGGCTGCCCTAATTTCTTGGTTTTGACTATCAGATGTTAGACTTATTTGTTTAAACTAATTTTTCTTCACTTGACTAAGGTTAAGGACTCAGCAAAAGGAAAGGTTTTGATGCGTGCTTTGTATGGGGTCAAGGTTCAGACCATATTTGTCTGTAGCACCTTAGCAGGAGCTTTCTCAGGCTTCTTTCGGGCCTGCAATGCCATAGGCACAACCCCTTGGAAGTGTAAGTTGTCGGATATATTGGGTTTTTAGTACTACAGTTTGAGTTATATTTGAACTCTGTTTTGAGTTATGTGGTTCAAACTTTTACTTCTTTTAAATACCTTAAGAATGGTAGAGTTTGATGCTTCATCTGCCATTGAGCGCTTGATCTTCTCTCGTCTCTTCTCTGGTAAGTCTTCCCACTTCCTTTTAGTTCCTTCATCCCTGAACTGCTACTATTATCTCTGTTTGTTAGCTAGTTTTATACAGCTATTTTGAAATTGGTTCCCACTTCCTTAAATTGGAATCTCTCTGATGCTCAATGTTCTGTTTTCCTATACCTTCGAATTTCTTATTTGTAATTCTGTGAAATCAATATTGGTCACTTCTATTCCATCCATGTTCTACTTCTGTCTATTTGATTTTGAATTATCCATTTATTGTCTTTTTTTCATCAAACAATATGATTGTTGATTTGCATTTGTTTTTAGTCCTGTTACTGTTGTTTCTATTATTTGATTTCCCATGCATGTAGACTCTTGGGTTGTTTTCTTGGGAAGTAGCTGTATTATACCGTCTATATTCCTTGAGTGCCTATGAGGGGTTTAAATATACTATGAGACCCACAATGAAAAGGAACTAATCTGAGGCACCTTAGTTTTGTATTTTCCATTATATCTCCCATTTGATTATTATACTGCATTGTACTTGTTAGTTAATTTTTTCTAATTCCTTTTAGTTTAGTAAGTTTGCAAGTACTATTTATTGAGTGGCGTTGATGGGTTTAAATTTACTATGAGGAACTACTATGAAACGTATTTTAATCTGAGGCACTTAATTTTGTATGTTTTACTTTTCCAGTTATTATATTTTTTACCATTAGTTGTTGGTGGCTCAACAATTAACCAAGTGAAATATAAAAAAAAGAGTGTTAGTTAAATTTGCTACACTGTTTCTCTCTCATTTTATCTTACTCCAAAGTAGATTCTCGGGCAGCAGAAAAATTAAGAAGGGACCAACAAAATATGTACAATGGATCCATGACACCTGTTCAATCTGATGTGGAGGCTAAGCTGAGGAAATTCTTGGTTCAGCTTGGCAATGATGATAAAATACTAGGAATTTAATGGTATCAGGGTCGGGGATTAGATGCGGCTAGACACTCGTCTTGGATTTGATTCATTTTAGTGGATTTCTTTATTTTGTTTAGTCTAAATATTAAAGTTAGTGTTTTGGAATGTTTTTGAACATTAAAGATTGTTTCTTCTTTAGTTTTTAATTTACTATCATTTTCAATGTTTGTGTATGTTATCATGTTATAGTGTCGACATAGAATTACCATTTATAATGTTGTTTTTGTGCAAATGATGCAGTAGATATGTTATAGAGGTAAAAATTGTATTACATAATAAAATTGAACTCAAAAATCATGTTTTATAGCCACTGAAACCACATCTGAAACTATAATTTTTTTACCATGTTTCCCCGAAATTTTGTTGGGAAATTTCGGCCGAAACCACCGAAATTTTGGTTTCTGGCCTGGCCAAAACCAGGCACGAAACCGAAACTACAATCCTTGCTCAAATTAGAGTCTTTAAAGATTTTTATGTTAAAAGGTAATTTGATCATTATATAATTTATAGGATTGCCACATCATCACTTAATAGACTGTTAAGTTAGGAGTTATGTAATATATATTTAATATATGAGAGAGAGAGAGAGGGAGGGGGGAGGGGGTGACTTTATTGGGCAAGTTTGGGGTTGGATGACTTAAAAGCTAAGCTAAGCTCAAGGGGGGTAGGTAAAATTTTTCCATTAAATAATTGTACGAAAAGTGGGAAAGAATCATGGATAGGGGAGAGGAAATTTTTTTGCCTGTAATTTCTACATATAAAACTAGATTAGTATTCATTTGTGTTGATCCCATATTTCCATTGTGTTGGATATTAAAATCGCTATATGACTTAATGATTTTAAAACCTAAGGGCTTTTTCTACATCTTTTGGATGCCTATTATGTTTGTCTGTTTGGTTTTATAGTTTAAGCCTTTGGGAATTGAGATTAAGGTTTTGAAAAAATAATAGGAACTTGAGGTATTGGGGAAATAATATATTAATTGGGTTGGGGTTGGGGTCTTGGAGAAATAACATATTAAATTATTGAGATAAGTGTTTAGCTTTTAGAGAATTAAACGGTTCATTCTATTCGGTTTAATCAGCGTCTAACCGGTGTATCCTGTTAGTTTAAACGGTTTCAAACCGATTAAGATACCGGTATCATATTTCAAATCAGAACCAAACCGATTACTAAATGGTCTCTCAATTCTGGTGTAAACGGTGTAAGCACCCCATTTTTGCCATCCCCAGCCAAACAGAACTTTATTGGTGTATAGGCAGTAAGTGAGCGGAGGGGGATGAAAATTTGGAAAGTACAAGGGAGGTGAGTGAAACTCTCTCAAACCAATAGTCGATCAATTCCTCTGTGCTCTCTATGGTGTTCTGGGCTGAGCCAGAGTGTCCCCAATGTACAAGAGTCTTGGTGGGCATATCCAGAAGGGTTGTGGGTCAATTCAAGGTTTGGATGCTAAGCGGTGATTTCAAAGCTGATGTTGACGGGCCCTACAGCAAGGTCATG
This sequence comes from Protea cynaroides, assembly GCA_028583415.1. NCBI lineage: Eukaryota > Viridiplantae > Streptophyta > Magnoliopsida > Proteales > Proteaceae > Protea > Protea cynaroides. The sequence continues at coordinate 63,085,325 of CM053268.1, read as the reverse complement.
AAAATACCTTCGAAATGATACCAGAATCACTCAATTCCGATATCAAACGAAGAAAATGTCACGATTTTAGTCAAATTGAAATTGGCTTATTAAATCCAAGGGCTTTTCTGTAAATTATCATAAATTAAGGATTTATTGGGCAAATTATCATGATTAAAATCGATCGGACTTCATTCGACCATATCTTGATCGTCCGACATCCAAATCCGACGATTCAAGCACCACTGTGCTCCATTGCCTATCCTCTTCAAAATGGACGTAAAGAATTTTGGGCAGAAGCCGCCAGCGGGTCCCATGCAAAGTTGCCGATTGGATTATCGTCAAAACTCCAATTCTTCATATCTTGATCATCCGAAGTCTGAATCAGGCGATTCAAGCGCCACTGTGCTCCATTGTCCGTCCTCTTCAAAGTGGACGTAAGAATTTTGTGCAGAAGTCGCCTGCGGGTCCCATGTAAAGTTGCTAGCCGAATTATCGTCAAAACTTCAATTCTTCATATTTTGTTCATCCGACATCCAAATCCGATGATTCAAGCACCAGTGTGCTCCTTTGTCCGTCTTCTTCAAAGTGGACGTGGAAAATCTGAGACAGAGGCCGTCGAAAATTTTCATGCGGAATTGCAAGCTGAGAGGATCCATAATAGAGAGAGAAATCGATCCAGTCCATTCTTAATCAGCCCAACCTAGCTCAAGCCCAATTTAGTCCAATCCTGTCGAACTTAACCAGTCCAGCCTGACCCAACCCAGACCGGTCCAGATCGAGTCGGGTCGGCCCATGTATATGCGCTTTATGTACTTGTTATATATATAAATTTATATATTATATAATATAAGTTTTTATTTTATTTTTTTTTTATTTTATATATTATATATATATATATATATATATATATATATATATATATATATATATATATATATATATATATATATATATATATATGTACATATTTGGTCAAGAAAGGAGAATCCGAAAAAGGAAGAGAGAGAGAGGGAGGAAGAGAGAGAGAGGAAGAGAGAGGAAGAAAGAGAGAGGGAGGAAGAGAGAGAGAGAGAGAGAGAGAGAGAGAACGGAAGGAAAGAGAGGGAGGGAAAGATGGAGGTGCTGCCACCTCCACCTTCCCCATACCCATTTCCCCCAAAACCTCCACCTTCCCCATACCCATTTCCCCCAAAAAACCGCCACCTCCTCCTCTCCTTGAGCCCAACGAGCAGCACCCCCTCACCGCCACCTCCTCCTCTCCATGCTACCAACTCCTTCATCGAATCACTCCCTCACCACTCCACCGCCCATTCTCCTTGAGCCCCAACCCCGGCCATGCCACCCGCCATGAGCCCATGCCCCCAGCCGTGCACCTCCATCCTATCTACAATCTATTGCACATTGAGCCAAGACCCACACACTGAACCCAACTGCCGAGGCCCCTCAAATCGACACCTCATCCCACCTATCAACCCCAGCCATGGAATCTGAAAAGGGAGAAAGTGAGGAAGAGGAGAGATAAAAAGAGGACTTGGGAACCGAAAGAAAGAGGTGTGGGGAGGATAGAAAAGTTTGAGAGAAGAGAATGTGAAAGGAGAATGAGAAATAGAGAGAGGTTTTGAGAAGAGAACCAGGAATTTTTGAGAGAGAAAAGAAAACGGAGGAGGAGGGAGGCTGATAGAGAGGCGAACCAGAAAAAAAAAAAAAGAGGAGGAGGGAGAGTGAGACCCGAGAAGAAAGAGAGAGAGGCAGAGAGAAGGGGAAGAAAGCAGCAGTAGCAGAGCCGCCGCTGCCGTGGAGGAAAAAAGGAGCAGCAGCTCTGCTGCTGGTCCATGGAGTGAAAAAAAAAAGAGAGGCAGAAGAGGAAGAAGAAGATGGCAGCAGTAGAGCCGCCGCCACCGAAGAAAGAGGGAGCAGCAGCTCTGCTGTTGGTCCATGGATGGAAAAAAAAACAGAAGGAGAAGAAGGCAGCGGCACTACCGCCGCTGCCGTGGAGTGAAAAAAACAGAGAATGGAGTAAGGGAGAAGAAAGAGAGAGAGGTAGAGAGAAGAGGAAGAAAGTAGCGGCACTGCCGCCGCTGCCTTGGAAGAAAGAGGAGCAGCAGTGAGCAGCCTCACTGCTGCTCGTCCAAAAAAAAAAAAAAAAAGAAAGAGAAATAGAAAAAGAAAGAATAAGATTTGAAGGAGCAGCCATCGTCGGCAAACCTTCGATCATCTCGCGACGTCATACGATGGCCATCGTCGACGCCTCGAACCAAGGTAGTTTCTCTTCTTCTTCTCGGTTTATATGTAACTATTTTGTTTCATTTGTTTTATTCTTGATTTCTTGCATGTTTCTTGATTGGTATCTGCATATTGTGTACATTTTTTGTATTTAATCTTTGATATCATGTATATTATTTTAATTAGATCTGGTCCATTGATGTTAAATTCGATCTTGATCACGATTAATTTGATTTTAGTTAAATCTGATCCCATTGATTTGTGAATGATTACGATTAAATCTGATCCCATTGATCCCACCATCACAGGATTCACATCACAATCGTGTGATCCCATTACCACATGATTCACATCACAACCACTTGATCCCATCATCTCTTACACCATTGATCAGTCATCACAACCATTCCAGCCATGTGTTTTAATGTCATAGATCTGATTTATGTAATGAAAATTTGATCCGACCATGAGATTGAAATTAGTGTGATTTGGTTCGACCATATGATCGAAATTATAGTGTGGTTGATCCAATCACATGATCTGAATTTTATGAGAATTGATCAGGACCATATAATTGGAATTTTCATGATTTGATCATAGCCTTTGATCTGAAATTTCGATGTGATTTTAATTAATTCAAACCATTGGATTATCTTTGGAAGTGATATTAATCCATCTGAATGGTTGGATTTTGATCTTGACAATCTAATCGTTAGATGGTCTTTGGAATTGCTTTTAATCAATCTGAGCGGTCGGATTATCATGATGAGCAATCTGGACCATTAGATTATCTTTGAGAATGATTTAAATGAATCTGAATGGTTGGATTATGATCTTAAGCGATTTGAACCGTGGATTGTCATGGTAAGTGATTTTGGTGAATCTAAACTGTTAAATCTTGATCATGAGTGTTTTTGATGAATACGAATGGTTGGATTATGATCTTAAGCAATTTGAACCATTAGATTGTCATCGTAAGTGATTTTGGTGAATCTAAACCGTTAAATCTTGATCATGAGTGTTTTTGATGAATCTGAACAGTTGGATTATGATCTTGAGTGATTTAAACTGTTGGATTGTCATCGTGGGAATTTTGAGTGATATAAACTGTTGAATCTGGATCATAATTGACTTAGATGGATCTGAGCCACTGATTTCTTAGTCTGATCATAATGATATCTTTATGTAAGATCTGAGCCATTGATTTTGTTTGTTTTTTATGAATCTGAGTGTTGATCATGATTATCAATGTTTTGAAGAGATCTAACCGTTAGATTGAGGATCTGATATTGTCTACATTGTTATATTCATGCATTTGCCATGTTCACATGCTTACATTGTCATATTGTGCACATTGTCATGTTTCAAATGCTTGCACTTTTAGCTTTGAATACACTGTCATGTTTGATACACTTGTTGATGCCATGATTGAATGATGTTTATGTCGGCAAGAACTTACTTTTCGCTACACCCTAGTCGAACTGCCATGCATGTACAGTGATAGAAGACATTCCTAGGTGTGGGGACGTGCATGTAGGCACCCACATTCATGAAAAGGGTAATAATGGAAAAATGATAAAATTCTTAATCAAGAATCATGAAGCTTAGCCCAACAATTCCGAAATCAGGGTTGTAAGTGACAAGGGTAGTTTAGGACGATCCCTATCCCTCAGTTCATTTCCCCTAGGATGCAGAATCTAGATAGGTGTAATGTGAATCCAACCACAGATCATCTAGGATTATCTTTCGGTCCGACTGGACCGCCCATATTCTGACCCAAGTGGGTCACCCAATGAACAGTGCCATTCCGAACTACGCGGATCCTGATTCTCAGGTCAATACCCTGAGATACGTAGGTAGTCTGGGAAACTCCCAGATACGGTTCCACACCTCAATCAATGTGCCCTCAATCTTACTCCCTGAGAGTACAAATCCAACTCCTTGAGAGTACAAATCCAACTCCTTGAGAGTACAAGTCCAACTCCCTGAGAGTACAATCCTACTCCCTGAGAGTACAACCCTACTCCCTGAGAGTACAAACCTTACTCCCTGAGAGTATACACATACATCACTCCCTGAGAGTACAAACATCACTCCCTGAGAGTACAAAACTTACTCCCAGAGAGTACAAATCCAACTCCCTGAGAGTACAAATCCAACTCCCTGAGAGTACAACCCTACTCCCTAAGAGTACAAACCTTACTCCCTGAGAGTATACACATACATCACTCTCTGAGAGTACAAACATCACTCCCTGAGAGTACAAACCTTACTCCCTGAGAGTACAGTGCCATTTCGAACTACGCGGATCCTGATTCTCAGGTCAATACCCTGAGATACGTAGGTAGTTTGGGAAAGAGACTCAGATACGGACCCATACTCTAATCTTGTAAAATCATTCCATATCCTGGTCTCCTTGCTTGGCGAGACTCTATTCCTGTGTTGTGCTTGTCAGTACAAATCTCCTTGCTTGGCGAGGTTCTGCTTGCGAGTACACACCCTTAGCCTTGTGAGGCTCAATCCCGAAGCCGTACTTGCAAGTACGCACCCTTAGCCTTGCGAGGCTCTATCATGAATTCGTACTTGTGAGTACGCACCCTTAGCCTTGCGAGGCTCAATCCCGAAGTCGTGCTTGCGAGTACGCAGCCTTAGCCTTGCGAGGCTCTATCTTGAAGCCGTACTTGCGAGTACGCATCCTTAGCCTTGCGAGGCTCTATCATGAAGTCGTACTTGCGAGTACGCACCCTTAGCCTTGCGAGGCTCAATACCGAAGCCGTACTTGCAAGTACGCACCCTTAGCCTTGCGAGGCTCTATCATGAAGTCGTACTTGCGAGTACACACCCTTAGCCTTGCGAGGCTCAATCCCGAAGCTGTACTTGCAAGGACGCACCCTTAGCCTTGCGAGGCTCTATCTTGAAGCCAAACTTGCGAGTACGCACCCTTAGCCTTGCGAGGCTCTATCATGAAGTCGTACTTGCGAGTACGCACCCTTAGCCTTGTGAGGTTCAATCCCGAAGTTGTGCTTGTGAGTACGCACCCTTAGCCTTGCGAGGCTCTATCTTGAAGTCGTGCTTGCGAGCATGCACCCCCTTAGCCTTGCGAGGCTCTATCTTGAAGCCGTACTTGCGAGTACGCAGCTTTAGCCTTGCGAGGCTCTATCATGAAGTCGTACTTGCGAGTACGCACCCTTAGCCTTGCGAGGCTCAATCCCGAAGTCGTGCTTGCGAGTACGCACCCTTAGCCTTGTGGGGATCTATCTTGAAGTTGTGCTTGCGAGCATGCACCACCTTAGCCTTGCGAGGCTCTATCTTGAAGCCGTACTTGCGAGTACACACCCTTAGCCTTGCGAGGCTCTATCTTGAAGTCGTGCTTGCGAGCACGCACCCCCCCTTAGCCTTGCGAGACTCTATCTTGAAGTCATGCTTGCGAGTACGCACCTTAGTCTTGCGAGACTATCTTACACTCTACTCCCTGAGAGCCACACTCTACTCCCTGAGAGTACAAACATCACTCCCAGAGAGTACAACCCATGTAACGAACTACGTTGTACCTGATTTCCAGGACCTCTGGAATACGTAGGCAACTTGGAGGACCCTCCAAGTACGGTGCCCCATCTTAGTATCCTTAGGTCCCCCATATCCATATCCGTATCCATATCCTCGTTCACTTCGATCCATTTAGGCTATCTCTAGATTCAATCTCAATCATCATCAAGCATAAACTTCAACTTGAATAAATTGAATCTAAAAAAGCTTAATCATAATCCACATCCATAAGCTTTAATCACTTTTCGTTTTGAACTACGTTTTTGGACTTGATTTCCAGGATTGGAATACGTAGAAAATTTGAGACGTTTTGGACATCTCAGATTCAGTCCATCACCGAACCATCTTTGGTTCGGTTCATTGTATATATTTTGTTTGTTTTCTTACTTCGAGAACATGTTTGGCTGAACTTAAGCTAGAGGAACTTAACAACTTGGCATAAGATTCCCCATGAGCCTTAGTCATCATCCATTGACCATGAACAGTCAGTACCAGAGTCTAAGGAAAGTAGAATCACATAGGAGGCCAATTTTGGATCGGACAGTTTTGGGTGCCTAACACCTTCCCAAACTGTACTTTGAACACTTACCCGTTCTCTGTTGGACCAAAGCCGATATATTGGGTCATGAGTCAATAGAAGTCTTATCTCAGGATGATGCTACATTTTAGGTCCTAGACCTTAATCTAGGTGGCGACTCCAAATCATTTACCGTCCATTCAGCGTGGGTGGACATCACTATCCTCACAAACGGTTCGGTCCGATTTTGGTGCAATATTGCACCCTTACCATTAAAAGGGGAAAAAAATATTTTTTTTCTTAACATATAGATAGAAAGCCACACAATAACCATAGTTAAATTTTTATGTTTATGCCAACTCATTCACTTCTTTAACAGATAAAAAATCATATACATTTCCCTTGAAAAGGAAAAATAAAATATTTATCTTAATATAATGACATTAAATCACACAGTAATAATGGCAGAAGTTTCATGCCTATGCCATCTCATTATCCTGACTAAGAAATAAGACATGTTTCTCTCTAAAAGGAAAAAAAAAATAAAAAATTTCTTAACATATAGATAGAAAATCACACAATAACCATGGCTAAAGTTTCACGCTTATGCCAACTCATTCGATTATTTAACTAGATAAGAAAAACATACACATTTCCCTTAAAAAGGAAAAATAAGATAGTTATCTTAATATAAAGGCAATAAATCACACAATAATAATGGTTGAAGTTTCATGCTTATGCCAACTCATTAGACTGATTGATGAGTAACAAATAAGACATATTTCCCATTAAAAGGAATTTTTTTTCTTAATTATATATAGGAAATCACATTATAACCATGGTTAAAGTTTCATGCTTATGCCAACTCTTTCAATTCATTAATGGCCAAGAAATCTTACATGATTCTTTTAAAGAGGAAAAAAAAATTCTCTTAACATAAATGAAACAAATCACTAAATAATCATGGTTGTAGTTTAATACTTATGCCAGCTCATTAAATTCAATAATGGACAACAGATCATACGCGTTTTTCTTAAATTGCAAAAAAAAAAAATGTTCACCCAAAAAGAGGATAATAAAAATAGAAAAGAAAGTTCACAATAATTATAATTTAATCATGGCTGAAGATTCATTCTTATGCCATGCAAATGTGATATATTCTTACTCACACTATATAAGCATAATAACCATGCCCCTTCTCCCACTAAGAAAGATGGAAAAGCTAGTGATTTTCTTCTTCTTTGCATTAATCTTGGTTCCAGGAGACGGTAGAGTCACATTTGGAGAGCATGATGAAGTCGCCCCCCCTCCTCCTGGTGTAGGTTGCTGCCCAGACAATATGTTTTGTTGTGGTGCCGATAAGGCACCAGAAAATAAGATTATCCCTCCACGTCACTATTGTTGCCCCGGTGGAGAATATTGTTGTTAAGAGTAGAATATGTATTGTGCACAAGTCGTGTTACTAATCAAAATAAATGAAATAATATAGATTTGGCTTATTACTTTTCCTGAGTTTTTTTGTTTTCTTTTTTCCATCACATTGTTGTTCAGACCCTGTGTATAGATCTCTATCAATTTTTTTTGTTTATTTGCTTGAGGCGCAAACCCTACTTGTTATAAATTGTAAGATCCGATTTTTAAATGACAAAAAAATCGTTTCTTTCTGGTTGAGTTCCATTCTTCTCTGTAGTCTGCTCTGCTCTGTTCATCAATGCTCCATCTGTTCATACTAGTTCTTCTGATAATACTTTTGGGTTGATCTCTTCTATTGTGTTTTTTTTTTTTTTTTGTAAAATCACATTATACCGTGTTGAGATTCTGAGAAATGAGGAGTCAGCAGCTCTATTGGAGACTTGAAAAAGTGAAGTTAGGCTTTAACATGGAAACTAAACCTAAAAATACTGTAGGTGAAGAGTGTTAATATTTTTTTTAGGGTAAAAGACAGTTACCTCCCTTGTAACTTACCTTATTGACCGTTGACCCCCAAAGGTTTCAAAAAAGACAGTTACCTCCCCTAAATAATAAAATCCAAATAGCTCCAATTTTTAACGGTGTTAAAGTTAATTTTTTTATGGATAATTCTACCCTGAGAAAAAGAAACCACATACACGGGCTTTTGAAAAACCAAATCTGAGAAAAGGAGAACCCAAATCTGAGAACCCAAATCTCTCATAAGTATACACATCTTTAACAAAAATAATTATGCCTCACTCTACCGCTGGAAAGAGAACCCAAATCTGAGAAAAAGAGAAACCAGGAACACAAGTCGAGAAAATTGAAATCCTGATAAACAAAATTTCATAGGTTTTGGAGTCAAAATCGGCTACCATTGGGAAAAAATTCTCCAAAACCCTAAACCTAAGTATTCAACAAAAACAATGATGGAGAGAGATCAAATAGTGAGGGGGAGAGAGAGAAAGAGAAAGCACCGGAGAGTTCTGGATGTTCTATCTTCTAGTTTTGCAGAGAATGACTTCGTGCAGATGGCGATTAAATCCTTGATCTTCACTCTTTTGGTTTTGCAAGCCAAGATCGAAATGGAGTTGCCGGCCTAAATCACAGAGGAGCAGATGAAGGCCGAGATCGCAGAGGAGAAGATGAAGGCCGAGATCGTGAAATGGAATCCCTGGAGTTTTTGCAGAAAAATCCAATTGGTGGAGGAGAGTTTTTGCAGAAGACCCAGAATGGTGGAGGAGATTGGAAAATGAATTTTTGGTGTAGAAGACCCAAAATGGTAGTAACTAAAAGTAAGGGTAAAATAGGTAGTTCATCTCTCTAAAAGGGTAATTTGGTCTTTAAAAAAATATTGGACTCCCACCGTTACAATCTAAGGGAATATTCTTAACGTGTGGGGCTATTTGGATTTTAATAGTTGTTAGGGAACTACGCCACGCTGGCAATGAGGCCCTGACACGTAGGACTCAATCTCAGAGCCACGTGGAGACCCCCTATTCGACATAAGAAGGCCCCTCAAATACAAGAACAAAGGATAAGATCGGTATTTTGGGATTTTGCACTATTCACTATAAATAGGGCAAATCCTGAGATTTTTTACACACAACATTTACTGCTCATTTCTTCCTAGAGATTCACGCTCTGACACTTGGGACGGAAAATCTCACCTCACCCCACACTTTTCTATAATATCTTGGTGGGCTCGACACTGAGCCCACTGACTATTCACAGAGCCCTAACTTTGGCATCGGAGTGGACCCGTGGCATCCAACCCGCCTCCCCCCTTCTTTGCCTTTCCTTGTCTTGCAGGTCTAGTCAGCTTGGAGGACCCACAGGACGGATCTGGGCCGAAACAGTTTGGCGCCCACCGTGGGGCGGGTGAGATTCGGCATCGTAAGATAAAGCCAGAGAGGAATCCTTAGTCATGAGCCCAAGAAGAACTCGAAGCCAGATGATTAGTCCCAACCCCCCCGTGATCGATCAACGGGTGAATCCCGAGGAAGGAGACAGGTCTGAAATGCGGTCCAGCAGGGACCGAGAAAAATGCACGGCTGACCCAGTCCCCGCACATGAATCCTTTGTCACATACGAACAGTTCGAGACCGTAGCACAACAGCTTGGAGTGCTAACACGGTTCGTACAAGGGCTACAGTCCCCAGCTACCGAAGCCACTTCTCGTCTCCCTATCGGAGTTGTCCCACCAGCGGACCCGCATAGGGAGACTGACCTCCCCAGAGAACCTCGTCAGCACCTTGGGCAAGATGGAGCTCGACCTTCGAGACCAGGAACCAGCGCTCGTCCCGTCCCAGAATTGAGTGGCACAGGATCAACTTCACAACGCGGAAGAATCCCCGCTCGAGAAAGGCTCGGTCCACAGCCTGGGGCAGCGCCTCGACTGGATGAGGACACGATGGATGAGCTTTTGGTCCCGCGGCGCATAACGCTACCAGAGGTTGTCATGGGCGCAGACAAACCAAATGCCCCCATGGACCCAGAGGTAGCGGCGACTTTAGCGGACCAACTGGCGGCATTACATCGAAAAGTCAAGACCATGGCGAAGGTCGGAGTCACCCAGGACGAAGATAGGGATTATTTAACGGATAACCCTCTCATCGACATTATCATGAGGGTACCCTTACCCAAGCGGTTTACCATGCCGCTGGTGGATTCTTATGATGGATCTACAGATCCTGTCGATCACCTGAACAATTTCATGGGCGCGATGGTACTCCATGCAAACCCCGACGCCATCATGTGCAGAGCCTTCCCCCTTACACTAAAGGGCGCGGCCCAGATGTGGTTCAACAACCTACCACCACGGTCTATTGACTCTTTTAAGACCATGGGCAAACTATTCAGGATGCACTTCCAAGGAAGCAGGGTACAACGAAAGACCAGCGCACACTTGATGAACATGAGACAGAGGTCCAGTGAGACCCTAAGGGCTTTCTTGGCCAGATTCAACCTTGAAGTGCTACAAGTCAAGGACATTGATGAGGCAGTTCACTTCGCCACATTGAGAGCAGCGGTCACCGACCCAAAGCTCAGATTTTCTATAGCTAAAAAGGAACCGGCAGACTTATAGGAGCACTTGGCACGGTGCGAGAAGTTCGCCACCGCTAACGAAATCTACGAGGCAAGCAAAGGCTTAGTCGATACTCCCCACAAGAGAATAGATGAGAGGCAAGACCTCACACGGCCAGGAGAGAACAAGAGGTCGAGGAGAGAAGAAGCGCGAGCTAGAGGGTTACTTCAGAAGAAATTCAATGATTATACCCCACTCAACCGATCCCTCGAGGACGTATACACTCTCATTGCCAATGACGAGTATCTACAGAAGCCCTAGAAGATCGTAACCGAAGCAAAAAGGGGAAATCCGAACAAGTACTGCCAGTATCACAGGGACATCGACCACACCACCGATGAATGCCAAAACCTGCAAGCTGAAATAGAAGACCTCATCCAACGAGGATACTATAGGCAGTACGTGGACCATAATGCCCCGAGAGTTCCGGCTGCTACAGCCGAGGATCGAAGAAGACAACCTCCCCCACCGCGGGCGAGGACTCCAGAGAGAGAGCCAAGAAGGCAAGAGGAAAGAGAACCCAGGAGGGGTGAAAGAAGAGAAGTTCACAGAGATCCTCCTAGGGAGGACAGAAGAAGAGATAGGGCAGCTGAGCCCCGATACCAAGAAAGGCACCTCGACCAAGAGCCTGCTCAACATGTGGAGATAAGAAAAAGAGGACCTACCCCGGCACATCGAGACGTCGGTGTCATCCTCTGCCAGCTCGCTCGCACCCCCCAGCAGATACATGAACAAGGCAGAGTCCTGAATTCATTGGAAACCCGAGGGAGGACAAAGTTGAGGACTGATGACCCTAGGTTGGCAAGACAACCCCTGGACCAAACACGACCGCTGCCTCCATTGCACGTCATCGACCCACCTTCAGAGGAGGACATTTCTTACGAGCGCATGTACATGGTCAGGCGTGCGACGCCTCGATGTAGTTCAACGGTTAGCCGTGACATTCCCAGACCAGTAATAATCGAATCAGGATGCGGCCAGAGTCCGTCGAGCAGCCGACCTATATTGGCCGAGACGGCCAGCTCGACCGCGGATGACACTATCAAAATCCACCGACCTCGAGTGGCCGAAGCGGCCACCTCGGCCTCAAAAGATTCAGAAGATAATGAAATTCGTGACCCTTCCACACAAGGGCGGAAGGCCATGACCATCATCGGTGGTCCAGCGGCAGGAAACACATCAGTCAAAGCCAGAAAGGCATACGCAAGAAGCGTTAAATCGACTGAATGGCCAGGAAAGAGAGCCCGTACAGGGGATTTCCTGACCTTCAGCGACGAAGACCTGTGCGGGTTAGAGCTGCCTCACAAAGATGCCATAGTGATCACTATGCGGATAGAAGACAGTGATGTTCACAAAATCATGGTGGACACCGGCAGCTCCGCCGATATCATTTACTGGCAAGCCTTTCAGCAGATGGAGAACCCGTTGGAGCGGTTGCTACCCGTGGACTACCCTTTGGTCAGTTTCTCGGGTGACCTAGTCAGTGTAAAAAGATCAATTCGGTTGCCCGTCAGGGTGGGTACTTACCCACGGGAGTCGAGGATAACCATGAATTTCCTGGTGGTCGATGTCCCGTCTTCTTACAATGCATTACTATGGAGGCCCGGGATGATCGCCCTCAGGTCAGTCCCATCCCCTTATCATTTGGTCATCAAGTTTCCTACCCCCAGAGGAGCAGGGGTGTGAGACCTACATGCAAATTTCGAGACGAAATTTTTTTTAAGGGTGGGGGAGTTGTAAGACCCGCACTCCGTAAACCCGGTCTAAACCTTGGTTTTGTGTCGTAGCAGGTCTTCCGATCATCACCGGGCCAGACGGGACGAGCGGATGACAAACATGTATGAAATCAGACTAAAGACGACCAAATAGTCATCATTTTATGTTGACCGGTCGATGGTACCGGTCTTGGTACCGGTCGACCGGTCAGGTCTGCGCAACTGTGTGTGGAGATCCGGAAATTTACTTCTGAGGGTCCCACTTATCTGATTTCAAATCTAAGACTTTCCTAATCCTAATAGGGTTACTAAACCCTAATTCTAGCCTATAAATACACCCTTAAACCTCCTCAAATCCTTTTCATAAACTCTCACAAACTCTAGGGAAGAGAAGGAGGTTGGAAAGGAGAAGGAGCTAGGAAGAAGAAGAAGGTGCCGCCATTACCGTTCGACGATGCTCACGCTACGCCAGTCAATGGTAAGTGTTTGAATCAATCTTCTTACCCTATGTGAGTTGTGTGGGTGGATCAATACCATGCAAAGTAGGTATTGATCTAAAACCCTAAATTGGCTAATAAACCCTAAGTTGCCGTCAAACCCTAGATTCGAGTTTCGAGATGATATTCATCGAAATAAGACTTAAATGAGTTGGGGATAACTCTAACTCCAAGTTTAGACTTAGAATGGATAGGAGAAACCTTGGAAATCCATGGAGGACGATCGACGACAGTCGAAAAACCCATGTATGGTCTTCCAAAGACATACCGGTCGACTATACCGGTTGCACACAGTGCGACCGGTATGTTGCCACCGGTATCCCTCGGGAGGCTGGTCTGTGGGGACTGGCTGACCATACCGGTCGCCCGTCTTCCCCACAGAGCTGCGACCGGTACATGCCACTGGTCAGCTCTGTGAGGGTATTTTGTAACTATGTTGGTTTTCGACCAAAATGAAACCCTAAACAATATATTCTAATGAAACCTAATAATATTGTAGGACTTTGTGACTTCCCGTTTGGGTCTTGCGACGTGGAGCAAGCTATCAAACGAGCGTCAGGTAAGGGAATCTGACCTAAACTTAATAATGAATGGACAGTAAATCTTTGTGAATCACCTGAATATATATGATGTGATGTTTGTGCATATTCACATGCCATCCTTTACTTTCAGTTATTATTATTGTTCATGCATTGATAGGATGTGATTGTTAAGCATGTGATTGTTTTCGTTAGTGTATGGAGTGGGGCATGGGCCTGAGATCGCTCCTCACACTAGCACCTTTTTGTAGTATTCTGTCTTAACATGCTTGGTACGGGTGGGGCATCAGGGGAAGGTCGTGGTACGGTGGTCTCCGATATTGATGTTAGCCTGGCCATGGTTATGTGGCACTGTGGTCTCCAAGTCGACGCTGGCTTGTCCACGATGCTTTAGCTCTATCTCTATGCCGTAGGGAGTTATGTTGGAATAGGGTCTACCTGCGTATTGTTTCTATCCTAGTGGGTTAGTTGCGGATAGGGCATCAGGGGAGGTGTGGGAATGCCTTAGCTCTATCTCTATGCCGTAGACGGCTGTGCTGGGATAGAGCATACATTGATGACATATAGGATTGATTAGTTGCGAGCCCAGTTTGCGAGCCCTGGCCAGTAGGGGCTTAGGTACTGGTATGGGTAGAGCATCAGGGGAGGTACGGGGGTATCTTAGCTCTATCTCTATTCCATGATGGGTGCATGTGGGCCAATGGGGGTGTGATCCATGAGGTGCCACACACTCGTGTATAGAGGTGCGGGGGCCACCAAACCTTTCTTTAGCACATTGCAAACTTAAAACCAGACCACAACATAAAAATGATTGTTACTCATGCATAATATTGTGAAACTGTCTGATTGTCTTACTGAGCTAAGTTGTGAGCTCACCCTTTGTATATATACATGTTTTTAGATGTTGATGCAGGTTATACGGTGGATGACTACATGAACGCTCCGGTGTATATAGTGATGTTGCTGCTTTGAGCGTACAGGCAGGAAGGACGAGCATGACGCTTCATGCGAGTGCCCTTTCTGCGTGTACCTTTGATTGGTTTTATTTATTTATTTCAGTTATTTCTAGTTGGACTAAATGGATGTAAGGATATTATATTATATGTTTGAATTTGAATAATTGGATATTTTATTTAAATTTATCAATAGATTCTCAGTTCATTATATTTTAAAGACTTTCGCTGTATTATTTATATTCTGATTGTGGTTATGTGTAATGGTTTGTATGAGTGGACACGGCCTATTCGAGATCCTGGTGTGAACCGTTGGTTCAATGACGGTTCACTCACACCATTCTGGTTGGATCAGAATTGGGGTGTGACAAGGGGAATGCAGGACAGATCAATTAGTGTCTCGTAAGTGTTATTCGGCCGAGCTCACCGATTTCAAGAAGTCAGTCCCGCGAAGAACAGATCAGCTGATGTCCCGAAAAGAGTACTCGGACGAGCTTACCGACCTTAAAAAGCCAGCCCAAGCTACACAAGTACAAATTGAGGATCTCCGCGACGATCCGAAACAGCAAAGAGGCGCACCCGCAGAACGCCGATCCAAATCCTGCTAACAGAAGAGAATCCAGATAGGACGATCCAGATAAGATCCTCCCTCGGAGAGCCGTAGAGGACGGAGCTTGTCAATTTCCTAAGGACCAACGCCGATATCTTCGCCTGGTCTACAACTGATATGCCAGGTATCCCAAGAGACATAGCGCAGCATTGCCTCAATGTGGATCCCCAGCGTTACGACAAATAAGGCAAGAAGCAGGTGCATTCCACAATGGCAAGTGATATCCAATAGACAAGGACACAGAGACCAAAAAGGGCACAAAAGGCACTGTACACAAAAAACTAAAAGATACCCTGAAAGAAGACTCAGAGGCCAACATTTGTCTCAAGAAAGTTAACTACAAGATACCATAGCGGCGATCCCCAAGACAAGGGAAAGAACGCGGGCCAGATTTCACATTAAAAACAGGCCACAAAAAAAAAAAAACAGACAAACAGAGATAACGCTGACTAAAATTCATAAGAAAACAAGAAAAAGAACTGTGAAAATGACCTCACCCCGAAACAAAGCACAGCACAAAAAGAACAACAACGAAAAAGAAAAAATGAAACCAGCCAAAAGACCAGCCAGAGGACATAGGCCAAAGGCCGTCAGAGACCCGAGGAGGCTCGCTGGGTCATTGATGAGGAAGTGAGGAAATTGCTAGACACTGGATTTATCCAAGAAATTCATTATCCGAACCCCTGAGTGGCCCTTTCCCCCCTCCCTTCCTTCCCCTTCTCCCCTCCACTTTTCCTCTCACTGGCCCCCTCGCCAATGTTCTCATGGTCCCAAAAACGCTAGGAAACGTGAAGGGGAAAACTTTGGATTATCTCAAAACCCTAAATCCTCTCTTTCACGTTTCTCTCCCCTCTTTCCTTTTTTCTCAAAATCTTTTGGATTATCTCAAAACCCTAAATCCTTTTTCTCCCCCTCTTTCCATTTTTTCAAAAATCTTTGGATTATCTCCAAAACCAAAATCCCCTCACTTCCACGTTTCTCTCCCCCTTCCTTTTCTTCTCAAAATATTTGGATTATCATTTACATATAATAATATATATTATATACATATATACACATATATTTAATAACATACATACATATATATATATATATATATATATATATATATATATATATATATATATATATATAATATATATAATATATATAAATACTATGCACATGAATGAACTGGTTCAAAGCAAGGGTTGGACCAAAACCGGCTTGAACCGAGTTGACTGGATTAATTGGAATAACGGATTTTCTCTCTTTGTCATTTCATGGGTCCATCCCCGCATGGAATTTTCCGATGGCCTCTATTCCAAAATTTTTGCGTTCATTTTGTAGAACATTAAAAATGAGGAATATAGGAACTGGAATCACCCGAACCATGTAGAACGGAAAAGATATGCAGCTTTGAAGTCTCGACGATAATTTTGCATGCAAGCTTGCATGGGACCCACCGTGACTTCTACCGGATTTTTATGTCCATTTTGTAGAACATCATGAATGAAGAATAATGGTCTTGGGATCATCTGAACGTCGGATGATTAAGATATGATGATTTGAAATTCAAATGATCCGACTTAGGATAATTTGCGCGAGGCGGATTATTTATAATAACTTCATAAACCTCCCTTATATGTATCATCCGACTAAATGGTCATATCTTCTTCTGATAACCGAGCAATTCTGGTCTCATTTCAAGATAATTCTATGACCTATGCATCCATGCAAAATTATAACCCATGACCTTGTTGTGGACCATTGCGACCCATTGAAAATTTCCTCAAATTCACAAGTAAAAATCCAAACTTTCGATCATCTTTCTTTTGTTGTCCACCAGGGCTTGTTTAGCCAGGATGGCAAAAATGGGGTGCTTATGATGCCCCTCTTCGCCGAGATTGGGGGATGGGGGCCGGCTGGCCCATTTTGCATTATTCTACACTGATCCGATTATAACATTGTTCCCTTGAATTGATGTCAGAACTATTTTTTTTTTTACACTGGGCAACAAAAAATGTAGATGTCAAGCCTTGAGTAGCGACCTTATCTGGCTTTGGCTCAGACCGCCCTGGGGTTCAGACGCGCCGAGCGGGGTGGGGGTGGTGAATTTGGCTCGACCCCTCATGATGTGAATCAGAATCGCTGGCTTTTGGGTGGGGCTCATGTGCGCGTTTGGCTCAAGACCCCCGTGTGTAATCAGAATCCCTTTTCTGGGGGTTTCCTCGTGGGCTTTGCTCATTGGGGTCCCGAATTTCTGCCCGATTTGGGGTTCTTGCCCGAAATCGGTTGTTGGGCCGGGGCTTTCTCTCTTTCCCATGATCTTTCTTTCTTTCTTTGCATCTTTTCTCTCCATTCTTATTCACTTTCCATTCGTTTTCACCTTCTTCCTTTCCTTTTTTTCATTTCCTTTTCTTTTCTCTTTCAATTCCTTTCTTCATCTTTCTTCATTCCCAAAATGGGTTGAACTTTCCATAAATATTGAGGCACAATGGGGCTCAACTCCGCACTTGTCCACTAACATTGCTCGAACCAAGAGGAACTAGAGATCATGATTTGATTGACTTTCCTTGACTTGACTTAATCTAGACCAGAGAAACATGTCCTCTTAAAAGGCAATTTTGATATGTTTTGCATTCCCGCTAAATTATATGGGTTCACTTGATCAAAGGGCAATCGGTCTTTTAATGAGGGCAAATGATGATAACGACTCAAATTTGTATGAGTCATCTTTCTTACATGCAAATGAACTCAGCTAGAGTTTCAAACAAGGGGCTCAACTAAACTCATGATGTTTGATAAATTGGATTTTGCCCCAGGTCTAAGTTCAAGTCCCGCACACATTGATAGACAGCAACTTTTGAGCCATCAATAGATATAACCTTAAGGAGATGCAACCTTACACTAATCTTTAGAAAAACATCAAAGAATGCTTTCTCCCTCGGTATCATTCGGATAGAAAACAAGTTTCAACAAGCTATGCTCGATGCCGAATCGTTATAACCACGTTTGGGCCCAAATCCCTTAAGTCCGTATACAAGTATGACGACGAAGGTCCGGATGGACGATAAGAAACGGTCCAATGGGTCTGCCATTGGGAGAGTGTTTGGTTGTTTATGTAGAATGGCTGATCTCCACTAGGCAATGCCATTTATTGGCTAGCAACAAAGGACTATGGAATTCTTGGCGCCGTCGAAATGATGAACGAGATAGATATTCCAACGATTTATTGAACAATATTTATGCATAACAAGACGATATGTTCACAAGAAATGATACCATAAAATGTTGTGACATTTGAAGTAAGGGCATGTGATGTCGACTCGTGGAAGACCGTCGGATTGATGGACGGGAGAGAGTCTTCAGCCAAAAAGAAAAATCCTCTGGTTCTAAGAAATGGTGTCTATATGTCATTGTACGAGAACCAATTGTCTTATTACTCTATAACTGAACTCGTCCATCCGTAGGGCTCCAAAGGAGTTACCCCATGTACATGCCTTGTAATCAAACTCACTCATCATTAGTGTTTCAAAGTAGTTGCTTCATGTCTATGCACCATAGTTGAACTTGTCCACCATCGTTGTTCCAATGTAGTATGCTAACCAACCTCATTATTTTGTATAGCTCTTTCTTTTTTCTTTTCTTTTTTTTTTCTTTTTTTTTTCTCTTTTTTTTTTTTTCTTTCTTTTTTTTTTTTTTTTTTTTTTTTGAGCTCATCTTTGACGTTGAGGTTGATCTGTTGCATGTTTTATGTCTGTAGACTTCATGCACTTGTAGAAGACTTGATTACTTGGATTGATGTAAACTTGATAATGCCTTGTGTGTAGACCCTTCTTGTAAAACTAAATGAACCACTTGCATGAGTCTGTAAATGTTCTCTACTTTCAAGGAATATCCCAAAAAATTCTTTCTATAAATCGACCAAATGGGAGGACATTTTGATGTTACAACTTATATCTTTGAAAATGCTTCCATGACTTTAACTTAATCATTTGTAACTTTCACATGTGTGTTGAACTTTCATTTCTCTAAAGGTTGGTGGAGTAGAAGTTCAGGTTGTGGCTCATCATCCCAATTGTCATCAGAGTCAGAATTAGCAACGGACATGGAAGAGGAAGAAATATCAAACTGGGAAGGAATGGATTGGAAGTAGTAAAGCACTGTTGTTGATGTCTCAAATGAGATGATTATTGTTTATTTTTTTCAGAGCATTTTGGACTGGATTTGTCTACAAACATATCGGACTCGAGTCCAAACATAGATGACCTATCAGATACCAATGGTAGCCAGTTTAGACAAGTAATTCACCGAGTTACCCCAATTGGATACGACATCATTGACGCCAACTTATGATTGGTTGTAGGACCGAATCTCCATTCAGACTTTCACTAGTAAAACTCATTACGACTATCTATCGACATGTGTTTGACCCTTTCCATCTTGAGATAAACCCTTCTTGGGTCTATTACCATTTTGATTTATGCCCCAATTCGGGTTTGACATTCACCTAGCCAATGCCTCAATTTGGGGTAAATGTATTCCAATCTTATGCCCCAGTTTGGATGTCATGAAACTCTAACCTATACCCTTGTTGGTCCATCACCTTTTTGGTTTGCCCCACTTTGAATCCATTAACATTTTAATATTCCCCCTTTAGGGTGCACCGATATTTTTGTTGTGCCCCAATTTAGGTATACTAACATTTTGGTTTTGCCCCAGTTTAGGGTGCACATGAAGTTCATTTTTAGGCTACCTTAATTTTGGGATACAATTGACCACATGGTCTTCCTTTTCATCCCGGGATTTTGGGAGGTGGGTGGGCCATTCTTAAAGGTTCGAGGGCTACTCCTTTGAGTTATGGTCACCTTGGTTGATGAAAGTAATTTGGGAGTCAGAAACCAACTCCTTCAGTCAAAGTGGCTCAATTGCCAAGGGTGAACGAAATGCTTTCCAATCTCGGTTTTTTCCATTTAAATTTGCGGTATGCTAGCATGGGAAAGAAACATGTAATCTCTCAGAATCTATGATTCAGCTTTCTAACCTCTTGGACTCCTCAACTCCGATCTGGGAAATTTCAATTCCACTCTGTAATATTTGGGCTCTCAATATACTGTCTTCCAACCATTCCAATACTTTGAGGTACAAAAGTCCTCCATATGATCATGAACCGAGACATGAACCGGTGATGATGAGACATTCTTATGAGTGGAAGTAATAAGAGTGGATGTTTTGTTTACTCACTCAGGTGTTCTCTTAAGTCTAGACAATCATATCCTCCCTAGTTCAACCTTTCTTTCTTTTTCTTCTTTTTTTTTTTTGTTTTTTTTTTTGTTTTTTTTTTTTTTTTTTTTTTTTTTTTTTAAATTTTATTTTTATATAAATAATGAACGAAGGTTAAGACTTAGAAGTGATTGGGACACGAAGGATGCACATACACATACAAGCTGACTCGACCAAACAAAGTTAGCTCCTTCATGAAAACCGACCATTAGACATCATCTGTAACAATTTATTTGTATTTGAATAACCCCATGATTGGTCTTGGGGCCTCAAAATTTCAAATGGATCATTGTAGCACCAAGGTTCGACCATGTGGTTCATCAAATTTCAAGAAATTGAAACGGATATGCTTATTTATAGTTTTCATGATGGATGACAAAAACGGTTCATGATTGAAAAAACCGATAAATTTCTACTTGATCACAGTATCTATACCATGATGAAGATTTTCTGATCGTTTTTTGAGATTGATGTATCAATATTGAACGGTCAACACAATGAGCTTTGTACGATGGAGGGCGTGTATAGACCGCCCCACACTAATGTGTATGCGGGTATACGTAACCCTCACGCCCCAACAAGTGAGAGACAAGAATACTCAAGTGTGGATCCAAACATGTTGACAATTCAAGGACAAAAATGGGCAGAACTGACGCCTCGGATGTAAAATATTATGATCGAGAAATTTTACCATGTTGGTTCAAAGATGGACCAAAAATAACATACATATGGCTCAAACCGGGTTAGGACAGAAAAGGCCACCTTGACGGGGACGGGTAACCTATCACGAATGCTCGATGAATAATGGGCCCCATTCCCTTTATATACTATGTTGCAAGGATCCAAGCCGACGTGGAGTAGCATAACGCATTCCCAGCGGACCCAAGAAACGCCGTTAGAGGCTGCTCGCCGATCGTGGTCTCACAAGTACAAGGCCAAGGTGTGTGTTTCTCCTAGCGGGCTGCCCCACATGCATGGGACCCGGTTCGGCTACTCGCACGAAAGTGTGACTGAACCCATTCCCCCCAAAGCAATATGTACAAACAATAAATATAGTACCCTAGATCTAGCATCAAATGTCAAGCAAATCAATATAAGGAAAGTATCCTAGGAGTCTGAATATTAATCCCCAGCGGAGTCGCCACTGTGAGGACAATGGGAAATCGACGTGATCCTCCCCGGGATGGAAAGTGTATCCCGGATCGATG
Organism: Protea cynaroides; assembly: GCA_028583415.1. Lineage (NCBI taxonomy): Eukaryota > Viridiplantae > Streptophyta > Magnoliopsida > Proteales > Proteaceae > Protea > Protea cynaroides. The sequence continues at coordinate 63,063,730 of CM053268.1, read as the reverse complement.
AAGATCGATTGTTCCGTTGGAGTCGCCACCTAGATTAAGGTCTAGGACCTCTAAAAATGTAGCCTCACCCTAAGGTAAGACTTCTATTGACTCGTGACCCAATGTATCGGTTCTTTGGTCTACGGAGATCGGGTAAGTATTCGGGGTACGGTTATGGGAAGGTGTTAGGCACCCAAACCGCCCGATCAATATCGGCCTCCTAAACTTTCCTTAAATTCTAATTTTGACTGTGCTTGGTCAACCGGATGACTAGGGTTCAATGGGGGATGTCCTAAACCAAGTTTCTAAGTTGTTCTAACCTAGGGTTCAGCTAATCATGTTTTAAAGTAAATAAACAAGCAAATGTAATGTACAATATTATACGTGAACCGGACCAAAGATGGTTCGGTCTTGGACTGAATCCGAGAGTGTAAGACATCTCAAACCGCCTACGTATTCCAATCCTGGAAATCAAGTCCAAAAACGTAGTTCGAAAATGGGTTTTGTGATTAATGATTATGGAAGTGATTTATGCATTTGCTTCAATTAGATTCTTTTTTGTTCAAGTTGAAGTTTATGCTGGATGTATGGTTGATGGGTGGCTTTGTACCGTATTTGGGATTCCCAAATTGCCTACATATTCTAGGGTGTGCCCTAGAAATCAGGTACGACGTAGTTCGAAAATTTGTGAGAGTCGGATTTGGAATGTGTACCAAATCCTTCCAATTTTTGTCAATAGGATCTAGGGATGAGACCTAAATTCCTACCATTTTTAATTAGGATGTGTACCAAATTATTTCTAATTTTGTCAATAGGATCTAGGGATGAGACCTAAATTCCTACCATTTTTATTTGGGATGTGTACCAAATTCTTTCCATTTTTGTGAATAGGATCTAGGGATGAGACCTAAATTCCTACTATTTTTATTTGAGATGTGTACCAAATTCTTTCCATTTTGTGAATAGGATCTAAGGATGAGACCTAAATTCCTACTATTTTTATTTGGGATGTGTACCAAATTCTTTCCATTTTTGTGAATAGGATCTAGGGATGAGACCTAAATTCCTACTATTTTTATTGTTTCCATTTTTAGGTTTTTAGGGTTTCCTATCCCTTTTCATTGTGATTTTCATTTTTTAGGGTTTTCTACCCTAATTGCTATTTTTCACATTTTTAGGGTTTTTTTACCCTAATTGTTCAATTATTTTCATTTTAGGGTGTATCTTGCCCTAGTTGTTGTACAATGTAAATAATCTAACAAAGCAATGTGAGCTTAAATATAGAAGTGTAAGCATCCAAATATAGCATGTTGGAAATATATTCAAATTTAGCAACACATCAGTCAAAAATGGCAAGTGAGCATGTGAATCAATACAAACATGGTAAGTGTGCATCCAAACATGGCAGTAATATGTGAGCAAGTGTAGTAGACAAATATGGCAATAAGCATGTGTAGCATTCCAATAATGGCAATGTGATTATTCCAATTATGACAATGTGATCATTCCAATTATGGCAGTGTGACTATTCCAATTATGGCGGTGTGACCATTCCAATTATAGTAGTGTATGCATACGAGCATCCGAACATAGCATGTGAACAAATATAACATCAAATATGGAATGTGAGAAACAACCAAAGCATATGAGAATCAATCAAAACATGATGGAACACACAGCAAGATGACAGCTTTGTCAGGCTGGACCAAAATGGGCACATAAGGCACTGTACTTACTCAAA